>VXAX01002179.1:149062-228172 GCA_013399835.1 Leptocoma aspasia
GCCCCCCCCCCCCCCCCATAAATATAATAGTTTTGAATTCTTTTCATCAATTCTTAGTAATTGTCACAGTGTTAGTGTAGCTGAGATGCTCTGATGTTACAAGTCAGGCAAGCTCTGTAGTCAGGATCCAACTCTCATGAGACTTGTGGTTTAGATGGAATAAATGGACAAATTTTGGACTGTATAAACCCTACTTCAGGCCTGAAAAGGACCCAGCAAATTTCAATCTTACTTTAACTTAATCTCTGAGTTTAATTTAATTATGTTAATCAGTCTCCTGTAAGGGATTTTGGAGTTTATTTTACTTTTCTGTGTTGATTAAATTTTCCAGGCTTTTATTGCACTAGAACATTGGGTCTCTCTTGTCAGTTCTCCGTGCCTCCCATTCTTGCTTTGCAGTGTTCCGCTGAGATTTCTCTTTCATATTACATTTTATGGCGATGTTTTCAGGAGTTTGTGTTTTCCATTGTATGACAGAAACTTGCAATCAGAGTTTTTAAACAAACTGCCAGTCATGTAGCTGCAACAGCATGAAGATCAATGTGGCTGCAAAGTCATCAGAGAAGCTGTGTGAATATTCAGGCAGTCAGCCTGTGCAGGACTTTTTAACTACTAAAGCAACACTTCTGGCAAGAAAACTGTGATGGCTCAGGTGGTTTAAAGTGAGTTTGTCTTGGGAAGCTTCATCTTCAGCTCTGGCATTTAGTGTGCTCTGAATTTTGGGATGAGGTCTCTGGGCAGATTTCAGTGGGGTTTTGTTGTTCTTTCAGGCCTATTTTTTCATATTCAGTGATTGTACTCATCTCTCTCTCTTTACTTTGTCAGTTTCTAAATATGTATTGTCAATGTCATGTCTGGAAGAGACACAACACTGGCAGTGATAAGCACTGATATCAGGAGCTGTGTTAGTCGCACACAGGCAGAGGAAGAATGTGCAGCAGAGCACTCAGGGAAAATATTGCTTAAAATCAGACATGAACTATTTTCACACTCTTATTTTTAGGATTTGAAAAGCTGGAGGTTTTGTTTTTTGTTGGTTTGTTTGGGTTTTTTTTTTTAAATTATATACAGCCTCTGTGAATTACTAAGGTTACAAACTAACTGTGCACCAGTGAGTTAAGTGCAGTGCTTGGACACTATAGGCATCTCTGACCTGAGGGCACTTAGTATAAGGTGATGCCATAGCTGTGAAGAGGCGAAATAATGCCTGGAACATGGGTGGGCAGACTCAGCCAGCAGCAGCACTTACAACAACATCAGCAACCCTGTGGCATGTTCCCTCTGTGCTGTTTAATATGCGACGAACAAAGGTCTGGTTGGTGACCCAGCCCTCCCTGTATTCAGAGGCTGAAAACTGCCTCATTATTGTTCATTATGTAGTATTATTCTCATGCAGTCACATTATCATAGCTTCCCCTGAGAGCCAGGATGCTGCTGTGGGCTCTGCACAGCTACACTGGTTCCTCTACCTGAGCTAATTTGTTCAGTGCTAACCTGATGTCTCTGCAGGACAGAGAGCTATTCCCCTTGTAAGGGAAGGTTCAAGCATTAGTTATAGCTGCTGTGTGAGAAGTACAACATACACTGTCTATTTTTGACAGGGACCTGGTTTGCTGGCCCCACTGTGAGAATGTATTAACTCATCCAGGGGAAATTCATTCCAAACTCAAGTAATGGTCACAAGGGAGGTACATGCAAAGAAATCAACTGTGGAGAGCAAGTGCAGGGTTGAGGGAGAGAAAGTTGTATGCAAGAGTGGCAGCAAGAAAGGGGAAGTGTGGCAGGGGTTTTAAAGGCATTCCAAAGCTCAGAGGTAGTAATTAGTTTCTAGATAGCTTTGAGGTTAGGACATCCAAAATATTACCCATTCTGCCTTCAAATGAAACAGAAATGAGCCAATTCTAGTTTACAGCCAGTGCCCAGATCATTGCAGCCGCTGCAGCACTGTGAGCTGCCCACCATTTGAGATCTCGTTCTATGACAGTGAGGTGCTAAGGTACATGGAAAGGAGCAAATGCCTCAGTGCAATGAGGATGCTGACAGAAAACAGAAATAAAATGATGGCAGTGATTGTACATTTTGCTTTACACATGAGCTAGCAAATACTGATACACAGTTTGGTTCGGGGATGACAGTGGAGGCAGTTAGTATTCTGTTAGGTACTGCAGAGCATACAATGAAGAAAGAAGATAATATATTTTAAGTGGTGTAAATTAACATAATGAAAAATAACACAATAAATACAAGGGAATGCTGAAAGTGAATACCAACAGAAGGAAAGTACGTGGACATAGGACAGAAAATTTAAAGTGATAGAGCAGGTAGGATGTTTAGAAATAAACTGGATAAATCTCTTGTAAATCAGTAGCAAATATAAATTCTGCAGGGACCCCCTAGACTTTGAAAGTCAGTATCTTTTCTGTTCCCAGCTTCTGGGATTCTATGCATCAAGACCAAGTCTTTGCTGTATTGCCCTTCTGCCATTCTTCACAAGGAGCAAGGATGATGATGGCCCTCTGATAATGTTAAGAATGAGTTCAGTATTGGAAAGGACTTGTAATGCACCACAAGTATGTGTAGAGAAGGAGATAACTGGAGATCAGAATGGAGACCCTTGCTCCAAGAGCACATTCTCAAGTCTTTTGCATTCCAAACGTGGCAGTTATTGCCCTTACTAACAAGTAAATAGCAAACAGCTCTTTTCCAAGTTAGTATGTAGAGAAGAACATCATAAGAACTCATAAGTCATAAGAACTAAAGCAGCAAGGTAGGCTGACCCTTACTACTGAAATAATAACATAGGATTGTCAATCAATGAAATCCAGAGGTGGGACATAAATAGGAGTAATTTGGGAAGGTTCCACAAGCAATATTTATTGCTTGTTTCATTCTTGCTCCTACCTTTGTTCTTTCAGGGTTTTTGACATAGCTATAACAATTCACTGTTTTCCAAAGTTAGTGTGCCATTTTTACCTTCTAGAACATGGAGATATTTTAGAAAGCTTGCTGATGGAAGTGTTCATAGAAGTAGTGTGCAATCAGAAAAAAATTAGGTTGGAAGGGTCCTCTGGAGGTCTGTAGTCCAATTCCCTGCTCAGAGAGGAGCTGACTTCCAAGCTGGATTAGGTTATTCAGGGCCTTGTTCAATTAAGTTTGGAAAATCTCCAAGGATGGAGATGCCATAACCTGATTGAGTACTTAACAACTCTCCCTGTGAAGACTTATAGCAATAAGATAGCAATAGAAGTAGACTATGTAAGAGAATGCAAGAATATTTAATTAGAATATATAGGTGAAGATCATGGCAATAGGAGCTTTCTGTATGGGTGATAAGGTAGAACAAAAGAATAGCAGTAACAGCAGGATTCCTGTGGCTTTGCCTTTGCTGGCAACAGTAATTGGACATTGCAGACTGGAGAACTTTGTTTGGGTTTCTTCATAGGTAGTTTTGATCACAGTGTCCCCAGGATTTTTCTTTTCTGAAAAGCTTTCTTTAGATCCTTAGCTGACTTTGCTGATTCCTTAGCTTCCCTCCTGTGGAAACCTGCATTCCTTTCAGGTGGTAGTGACATGCAGCCCACGTCTGAACAGGGAGAGAAATGAACTGCTGTGGAGAGGTGTCATCTCCAGTGCCAGTCAGCACCACTGCTGTATTCTTACCATCCTAGTGAGCAAAACTCACCGAGCTGCAGGACTACAATGTGGAAAAATGATGACACAAGAGCATCTTGATAACACCGTGTCAGCCTTAGGAGCGAAGTAGAAAATACATGGGTTTGGATAGGAAGAAGCAGGGGATGCTTTGCACAGCCTCCTTGGTGTCACTACCTGTTGCTATAGCATTTTTTAACCTGTCCCTCTAATGAGTTTTGAAGGCCTGGGAGGCACAGGCAGGATCAGCCACAGGATGAAACATCAGTCAGTGCTTGGTTTAACAACAGAACTATGGCTGTGCTAGTTGACTGACAAGTCTTGTTTACTCAGACGAAGCCCCCACTCTGCAAATAACACCAGTCTCCTGCCCGGGGTGGGCGGCTTTGTGTGTGGATAGACCCGGAGTCAGAGGCTGTACTCCAAGGACGTAACTTGGGCTAGCTCTGAGCTGAAAACGGACCTTAAATATAGCAGTTCAGCTCCTGGGTACAAGAACTTCATTGCCCTGTGCATCCAGAGTCCAAGCCTACTTTGTTCCCTGGGCAAAAAGGTGTGCTGTCTGAAAGCTTCTTGGGTAGCAATGCTGTAAAAACCCACTGGTTTTTTTTATGCACAGATTTTCTGCAGACCCCAGTGCGTGCTGGCTGCACATGGGAATGTCCTGGGCTCTGGAAGTGAGGTGTGTGAAGGTGTGTGAAGGTGTGCCCGAGTTCGTTTGGATCACACCAAAGATCCATGCGGACTGTTAGAAACAAAACATATGCAGTCCATGTACTTTAAAATACATGTGCCCACGAACAAGCTATAGTTTACAGCAGCAATACCATCCGCCCATGCCGTGGCGTGGAGATTGTAGTCCCGGTAATCCAAACGGCACCAGGGCTGCCAGAAGCTGCGGGGTTATCAGTGTGCCCCCCTCGCTGGCCGTGGTTCACCTGCAGAGCTCAGCTCCCCGCCCGCATCCCGAAGCCCCGGCCGGCGCCTCTTGCCGCCCCTCGGCCGGTCCAAGGCATCCCTTCCGCGCTCCAGCACCTCCTGGGAGGCGGGGGGGAAGGTTGCGGGAGGAAGGGTAGGGAAAGGACTTGTTTTCTTTCTTCCTGGCCCGTTTAACTTAGATTTTTATTCTAATTTTCTTCCCCGCTCTGCTCCTCGGGCCAGGCCGGGCCGTGCGGGTGCTGCCTCCCGGCGGCGGCCGCAGGCAATGGCGGCGGGTCGGGCCCTGCCCCCGGCCGGGCGTGCCGCCCTTATATAAGGCCTTTATGTAAGCGGCCGGCCCGCTCTGCCCCTCCTCGCCCCCCGCGGGAACGGCGCTCTCCGCGCTGCACGATCGCGTTAGGCATGGAGAGGCCGGCGCAGCCCTCGAACCCCGTCCCGGGTGGGATGCAGGAGGGCAGAGCCGCGCGGGGAGAAGGGGCTCCCGGCCTGGCCCCCCATGAGGAGAGTCCCGGCCTGTGGAAAGGGCTCTGCCGGCCGGCGGGAGGCAGGACGTGCTCCCGGGGTGCCCTGGCACTGCTCGGGGCTCGGCAGGAGATAACGCTTTCCAACGGCATGGCTCCAGCCTGCCCGGCTCCTGCTGCGCTCCTGCGACAGTGACCGCGGTTCTGCCCGCGGCGTGCGGCGGCAGCAGCCGGTGTTTGCCGGGTGTCCCAGCCGCATCCTGGGCCGGGGCAGCGCTGTCCCCTCCGGAGGCTGCATCCCGAGCTGGCGGCGCAGCTCCCTGGCTCGGGGAGCACAGAGGGAGCACCTGCACCTGTGTAGCGGAGGGGGGACAGTGGGACGGGTGCTCGCTGCCCTGTTCGAAGCTCTCGCTGTGTGGTTCAAAACCTGCCACTTCGCCCGGTGCCTCGCCTTCTCCAGCCGTGAAGCTAAGGTGGTGACTGACTACCTGCTTGATGTACCGCTGAGGCTTAATTCCTTGGAGGTCCCGGATGGAAGGAGGTGTTGGGAGCTCGTGTGCTCAGTGCTCATAGAGAATTGTTTCAGGTTCCAAGTCTTAACGCTTTACTTAGATGACCTCTGCGTCTCAAAGTTGCCTCAGTGCTTTTCCCTACAAAGCGATTCTCTGCAATGATTCGTTTTGAATGGAAACTTGCATATTTGTTTGCTTTTCAGACAATTCTATTATATTTCTGTATAACTCTTTCTATTCAGAATGCTACAGCCTTGGTTAATATTTGTCAAATGGCACTTTGACTGTCTAAACTGCTGGGGCGAGTTTCATTTTATATGTCATCAGTAGGGGCAGAATGAGGAGCTTCGTGCTTGGCCTATTTGCTGTAACACAGTCTCAGGGCCATTGCATCAGAGTCAAAACAAGGAGCAGCTTGTTTCCAAACAAGAAGTATGGAGGAAAGTCTTCTCTGCGTCCTTCCCTGTAAGGGAAAAGAGAGGCGAGAGGGGGGTGGTGGTGGGGGAAGAAAGTTATCTTTAACAGATTCTAAAAATGCCTTTTCCCAAATATGCAGTCAGTCCCTTCAAAGGTCTCTTTGTTTATTTTCAGGAAGAAACCCAAGACAGCTGAAAACCAGAAGGCGTCTGAGGAGAATGAGATTACTCAGACGGGTGCATGCAGCGCCAAGCCGGGCCTTCCCTGCCTGAACCTTGAAGCTGTTCCTCCTCTGAGCCCGGCCCCCATCCACTCTCCACATTCACCAACAAACCTGCACGCACACACAGGGTCATCTGATTGTGAGTACACCAACATGCTGCTGGGGTTCTTGAAAACACCTCCCTTACTGTGCACCAGATTTTCCAGTTGGATGCTCTTCCCATAATGTCATAAGCAGGGCCTCCTCAGGGCTTACCTTTTCCCTTCTCTGGGAATTAGATCTAAAGCAGAACATTTTTGTGTTAAGGTTGTGATAATGCAATCAGCCAGAGAAAGCTGAGAGCATGTTGTTAGGTCAGGTTGCTGCTTATTACAAATGAAAAAGGGAAGGCTCCTCAAGCATGTCCCTGTCCAACTGGAACTGTTGCTCCTTTCCAGGTAGTCATATGCTTCTCATTACCCAACCATATCTCCTGACTGGGGGGTTTCAGCCTGTGCTGAAAACAAGTGCCTGGCTCTGCAGCCCAGGATTGTAAAGTTTCCACAAAGAAACGGGAGCTTTCTGTGGAGAGGATCAGTCTGTCAGAGTCTGGAAAATCTTTGTAGACCTGTGTGGTTGTACCAGCTTTAAGGCCCTTGTTTTGAGGGCATTCACTTTCAGATTACTCAGCATGGGTTAATTGCCGTTTAGAAAATGTTCTTCTCCATTTTGCCAAAAAATACAAAAAAAAGGGAGAGGATTATTAAAACTAGATTTTGGAAAGTCACCAGCTCTTCTAAACATTGTCATTTCACAGAGGTCCTTGCCTGGAAGTCTCTTGGGCAAGAATGTGCCAGGGTAATGTGAATCTCATCACTCACTAGTTTTAGAATATATAGTTTACCTCTTCTGTGATGATTTAGGGTGTTGTAAAATTTACAGGAGGGGGGGAAGGAGAAGATGATGACACCAGGTTTCAACAGCTCGGAAGCCAACCAGACTTTGCAATAGCCTATAAAAAAAATCAGGGCATGACAATAAAAAAATCAGATTAAAAAGTATGTGTATCTTTTTCTTTCTTTAATTTAAAAATCCTGCCTCAGGGCCAAGCTTGGAAGCAGTCAGGTTATAGAGATCATCACTATCAAAGTCACTTTAGCTGCAATTCATTCCTGTTGGCTTCTGACTTTAGTCATTATGAGCTTCTGCTAGAGATCTTGATTTTAATAGAGCTGGTAAACATTGGGGAGACTTTCCTAAATCTCACCTGGTGATTTGGGGAGAAGAAAGAAGTGTGAAACAATTGAACAGCAGGCAGCATGCAATTTAGTATATACAAGAATTCTCTTCAAATTGGAGATGTCAGGCTCTTTGTTAAAACTGGGGTGCATTTTTGTCTTGTAATGTTTTCTGAAAACAAAAAGCTTGTGAAAAGATGCAAAAAATGAGCGGGACAACAAGAAAAAAATAATCCTTATTTTCAAACAAAGAATCCCTTTATCCCATTCACAAAGATGAAAGAGTTCATTAGTAAATGGGATTTGAAACCTCACACTGATTTTTTTGACAGTACAAATGGAAACCCATGAAAGCAACCTTAGGACAGAGGCCAGCAGGGATTGTAGGGAACTTGGAGAATGAGCTCCTGCTTTTGCTTTCTGAGGTGGCCAAGTTCAGGGTGAGGAATATTGGCAGAGGGCAGCAGGGGAAGGTGGAGCCTGCAGCTCTTCATGCTCTACCTGTTTTGTGCACAGTGTTGTTTAGACCCCTAAGTTTTTTATGTCCCCAAGTCACCTTCCAGATGATGTCAAAGGCCTTTTCCAACCTAAACAATTGTATTATTCTATAAATAGGAGTAAACTGCCAGCCCAGGTTAGCTGCTCCTTTCACACTGAAAGTGTGGGGGATTTTTTTCAGAAAATGGGTTTAATAGCAATTTCAGCATTAACATTGTCCTATCTTGTGAATTGTTGAAATTTAGTTCCCAAAATATATATAGAATCCTATATATATATATATATAGAGAGAGAGAGAGAGAGAGAGAGAGTCCTGCAAAAATTCAGGAAGTAGTAAGACCTCTTGTGGTATTGATCTCTGTTAGCTGATTCCATGTACATTGAAACTGATAGAAAATCTCACAGTTCTTTATGATGGGTTATGACCTTTATCAGGCTGTATTGTTAGGGGTGGAATGCATATAATTAGTGTTTGGCGTGCCCTTGTAGAACAGCAAGAACTCACATGAACTAAAATGAGGCATGATGAATATTTGCTGCATATTTACTGTAGCTTTCTACCGTGTTTTGTGGTATTCTTTTTTTAATATTGCCTCAATCCTTAGTGCTGGAATATGTTCATGGACACAAAAGATTGATTTTTGTGGCTCCCAACATTAACAATGGGTTTCCCTGCAGTTACAAATGCTTTCTCCATACCTCTGATGTGCCCTGTCTTTTGGATTGATTATTTCCCCTCACTCTAGAATCTCTTTCTTCGTCTTTCTCTTCCCCTCCTCTCAGAGCTACATTGCCACATCTTTCTTCCTCTCAACTTTTGGACCCATGGTGACGCTTTTCTTTTTTGGGCCAGCAAAACTTTCCTCTACCTCTAGACAGCACAACACTGCTTCTCTTCCCTTGCCTGGACCATCCTGCTGCCTGTACCCCCAGAGCTGGGCAGATACTTCATCTTCAAAGGACGTTCTTCATTCTGCTGGGAAGTTTCCTAGTGGATGGCAAATAACAGAAAAAATACTTTCAAACTAGAGTTAGACAGGAAGCTTGGGAGGAATTTTCTCTGAAAATACCAGAAGCACTCAGAAAGAGTCAGCATGGTAGGGTATACCAGTTCTTGGAAAAATGCACAGATGTACAGATGGTTTCATAAGGCCTCATTCATGTATCTGGGGGGAAAAAAAAGGCTTGGATTTTATGGACCACCTATTCAAATCAGTTTGAAATCTTCACTGACCATTTTGCATGCACAGTCACTAGTGCTTGGTAGAAAAGAACACCACATATTTGTTATTATGAGAAATGTTCAGAAGCCAATCTACTTTAAAATATCAGGGTGCTTTTGGAATGATTCAGATCAAAATTTTTTTCCAAGCAAAGGAAATAAAAACTCTGTGATAGCCATCTGCTCCTCAGCTGTAAAAGGCAGAGGTGAAGAAAGCCTAAAGCAATAGTCTGAATGCCAGTCTTACTGATTTGAATACTTAGCAAAAAAAAAAAAAAAAAAAAAGAGGGGAAAAGTCATATATGATGCACAATGTAATTTAGGGTTTCATTCTGCAGCATAGTATGTTCTACATGCTGCTTCTGGGTGCCACTTATTCCAAATGAAATTGCATTATTCCTGAAATTTGGAGGACTAGGTCCTATATTTCTGGGTTTCAACACTCTATATCCAGCACAGAAGAATCCTTGAAGCTAAGTCCAGAACACAGGATGCACTGTGTCCAGTCCCATCTCTTTTAGTCCTGGGAAAAGCTGACTCATGCAATACAATTGGAGAAACAACTTAGAGGAAAAGGTGCTTCCTGAGGTATCTGTTTTCATGGAGGACTTAACAGATAAAAAACACCACTTTGAATTAATTTGGAATTAAGTGATAGAGTGAGCTGATAGAACTCCATCTGAGTTACACCTCTAGCTACTCAGCTGTCACAAACAGATCTATCTGCTTATCCAGAAGAAAGGTGGTCATGCAAGGACAAGCACAGATTCTGGAAAGGTCATAAAAAAGCAAAGGAAAGCAATGAGATTTGTTCTATTTGCATTTTTTCACATATTTCCTTGCTTATGGATAGAGAATGCATAAAGGGCATAATAAGGTTGTAGTTCAAAGGCTGAAGAGCCTCAGGTAAAGTTTCTAAAGATTTCAGTGAGAGGAAGAAGGTCATCAGGACCTGGCTGTGTTTAAACTGGTTTGGTCTGCATAGGCCACTTATTTCAGGAGCTTTTCAGAAAGCATCTATAACTGTATATGTTTTGCAAGTGTGCCAAGAGATAAGATCATTTTGGCAGAAACTTTCACGAGTTCTCAAAGATACAATCAGACAAAAACTTCATTCAGTCTCTGATGTATGCATCTTAACAGATGTGTCCAAGCTCAAAGGAATCCCACGGGAACAGTGCAACTGAATCTCTTTGTCTCTATTGATAGTTAAAAGAGTTATTCTTAGACATTGGATGGTCCATCTGTGAAGGAATTTGTTCCAGACAAGACAAAAGCAACATCTTTGCAAAGAGTTTCCATGGGACTGAGAGGCAGGTTGGACAATCACTGGAAAAACTTCTGAAGCAGTATTTATGACTTTAGAGAGCACAGAATTGCAGAATTCTTGCAGAGACCTGAGATTCTGGTAAGGAGTGAGTTGAGAAGAAAAGTAAGGCATGAATATTTTTTTTTTTAATCTATTAAACAACCATTGGCAGGTTGTCGAAATAAGGGAGGACTTTCTAAAGTTATGTTTTAGCAAGGGACGGGGGAGTTGGGGTTTTTTTCACTAAATATAATGCACTTTATAAACACTGTCAGTGATAGACCACATCTGAACTTCTTTGCCCCTACATGCTCAAGTGCCATGACTGACTTGGTTCAATTCCAGCATTTTTCAGCTTTCACAGGACGGGAACTTTGGAGCAGAGTATTTGTTTTTTTTTTTTCCTTCTGAGTGCTGATTTTTGTAGCTTCTTAGCCTTCCAGCATGACAGGGAAAGACAGACTGGGAACCTCACAAGATTCCTGAACTCCACAGAGCATTGAGAGTGAATATGGAAACTCTGGGGTTTCGTTTTCTTGAGCAGCTACAGGGACCCACCATTCCCTTCCCATGAATCTGCCAGTTTGATCTGCCTGGGGCTAATAGATCAGAAGGTGTTTTGGCCTCATCTTTACCTTTTAGGTTTCCTGTGTTTCTCTTCGAGGTTCTATGGCAGGAAGAGAATGGTTACATGCCCTGATGGTCTTCCCCCTCTCCCTGGAAATTTGTGGCTGTGATTCCCTAGGAACTGCTCTGGAGCTTTCAAATAGTCTTCACTCTCAGTGAAGACAAGAGGCACCCTGATTCTACCAGCTTTCTTGTTTAGAGAGTCAGGCAGCATGTCAATAGTCATTTCAGCTGTATTTTTGCTAATCTATGCATGGCATGTCTCAGCTAATGCTGAATATTTTTAGGTTGTTTTTGGTGACCTAAGAAATTATGTATGTTTAGATATCTATTTTAGATTATTTAATAATAATGATATAGGCCTTTTCTGTAGAAAGCTAAACTGAAAGCAAGGATATCCATAGTTCTCAAATAGTGATGTCATAGCACTTAATTATACTTCCATCTTTCAGAACATTTGAAATTTTGTTTAGCAAGTGCTTCTTTTTAGTAGTTGTAAGTGATTTCTATGTCCCATGCACTTGTATTTTTGTTTGTAAAATTATCAAAGAAATATCAGCCAGGAATAACTTGTGTTTTCATAGAAGCAGATATGTGTTGCTTGAATTGTGTAGAGACAAAAGTAGGTACAAGTACAGGTATGCAAAATTATAAGCTGAGCACACCCTGTCTCTTGAAAAAGCCGTCACAATACACTGAAGAACTGGCAGTGAAAAATGTTGTACTAGTGATAGGAACTGGTCTCTATATTCTAATCTAACTCACTAAGTGAGTTTTGTCAGGTTGGTCTCTCGGGCTTTTCGTCTCTTGAGAAATGACTAATAACATATGGCACTTCAGTTACAGAGTCAGTGAGGAAGTTTTCAGAAGCAACTGTGGAGCTCAACTTCACTGATGCATAAATCACTTATATTTGTAACACATAGATGCCTTTGAAAATTTGTCTAATTATCCTAAATGTTGGTTCTGTTATTTGATGCCCCTGTAATACTGTCTTGGTGTTAGGTTGTGGTGTTCAGTGCTTTTCTTACTGCTCTCCATTTAGAGAACTGTCACTGATAACATGCATAGTCTAAGCTTTGGTTTAAAACTGCCATGCGTGCTCCTAACTCCCCTGATTTCAGGGGACATCTTGAAGCTATTTCTACAGTGTATCTATCCTTTCCAAATACCAGAGAAACGGATAAGACTTATTCCTCTTTACACTTCCATAGCTTCCACTCTTGAGGTGACTGAGTTGGTAATGCTGTAGTGTTTCTCTCTGTAAGTCATATTGCAGCCAGTGAGAGACACATTCTAACTGTCCATTAAGATGTTTGCAGTCTGTTTCTGAGTTTACTGTGTCATGTCTTCCGAATCAGCCCCCTCCAAGATTTTAATTACTGTTCTTTATGTTCATAGTCTTCAGTAAATCTTTCTTCTGTATATATTTCAGCTGCTTCACTTATGAAATGAGGGACTGATGGATACGTACAAATATCTATCACTGTTCAATGCATCAAGATATTCTAATACTTTTTTCAGTATTTGGGATTTTGTTTGTTTTTGTGTGTGGGGTTTTTGTTTGCTTCAGTTTGGGTTTTTTATAAGTCCCCAGTGCAGTGCTTTCCTTTTCTCCCCTTGAGTTGGCTTACCTTCTTCCATCATACTCCATCTTGAAAAGGAAGCAATAATGTCAATTCCACAGTAGAGCTTCTGTAGTGTCCTTGCTTACCTTTACTGCTTTCATAGATAGTAGTTGTGTTAACATACTGACACTACTACTTGCCTACCTAATCTATCAATCTACATAGTCTGCACTTCATAGATACTAATCATTGCTCTGTTAACTTTCTCTGTGATTTGTTTAAATAATGTTTTATTACAGTATTTCTCTTTATGTTTTATAGTAAGTCTTTCTTTAAATTTCCTCTTCACCCTGCCTAATCTTTGTTTTACATCTAGTCTGCTACAGTTTATGCTCAGTTCTATTAATGTCACTTGGGCATGATTTCCATGTTTGGAAGAATAAATTTTCAGCTTTAATGAACTCTTATACCTTGTTATTTAACCACTGTAGCGTTTTCTACTTCCTCATTTTTCTTTTGTTGTCCTTGGATATGCATATGGACTCTATTAAAGTATTATTAAGGCCACCTCCCTGCTGTTCTTACGGATTTTACTTCCTTATCTTTTCCTTTCAGACCCTTTCTGACTAACTTCCTCTTCTTTTTTTCCTTTCAATAGTTGTTCTTCTCGAAGTTGCACATACCAAAACTGTCACTTTGCGATCTGCTTGAAGGATGTCAAACATAATCATGCCAATCATTGTTATTTCATGTCTTAACCATACATGCTACTGCTGTCATCTCCTCTGTCTTAATTGGGTGAGAAGATTAAACCAAATGTGCCATTTCCCTAATATGGTCTTCTGAGGAATACTTCAGTGTTTGACAGATTACTCTTTCTTGAAGGAAACTAAAGCAGCTTCATCTCCATCTCCTTTTGTCCTACTGTGGGTTGTTAAAATGCTGTGCAGCTCAGTGCTTGCATCTCTCACGGTTAGTCCCTTGTCTTAGGGAGGGAAAAGATGTTGCAAAGATGTTGCTTTTGTGCTGTAGGGAGACACCTTCCGTGCATTGAGAAACATTGACTGGTGTAGTAGTGGCCTGGTTTGTTGCAGCTACACAACTCCAAAGTTACAGGTGTAAAAACATACTAGGTCACCTCCTGCTCTTTCACCACTATGGTCTGTTTAGCATTGGAGCTTTTTGCTCTTTTCCTCTAAGCTCCCGTAGTCACTTTCTCCTCCTTAGTTTACCTATGGTAGAGTAGCCATGTAATCTTGGTGCTGTGATCCCCCTCAGTAACTTTAGAACAAGGTATGGCCAAACCAGTATTCAAACTAGAGAAAACCAAAACAATTCTTGCACTGTTCTCCACTGAACAGCTGAACAAAGGGAGCTCTTTCATTTGAACCTTTTTTTGAACTGAAGCCTGAACATGGTAGTGGGAGAGAACCTGAAACATAAAACCAAGGGATTGTTTAATACCACCTACCAATGTTTATAAAGCGTGGAGGTGTTGGGGAGTAAAATCATGTTCACAAGAAATGCGGTGTTTGATCTGCTCCATGGGTGAGAGTCAGTTGTAAGCCATCAGAATGTCACTGAACTTCATTTGCATCAGGCTGTTTGCCTGGCATCCCGGTGCATGGAGACCACAGCGGCGTGTCCTGGCTGGCGCTGTGCGTTTGAATTCCCGAGGACACCAAGTGCTGTTGTTTCTAGAGGGGATGCCATTGTGCCACCCATTTATATCTTCTGTGGCTGTTTTCATTGTCCATGGAGCCATTCACAAGGCTAAAGTAACATGAGATCCAGTCTTCTGTATCTACCACTCAGGAAATAGAGTACAACGAGAATTCAAGAATGTCAGCACACATGCCTCCTTGAGGAATTAACTGCACCTATGAAAAAGAGATAAACAAATCCTAGAACCCCTGCTCATCCCAGCTTTGTTGTGTTAAACACTGAAAGGATCTCTGCCGGGCTGGGATGAGGAGTATATACTCTGTATCCATCTGTGACATGGTGAAATGCTTCTTCTTGAAAGCCCACGAGAGGGAAGTAGTATAAATTAAGAGTAATCTCACAGCAGCTATTTTTGTGTTCTTAACCAGTGAAATTGTAAGTGTAGCAATATTATGCATCTATTAAAAATCTTGAAAGGCTCTTTATAACTAGATGATAGGAGTGATAACGTGTAATTTATTGATGTTGCACAGATAGAGGAAGAAACCCTCAAAGTAGCAATTTTTGTGTGAAAAGGGGTATGATACAAGAAATAAAAACAGAGAAAGGGACTTCTCATAGTTTCATGCCTGTGTGGGCAACCATGTTATTTTTAACAGGAATACCTTGTGCTTTGATCCTATGCTACATTTCAAAACAGGGCATATTCCCTGTATTCAAAAGTAAGACTCCCAGATGCTGTCTCTAGTGTTTTTGGATGAGTAGAGGGTAGAATGTGCCTGAAGGCAGACCTGAGAAATTACTCCCATGCACTGCATTAGTATCACCTGTTGGTGTCTGAATGCTTGTGTATACATGTAATTCCAGGGCCTTTTCCCCAGGGAATGGGGGGAAGCACTGGAACTGACAATGTACATTTAATGCTAGAGTTCCATCTGATGGTATCAAGCCACCCAGGAATGCTGTGTTCTTGCTTATTGCCTTGATTTACTAGTTTAAAGTGTTCTTCCATACATTTCTATTCCTATCAAAGCTGAGTAGGTGATTTTGGAAATAAGTCTGTTCCCAGAGAACAGACCTCTGTTGCAGAGGTCTCACTGAGGACAGAAACATTTCCTGTGGCCTTCAGTATTGTAGACATGAGCACGTTCTGATTCCCACTGATATTTAAATCTGAATTATAAGCAGGCCTGAACACTTGTCCCATAAACTCAAAATAAAGAAACCACAGTCCAAAACAGTATGAATGTGTCTCACGATATTTCTAAGTTGAAATAGTCACCAAAGCACCCAGTTGTACTAGTTAACAATTACCCTTTCACCAGTAGATAAAAAAGACAAATGGAAAAAATAACCAAATCTAGCATTTTTATGTGATAGCTTTCCTCTACTCAGGACTGAGACAGAGGCACTGGATGAGATAAGAATCTTTTCTCAGCCCTGAGGACTGGCATTTACAATTTTTTATCCATCCCTTGTTTCTCCCATCAACCATAGTTTTGTGACCAGAACAAAATTTCCTACACTGAAAGGCTTTTCTCTGGAATCATGGATGAAATAAGCAGTGCTCTTCTACAGGCTCTCCCACAAAACTCAGCCATAACTGACTGCACCCTTTCCCTAACAGACTGCTACAAACACTCCCTGTACAGGATTCTAGCTTGAATGGAAACCTTCTAAACAGGTAATTACCTTTACGGGTATTAATCTATATTTTCCTTTTAACCAAAGCCCACAAGCTTTCAAGCTTACTGTATTTAACCACACTCAACGTTATAAGCTTTTTATCCTTGTCATTCTGCCTGGGGGAACACCTAACAATGCAGGGCAAACATGAAGGAGTTCATGGAATAGCAGTTGTCTCTTTTGGAGACATGTTTTAATATATTTGCAGCCTTCTAAATCATTTCATCTCCAGACATAGCTCCTACCTCCAACCCCAGCCCCTTCTCCTCCCTAAACAAGGTTTCTGAGAGAGGATATAAGTTTATACAGTCTCCCACAGCAAGACAATCAAAAGCAATCCTTATCCACTTTCCTTATGGGGGTTCAGTCTGAAATACACTATTAGGATTTTAACAAAAGCCTGTAAAGCAGGTGGAGGTATTCTTAAGGACTAGAGTAATCTTTTAATCAGGACCATAGAATAGCAAAACAAATCATTTTGTTTGCCTACGTTTTCCAAAGATTTTTTTTTTCCAAGAAGCATCCCCCTAATCTTTTTTTGAGTAGGGAGTGCCCATACTGCTGGCCCATCTCCCCCTTTCCCTGCTCAGTGACTCTCTTGCTGTGGGTCCACCAGTGAAACGTGCACTCCAAGTAACAGCACCTGGCACTGGGAAGGAAAATGAGCAATAGATGCACCTAGATTTTTAAAGAGCTGAAATGCCTTAAACTTATAGCCAGTTAAAACAGTTGGACCATGCTGGGGCTTGGCAGGATCATGGATAAGCTCTCTGGGAGCAAGAGAGCGCAGTCGAAACAGATTTCATGTGGAACATGAAAATGTTCCCTACTGAAGAAGGGATGAGCACAGCGTCGTTTCTCTTCCTAGGAAATGGTGCCATCATGTGGAGACGTTGTTTTCTCTGTTTCTTGTTTTAAGAGGGCAGTTGTGAAGTTTTCTCCCTTTACATTTTAAAGAAGTGCATTAAAATGCTATTTGGCAAACTTACATTTCACTAGCATAAATAGGTTACAACTGACTGGGGCACAGGAATTAACACCCTTGAAGTGATATGGCCACAGCCTGTTGAAATCCCTGTTAATGCAGCTGTGATGACAGCTCCAGGGCTTCTTCTATAATGTCTTACATGTTGCTTGGAGGTGGTGTAGATACCCACAGAAGTATCCCCCATCAATGCAGTTCATCTCTGTGCAATGGAGATACAATGGCATGGCTGTAGATAGTCTGTAGACAAGGTCTGAGAGAGCAACTGAGATAATCAGAATGTGTATATATGTGTGCCACTGTTTGATGTGGAGGTATATTTTACTGGACCCCAAATATGTGCCTGGGAATAAAAAATGGCTTTTGCCTATGCACTCTTCAAAGTGTCTTTGGAATTTCTAAAATAGCAAGTATACAAATTGGATTGAAAGTGGGAAAAGTAAATATCCTGGCTCAAAATGTAATACTTCCCTAATTTAAAAATAGCTGAACGTGCTGTAACACTGACTTTGGTCACTACACTGCTATGAATTGGAGCCAGTTTTTACCTGGTGTTTTACAATTGTAAGTAGGATGCTGACCCTAAAGAGGAATGGAAGAATTAAGGCACTAGAGTATTTTGAGAAGAAAACTAGTTTTTTTGTAAGCCTGGAGAACAAAATTTGAAGAGACTTGTGGAATTAATTCTTGATATTTCTGTAGTATTCTTTATCCAAGGATGCAAAGCAATTCCTTGAGGCAGGCAGTCCTGCAGGATTGGGTGCATGATGCTGTCCTTGTTCTAGGTGTGGAGCAAACTGAGGCACAGGCATTGCCACCTGTGGTTTTCAGAGCAAACAGGATTAGTGCTGATGGACACCTCCTGAGGTGTGTCAGGCAAAGCACAGGAGGGTAACTCTCTCCCTGCCCCCCAGGCCTGGAGGCTGACATAGAGGCTTTTTTGCTTGACACTGGGGATTTATATCCACTGGGTATAGAAGCCAATTTATGTACAGAACACCTATGGTTTAGTATTCCCTTTTATGTAAAATGGATATCTCATCATTCAGTAAATGCTAAAAAGGACATTAATTAACTGAATAAGTCATCTATCAGAAATGTGCTGAGCATTTTCTAGTCTGCAGAAAAAGTCTCCTGAAAAAAAAGTTTAAGCGAACTCTTATTTGCCATTTCCTTGGTGTGTTTTCTCCTTGAAGAAAAAGGTTGTGTTTGTGTGTGCATGCATTTCTGTCTTTCAAACAAATGTAGTTATTAGCTACAAAATTTAGAGAAGTTTGACAGCTTTCAGAACGCAGTGATTTTTTCTTCCATAGAGTGTATTACTGACACATTAATAGATGTTGTGCTGGTAAAAATACAGTACTTCCTGTTAAATGTAGACTGCTACATATTTTGATTCTAACAACAATCTGGTAGGGTTAGGGCAATTTGTGTAGTGTCATCTGGTGTTTGTTTTGGATAGATATTATAGAAGGAGATACTGATTTTCAAGATGTTCAAGCAGATGATTGGGTGAAAACTCCAGCAAACCTTTAAAGCAACAGAAAGCAAGGGCTACTCTTGGTCAGATCTCCTGCTGAGGATACAAATGTTCTTCTGTGTTCCTGAAACATCATAGAAGTTTTTCCTCTTGCAGGCCCCTGTTTAGAATGAGCCCAAATATTCAGAAGAATCAGTCTGAGCACTCGTGACTGAATTGCTCTCTGCACATCTTTGAGATGCACTGGGAAGTCACACATTGCCAGGTTTTCAGCATTTGAATTCTGGTCACTTCCTTGAGTGGAAGAAATGTTACTCCACTAAATTGGTCCCAGAGAGTTGGAAACTGATGCAGGACTAATGTTGTGTATGGAAATACTAGATAGGAATTTTTGCTCTGTTAATCCAGCTTTATAGTAACTAACTTGATAACAACAGAAAATAAAGCTTTATCAATTGGGATAAATCAGGTCATTGAAGCTGAAGAAAGCATCCACAGTTGTTGTGGTGCAAAGTTTGGAATATAAGACACTAATGTATGGAAATGAGAACTTCCTGTGGAAATTGTGGGGCTATAGTAGCTTTCACACTGTGATGGACATGCTGTATTTTGACTGAACTGTTGTGTTTATGTAAGAGTTGAGATATTCATTCCAACATAAGGATTCTTTACTCACATACATCTTTCTTAAGGAAGATCTGTTTTGATAACAGCGCTTTGTTTGCTTGGGGTTATTTATTCTGTAAGGTCTTTAAAGGGTATCACAGACAATGATATATAGGCAACTCCTTCATTTACCTTCTTCAGCTAGAATACTTTATCTATGTTTTGGCTGCATTTTAAGTGAAAGAAGATGGGAGAAGATAAGGAGAATACCTATAACCAGTGAGGATGATTTGGAGACCTGAGTTTGTATTTTCTAGAAAAGACAGGTCTAAGAAGAAAAGTGAGGTGCCTTCCAGTATATGAGGGAGTGCTGTAAAGAGGAAAATGGTCAATAGCTCTCCCTGTCTGTTAGGGGAAGGGGTTGAGTAATCAGTTTCAAATTTAAATACTAAGAAATCTCTCTTGCTAGAGAGATAATAGACTGTCTGTCTGGGGAGGGAGAAAGGGAGGGGAAATCCACAATGTTGTTTTTTGCAAACATGGTAGACAAATTTCTGAAGAGATAGTGTAGGTAAATTATTCCCACGTGAGGAAAAATAGTAGACTAGATGACTGTCTGAAGAACACAATGCATCCATTTGATACCAACAGGAGGCCATCCAACAGTTGGTGTGGAGACCAAGGATTAAAGATTTCCAAAACCACACATGGTAGAGGAAGAGAGTAAGGACTAGACTATACTGCTTGGCTCCAGCAGCAGGAGGTTATTAGGTTTGTGTGCTCCCAGGAACTAGTGGCTGGATTACTGATTCACAGAAAAGCAGTTCCAGAAGTAGGAAGGCCACCTACCAAGCCTAACTTCTACATCTTTGTCCTAACCCAGGGTATTCTCCTAACTAGGGAAACACTTGTCATTTTGATAATAAGAGCATAAAGAGACCATATTCTGTACTGGAGACCAATGTCTCCAACTTTTCCACTGTCTCTCAAAGTGTTCATTTTTCTCAATGCAAGGCTTGGGAAGGTTGTCAGAAAGACAAACTAGGCAAAAATACCGAGCTAGTTGATCTTGTCTAAGTGAGACATCAGTGAGATATTTTGCCAGACAATTTTCTAAATTCTCCTGCAGAAGATTGAGGCAAAAACGAAATCTGTATCTGTCTCAGCAAGCCCAGCAGTTCTCAAGGATATAGAACAATTATTCTCTATTCCCCATAAGTATGAAAGCAAGACACAGCCTTTGGGTTTCACTCTGCTAGTCATTCCTGTGAATAAGCACACAGTAAGTTTCCAAAAAAGCTTGGATTCCAGCATCCTAGGCAGTTTTGCTTCAGGTGCTGAGGTGCTGAGCTACTGCTGAGTTGCAGTGGCTGTGATGGGTTCATCACCACTGTGTTTCTAGAAATGGTAGTCATTACTGTGCAATGAGCTTTGAGATACCATGATTTTAAAAGACACTAGAGAAAATCAAATTCTCTGATATCCTTCAGTTATGAGCATTAAGACTTTCAGCAACTGGCTTTGCAGAAAGGGACATCTAGTGGCTGTACAGAAAAAAAAACCTTGCAAAGCATTTTCAAATGTACAACGTAGCCATTTGTGTATGGCCTGCAGTGCTCAATATTCTGTACATCTTTTTGGTTCTACTGCATCATGTATGTTTTGGGGATAATTTTTTATGGTTTTGACAAACAAAAGAATCACCATTTTGAGCCATTACTTTCTAGCTTCATGTAGGTCTGTGTATGGTAACTCTGGCAAATAGGAAACTGCCTCAAGCCATGCTTAATGTACCTCACTGCTGCACTTCCACGTTTTCTATAGCATCTTCCAGGAGTCCACTGCCTGCTGTTTCCTTCTGCCATTGCCTTCCCCTTTGGTACTGTACTTGGAGAGCTTGTCATTGTTATTGTCATGGTAAAACCTACTTTCTTTTGAATGCCCATAGCATAAAAGTCAGCAGGAGGGGTGGATGAGATTCAGGGAAACACTAATCTAAGCATTCAGTCATGTATTACACAACAAAAGTTTTTTCCTTTCCCATCCACGTTGTGCTCCTTCTTACTAGTTGAGGATGGATTCCATGAATGTTTCTGTGAATAGCCTGACAGTTTAATCGGTACATTTGCATACGGGCAAATGAAGCTTTTTTCAAAGTTGCACAGTAATATGTTTCACCTTTATGCCATGCCAGCTTCAAATTGTATCCCAGGAGGATTTCAAATGTGCATAATCTGTGCAGTTGTCTGGGCTTTTTTCCTTTCTTTTTTTTCTGCTTTTTTTTTTTTTTTTTAACTGGCAAATGCCTATTCATTGCCCATCTGGGTAAGAATGGCCTTTGCATTTTCACACCCATTCTTTCCTATATGGTTTGTGAATACCCCTCCAATCAGAACTTGCTTCACAGAAAGGGGACAAAACCATTTTACAGGAGTTTCTCAGAATAAGTCCATTGGGATCTCTACATCATGTTTACTGGACAAAAAAAAAGGGAGTACTTAACAAAGACCACTTGAATTTCACAGAAAGTTTCCCACTGTCTCGTGTTTAAAAGAGTGGCAGGCCTGAGGAGAGCCCTAGACAGGAGTCTTTTTCCTGAGCTGGGCATTCTGTGCAGTGACGAGTAGGTGAGTGTGCAGCTGGGCCTTGTGAGGAGGTGACACACTTTCTGGCTTGTCCAAGGCTCTAGGAGTCTTTGTCAGAATGTGGCATTTACTTAAATCAAACCTGCATTGGCAAGTCCGTGTTTTGTGGGCAACATCACCTTTGGACTTTCAGCTTAGAACAGCATAAAGTAGGGGTCAACCACAAAACTTGGATCTGGACCCGGTTTCCTGCAAAGAGGGAAAGGATCTGCCTTGAACAGCAGGTTTTGCTAGAGACCAATCTCTGGAATTTGTTAAAACTGTTCTTTATACTGATGTGGCTTGTGTAGTAGTGTTTCTGACACTTATGCAAATTATTTGGTTGCCTGGACTTTGGATACATACGGTTTACAGTGTTGAATGTCAAGGAGGATCATCCTCAAAAGAAAAATCATCCTCATCATAGAAAAATCATCCTCAAAATCTGTATTAGCCTTTTCTTACCATTTATTGTTTATCTCTTCCAACCACCCTTCTTCTTTTATCCTCAAGGAGTAAATTTCAGTTGCTTCTCAGTTGAAGAAGTGGGATGTTGCAACAGTGAGAGGATCTTTTTAAGGGCAAACTCTAATAGCAACAAAAAAATAATGCCATTTATGAAGTGGCTCAGTTGGCTTTCAGAACAGCTCCTAAACCACAAGGAGCATCCTAGATCAGTTCCTATAGGAGAGCTATTCACATCACTCTTACAAATGCATACAAATCTCTTTTTTGTAGCCAGGATCAACTTCAACTGCCTGTTTTCATTAAGTTTGCTAAGGACCCAATACAGTGTGGCTATACCACTCTTGATTCCCACCAGCCAGGACCTGAGAAGGGCTGTTGAAGCTTATAGATGAACCTTGCCCTTCCTTCTTTCTGTACGTGATTTGTGGGTAAATGGCAGAATTCACATTCCCAGGAAGTCATCCAGTCTCATGATGCATGTCACACCTTTCTGGAAAGGAGTTGTCATGAGGATGCATTTTTCAGAGTTCTGCTCACAAAATTAATTTTATCTGCCAAGGAGCACAGTAACAAAGCAGGTTTCTTTTCTCAAATCAAGTGACCTGTCTATAGCATCTCTGGTATATGTAGAATATTCCACATTGTGCATGTTCAAGGTAGGATTTTTGCGTTACTGGGTTAGACTGCTGCATATTTCTTATTATTATCAAATACCTCATTTGACAAAACCAAATATAGAGACGGGTTTCTGTGAAAGTGAGCCCCATGAGCAAACCAGGTAATCACTGATACTACTCAAAGATAGATGGAGATAGATGGGTAGCTGCACAGTCACTTGCTATGGCCTGTAGTAAGTCTTGAAAAGAGGTGTCACCTATTTATCAATTATTTTCCACCCTTCTGTTGCCCCACTGGTGTGAAGCTTTTGCCAAGGATTCTGACTTTGTGTGTAAATACATTTTGGATTCTTGTGTGATCTGACATGTTTGACAGGGAAGCATCTGGAACTGCCCTGGAGGTCTCTGGAGAATTACTCTATCAGGAAGGAGGAGGAAATACATCTCTTCTCTACATTATTTTGTGTAATAATAGTTGCAATGTGCTTGAAGGAAAATCTCCCAGTTCCTAAGATGTTTTTCTAGTCCTATGGTCAGTCCCATCAGAGAAAGAAGCTCACGTTTCCTGGCTGAGCTTATGAACAAGATGGACGTATTTCACAACGTCCATAATGGTGTTAGTGATTTCCTCCTTGTTTCTTCTATGTGAGCATCAGTGTGCTAATCACACATGGAAATTAGTAACCTTCTGGTACAGGTTGTTAACATGAGACTTCTTCAGACAGCTTGGCCCCATTGTGATTTCCAGTTCCTGACCTTTGTGCTTCCCTTTAATCATCAGCTACTTCAGAGAATTAAAATAACCGCTTGAGTCCGAGGTGGTTTCTCTTTGAACCACCAGAACAGAGGGTGCTTGAGACCTTGGTAGTGAATAAATGGGAAGAAAAAGGCAGAGCAGGGAGGATGCCACATTTGCCTGCAAATTGCATTGAGTAGTGTTCGACTGCCTGTGGATGAGATGTAAAGCACTCCTTAGGGTGGAGCATAGAGACATTGCTGGGCTAAAGGCATATGCCTATTAACTGCTTTCAGTGCTATTTGTTTGCTCTGTGCATTTGTTAGACAGTGACAACCAGCTAGTTTAATTTACTCATACTTACCAACTTCTATTTTTGGCTGCTCACACATTACCAAGTTATTGTGGCAAGAGTGGTTAGATCTTTGGTGGGAATATTCAAGACAAAATGCCTGTAATACTAGTGGTGATTTAGCATTACTTTGTCTAATTTTCTAGAAACCAAGGTGACACATGTACTACAAATGCTTAAAGAAAAAAATTATTGATAGTGTTTTATTTGTTTACCATTCAGGGGCAGTTGATTCTTCATAATTAAAAGGTTAAACCATAGTTTCTGCCTGTCAAAATCTAAACAGATGAAAATTTCGTAAAGAACAGGAAAGGAAATGGGAAAGCATTGAGACCAAAGCAAGCAAGATGAAGATAGGGAACAGTGAATTGGGAGATTAAGAAATTTCTTTTCAATCACTTGTAAATTTTAAAGATTATGTTAGCTCTGTATCCAAATTGGTTAGCTGCTTTTCTAAACTCTTCTCTATTTAGATTATTCAGCCAGACTAAGACAAAATCTTCCTTGGAGTAAATGTCTGTAATTTTCCAGTTTCTGTCAAGTAAATAACAGCAGGAGAACATTTGTTTTTATATGATGGCATTCTGGTGCAAGTCAGAACTTGGGATATGCTAAAAATGAAGGGGACAGCTCATGTTAACTTTTTGCTTTGGGTTCTTTCAGAGAACTGTTTGTCGCTATTGGGTAGCAAATGTTCTAAACCACAACCCTAGACAAAACTCTGCGTGGGATTTTAGGAACATTTACAGCCTAAATCTTGAACCAGATTTGGATTTTGCAAAGTGACTGCCAGTTTTTTTGATACAAGTAACTGTACTGTGAAACACAGGATATAAATTCCTTAAAATACCAATCTAGATTGAAATCATATTTTCATATATACTCTTTGCATGAACAACTTGGGGTCATTACAGATTCTGATCTCTTCTGGCATAAATCCAATCCAGAGCTTAAAATCCAGCTTTAATCCATGTGCTCAGAGTTTACAATTGGCTGGCTCTAAGCTTTTTAAAGCCAGATAAACTGATAGGAAGTCCAAGACGCAGGACTGTGATTGGAATTTCGGTCCAGCTACACCTGTCTTCATTTGGTTTTGTCCAAAATTTCAGGACTTGAGCTTCTGGAAATTAGTGAAGTTTACTTGTAGCCTTCCAAAAATGACGTATTCTTAACGGTGCCTCTGTGTGTGGTTTTTCCAGTGCAATCAGTTTTGTTTACACAGTGGGAAGTTACCTTTGCCAGCGCTCTCACTGTGGCCCTGCAGAGGACAAGACTCATTCTGTTCTCTTTTTTTTTGTTTCTTTGCTTTTGTCACCTGCTTTGCTCCAGGTAACATCAGTTGCAAGGGGATGACAGAGCGCATTCATAGCATCAACCTTCACAACTTCAGCAATTCTGTGCTCGAGACCCTCAACGAGCAGCGCAACCGTGGCCACTTCTGTGACGTGACGGTCCGCATCCACGGGAGCATGCTGCGCGCCCACCGCTGCGTGCTGGCGGCCGGCAGCCCCTTCTTCCAGGACAAGCTGCTGCTGGGCTACAGTGACATCGAGATCCCCTCAGTGGTGTCGGTCCAGTCGGTGCAAAAGCTCATTGACTTCATGTACAGCGGGGTGCTGCGGGTCTCACAGTCAGAGGCCCTCCAGATCCTCACAGCCGCCAGCATCCTGCAGATCAAGACTGTGATTGATGAGTGCACAAGGATTGTCTCACAAAATGTGGGAGACGTCTACCCAGTGATTCAGGATTCTGGCCAAGAGACACCCAGGGGGACACCTGAATCGGGCACCTCGGGGCAGAGCACTGACACAGAGTCTGGCTACCTGCAGAGCCATTCACAGCACAGTGTGGACAGGATCTATTCAGCTCTCTATGCCTGTTCCATGCAAAATGGCAGCGGGGAGCGCTCCTTTTACAGTGGAGCTGTGGTCAGCCACCATGAGACAGCCCTGGGACTCCCCAGGGACCATCACATAGAAGACCCCAGCTGGATTACCCGGATCCATGAACGGTCACAGCAGATGGAGCGGTACCTCTCCACCACTCCAGAGACCACACACTGCCGGAAACAGCCCCGCCCTGTCCGAATTCAAACCCTGATGGGCAACATCCATATTAAACAGGAGATGGAGGATGACTACGACTACTACGGCCAACAGAGGGTGCAGATCCTTGAGCGCAATGAGTCTGAGGAATGCACTGAGGACACTGACCAAGCAGAAGGCACTGAGAGCGAGCCCAAAGGGGAGAGTTTTGACTCGGGTGTCAGTTCCTCCATTGGCACTGAGCCTGATTCCATGGAGCAGCAGTTTATCGCTGGTCTGGGCCGGGATGGGCAGCAAGAACCTTCTCAAGCAGATCAAAATGATGTCCCTGCTGATGGCACTCAGCCGCAGCAGCAGCAGCAACATGTAGATGCCAACTCTTCCTCACCAGAGAGAAGCAATGACGTTGAAATGGACAGCAAAGTGCTCACAGTCAATAACAGCACCGAAAAGGGGGCTTTGCAGCCTTCTGTCAACACATCTGTTGCCCAACCATTGCCAACCACACAGATCTACTTACGCCAGACAGAAACCCTCACCAGCAATTTGAGGATGCCACTGACTCTGACCAGCAACACTCAGGTCATTGGCACAGCTGGCAACACCTACCTGCCTGCCCTTTTCACCACGCAGTCTGCTGGCAGTGGCCCTAAGCCTTTTCTCTTCAGCCTGCCCCAGCCTTTAGCTGGCCAACAGACACAGTTTGTGACAGTGTCCCAGCCCGGCCTGTCAACCTTTACTGCCCAGCTGCCAGCCCCACAGCCCTTGGCCCCGTCTGCGGGCCACAGCACAGCGGGTGGGCAAGGCGAAAAAAAGCCTTACGAGTGCACTCTCTGTAACAAGACTTTCACCGCCAAACAGAACTACGTCAAGCACATGTTTGTACACACAGGTAAGAGTACTTCCCCTTGGCTTGCATATGGAGCCACAGAAAGCCCTTCACAACCATGGACTTAGATTTTGTTTGCCAACCTGCCAGCCCCCAGCACAAACAGAAGGGAGGGCTTATCCAGGGAGCTGGTGTCACTGAACACCACCTGGCCTTACTGCACTGAAGCTGAGTCTCTGCAGAAACATACAGATCCCAAATAGGGGCCTAACTGTGCATGGTACAGAAACAAGCTCATTTCACTTGGAGTAAAATGTGTCTTGCATCCATCCAAGGAAATGGTGAGCATTCATTGTACCCTGCAAGCTGACCAGGCAATGTTAAGTGGAAGAAAGGAAACTAAAAGGTCATAAGAAAAACTGTATTTACTAAGAAAGGACATCCCCCTGTAGGTTTTACAGCTATGGGAGAGTTAAGCTCAAGTAGTGGTGAGGTTAGGACAAATTCATTACTGGTGGAGCTGCAGCAGTAGGTCTAGGCCCAGATGTCGAACACAATGCCATATATTTTCTAGATCTCACATACTTACATCTTTATATGTAAATACTATACATACTTTACTTTCTTACATCTTACATGTAAGAAAGTAAATCTGGGGTGTTGTCAGAAAGTCTTTCTGTGCTTCACTGAAGCTAATTGCTCTATTCCCTTGTTTCTTGGTAAGTCAGAGGTATCACCAGCTGTGAGTACAGAAACATAGGGTTCAAAGAGAAAATATTTTAAAAATATATGTGGAACACAATGGAACACAACATCAGCACCTTCTGTTTAAAACTGCAGCTTCTTTAGCACATGGTTTATGGTCTATTGAGATAACATAGGTAACCATATTTGCCACTGAGCCAAAACTGCCTTTTCTAGCTTTGCCAAGCTATGAGACTTCAAAGCAAGGATATGTATTTTACATGGAAGAGTTATCATGAGTTCAGGACTGTTTTGCTTGCTTTAGCCCTTAGCTCTTTCTGCTGTTGGAGAGAAATTCTAGTTTAGAGAAAGAGTAAATATTTCCTTCACCAAGCAGTGGCTTTGTTAACATCAGATCTTAAAATAAATGCTGTGTTTGTGATACATGGAGGAGAACCTGGAAAAATCACCCAACATACCTCTCTGTTGGATGAATAGATTTCAATTCCATGTGTATATGTAAACTTTTAACTTCAATTTACCTGTATCTATCACTTAAATGAAAAACTCCTCCAGACATCTACAGCAGAAATGTACATGTACATAGGCAAAAAAGATCAACTTCCCAGGGCAGGTACAAAATGTATAATTGCAGGGATCAAGAGTCCTGAATCCCTAGATTACCTTTGTGTCTGTTTATGTTCTCCATCTTTCTGTTGTGGATGAGGAGCTAAAATGCTGCATAAATAGTGTTGGTATTCAGAAAAATATCCCCTTCAGAACACAGTCAAATATATCTGCTTGCATCCTTGTTCTAAAAGCTAAAAAGACTGTTTTACAAATAACTTCACTGGGATTAGGTACTTTATTTCCCCCACCACAGCCCTTCAGTTTTGGAGTCAGATAAAGAATAATGCTGGAAGACCTGATCTAAAACATTCTTAGCTACTACAAGTAATACCAACCAAGGAAATTGATAGGCATCTTGAATCACAAATTAATTGTTTATTTGTGGAAGTCTGAGAATGCCCTAAAAATGAACTGTGGTGGCAAGGAGAGATTTGGGTAGACAAATAATTTCAAAATTCGTTTAGGAGCTAACTGGCTCCTGGGAGAATCATTTCACCTTAACCATAAGAGAGCTAGCCTTCAGAAAATCCTCCTGAAAATAATCATTATGTGTGCAGCCTCAGAGAAAGTCTGTCTGCTACCTTGTCTAATGCTGGACAGGATCATTACAAAAATAGAGGGGAGACAGCTGTTCCCACTGTCAGCTTGACTTTTCCTTAGCCCGGTTAAAGAAGCCAGGCAAAGTGACTCTGGAAAAGATCCACAGAAAAAAAAATGAGAGTTATGGGAGATGTAAATCTTTGAATTAATCTTTCTGTTTGGAGGGCTCAGAAGAGAAGTCAAGGAAGAGTCTAATCATTAACCAGAATTCAGTACCTTAAAGGCCTCTATATCCCTGTATGTTTTTATGCTTCCAAAAACAAGTCTGATTTAGCTTTCCATGCAACAGAAACTGACCTCATTTTCTTCTTTCACATGGGTGCAAACATATTAGAGATTGCTATTTTTCCATTTTCCATGTAGACTCACTTTAATATATCCCACAATATTATGGAAATACAGTGCTAAAGTATATGCAGCATCTTTGTAAGACACCATTGCCTTTCCCACATGTCACACTGTGATTAATACTGGATTAAAGGCTGCAAAAGACATGCCAAGGGGATCACAGCAGAGCACCAACATTGCTGCCTCCATGCCTTTCTAATCTGGTGATGGGATGAGGGGAAGTCATTTGAGGAGTGGCTGAGGTCACTTGGCTTGTTCAGCCTAGAGGAGATTGAGGGGAGACCTCATTGTGACCTACAGCTTCCTCATGAGGGGAAGTGCTGGAGCAGGAACTGACCTCTTCTCTCTTATCCAGTGACAGGACACAAGGGAATGGCATGAACCTGTCTCAGGGTAGATTTAGATTAGATACTAGGAGAAGCCTCTTCACACTTTGGTTGGGGTTGTTGGGCACTGGAACAGGTTCCCCAGGGAAGTGCTCACAGCACCAAACCTGGCAGAGTTTGAGAAGCTCTTGGACAATGGTGTCGGGCTCACGATGTGATTCTTGGGGTGGTGCTGTGCAGGACCAGGAGGTGGAATTTGATGATCCTTGGGAGTCCCTTCCAGCTCAGGATTCTATAATTCCATGACCTCAGTGTCAGCACCAAGTATCCATTGTGGTTAGGGTTCAAAGAGCCTCAGAGCCTACATCACCAGGAGCACAGGGGCTGGAAAAGGGGACTATGGCCAGGCAGTGATGTTGCTTCTTCTGCCTTCCAACTCAGGATGTGCTATAATTCTATTATTCCAATCGTCCCATATAGCTGTCTAATACCAGCCAAATACAAAATAAAGAAGCAAAAGGAAGAACATGCACATGTAATTTACTGGGCAAAGTTTTCTCTGATTTCTCTGATGAAAATGAAGAATCACGGGAATAAAAAATCTACAGTGCTCACTTAGGAAGCACAAAAATTTGCATACAAAAAAGAAAAACTAAAGTTTTGCAATTCTTTGGGGAGTAGAAATCTCAGGAAGGCTTTGAAGCTGAGATTAAAAAGCCACAGCCCAGTGTATCTTAGAAACATAAGCAGGTAGAAATTAAGGTGTTTTTATAGCACAATCTTAACAAGGTCTAGAGTGGAGGAGACCAACTTATTACAAAGTCTGGGACATATATTGCCCAAGGCAAAAATGAGCTCCATAAATACAATCAGCCTCTTGTAAATTAATCAGACAGTATTCTAACTGACACACTATCATTTTCCACATCACATGTCAAGCATATGGGCCTGTCTATACACAACACAGTACATTGTGTGGCAAAGCCATCAGGAAAGTAAGGACTTACTGTTTTGAGCAAGTGTCTTTCACCAAGTAAGGACAAACCCCTCACAAGTGCAAGGAAGAGCAGCAAGTGGATTTCATTCGTGGATGTCACCATCATACATGCAAACCGTGCAATAAAAAGAAACAGAGACTTGGGGAGATAAAAAAGTAGGTCTTCCCCATCTAATCCATTTTAATTATCTCCTCTTAAAATTGAGTATAAGTAGCATATGGTAATCTCACTATACAATGAGTGAATTATATATTACCACAGGCATATCTTGGTCCCTGAAGATTGACTCTTCAGGATTTAAAACAGTGCCAAACAGACTGTAAAAAGAAGGATGTCTGTGGAGAAAAAAAAAAGAGGGGAAATTGCAGAATAACCATAGGAAAATAATTTTCTCAATCAGTGAAACAGAGGATCATTTTGATCCCTACAGAGCTATGGTATCGTCTCTATCCCTGACAGCTTTGGGGATGATGAATTCCACACATGAAATATACCGCAAGTGATTCAGAAAGCAAATCAAAAAGTAGCTTTTGATGGGGCATTCAGAGTGTTGGTTGTTGGCTACATTACCAGTGCAGCAGCATATCATGAAAACATTGCTTGATACCATGAAACATGAGACTGTGCCTTATATTTCAGAACTCTGACCATGAGGAAGATGTAAGAGTAGTGTGAAAAAACTGGTATATGTGCTCAGCTAAGTATTTTTCGCAGTTTGTCCTTGTAGTCACTGGTTTGTCTGAATATCATCAGAGTTCAATTATTTGAGTTTCTCTAATAAGTTTTACAATAGTCCTGGGCACACAAGGCAATGTGGAAGATTACATACGTGTTTTATCTGTCGAGTTTACCTCATAAGGTGTTTTATTTAACTGGCAGTCAAAGCATTTAAGTTTCCTGTGTCCTACACTGGAAGTTTATCTGTTGGGTTGCCCTGCGCATGGTGCTGGCTGGCCTAGGCAATTCTGTGTCCTGAGATTCCCTTTTCCAGTACTCCTTGTACATGCTTCAGCTATGACATTTGACCAGAAAAGGGAGCAACAAATGTAAACCTCTTATAAAGTGTTGGATTCCTCTGACAATCTCTATCTCTTCTCTCCTGAGAAATTGAAAGCAATTTGACCAAAAATGAGTCTGGCCCTGGTCAGCTGTCTGGTAATCACTGATTTGTCCCTGTTTTTATTGCATGCCAGTAAGGAAGTGGGAGCACTGGAAGGTGAGGTAGCATGGCTGAGACCTTCCTGTCTAGAAATGAGCATGAGGAGCAAGACAGGAGAGGCTGTGCCATTGAAACTGGGTGTAGATGCCACGACCTTTTAACTCTAATCCTGTCTTTGTCAGTGCCTACCTACTATGTGAAGCTGGAAGAAATCACCTGAGCTCCTTTTTACTGTATGTGCATAGGGAATTCCTACAGCCCCCTTTGTAAAGGATTTTGGAACCTCTGGTTGCAAAAAATGTTGTGTGTCAAAACACATGGATTAACAGACTTCCTCTTTGTTAGCCAGAGCACCTCTCCAAAGACCCTACCATTAGTTTATTGCAAAGAGTTCTACGGAACTGGTTTAATTTTATGATTTTTCTTTTTTTTTTTTTGTCTGTTTCTCTCTGTCTCTCTCTCATTGGTAACGGGCAGGTGAGAAACCACACCAATGCAGCATCTGTTGGCGCTCCTTCTCTTTAAAGGATTACCTAATCAAACACATGGTGACACACACTGGCGTGAGGGCCTACCAGTGCAGTATCTGCAACAAGCGCTTCACCCAGAAGAGCTCCCTTAACGTGCACATGCGTCTCCACCGCGGGGAGAAGTCCTACGAGTGCTACATCTGCAAGAAGAAGTTCTCCCACAAGACCCTGCTGGAGAGGCATGTGGCTCTGCACAGTGCCACCAACGGCACGCCTGGAGCCGCCGGCACCGGCGCGAGGGCTGTCCCCGCCGGCGTGGTGGCCTGCACGGAGGGGACCACGTACGTCTGCTCTGTCTGTCCAGCTAAGTTTGACCAAATCGAGCATTTCAACGACCACATGAGGATGCATGTGTCAGACGGATAAGTAGAATCTCTCTCTCTCTCTTTGTTATGAACAACAAAAATAGAAACAACAAAAAAGCTATGGCACTAGAATTTAAGAAATTATTTTTGTTTCATTTTTACCTTTATTTTCCTCCTTTTTTTTTTGGGTTCATTTCGTTTTGTTGTTTTTTGTACTACATGAAGAACTGTTTTTTGCCTGCTGGTACATTACATTTCCGGAGGCTGGGTGAATAATAATTTTCCCAGCCTCCCTCGGATGGTGGCCTTAAGGCCAGGTAGTGCTTCATGAGCTCCACTGGTTGGATCTCTAGCTACTGGCCTCTAAATACAACCCTTCTTTACTACAAAAAGCAAACAACAAAAAAAAAAAAAAACCACAAAAAAATTAAAAAACAGACAGAAAAATAATAAAAAAAAAATCTTTTTTCTCACTTGTGAAGAGCACTACAAATAAAGAAACAAAACAAAATATATTACAAATCTACAAGGCCTACTGTCGTTATAAGTACACCGCTTGCAGTGTTTCAATGGACATGATTCACATTGCTGACCGCTTTTGGACTTCACAGTATCCAGTTAGAACTGTGGAATACTTGGCTTCTGGTTGAGCAGCAACCAGAGGAAACAAGGCCCTGCTGGTTTCCACCACGTGTCTGCTTTCTCACACACACACACGCATCCACAAACACACAAAAAGGGCTGAGGGGAATGCGAGGCAGTGTGGCTTGGATAGTGTGGAGTCCCTGCAGGGTGAGGAAAAAGAATCAGAGGTTCCTCACCTGGATTCTGCTCCATCCCACGCTGTCTGTCTCACCCTCCCCGCTGCTTTTCTCGTACCACCACCACCACCTTATAGCAGAAACCAAGAAGATTCAGACAACGAGCAACGGTGGCTTTTTTGTAATTTATTCAGTGTCTTCGCTGAGCACAGGGCCTCAGCACAATCAAGAGGGACTTTCACAGAAGGCAAAGAGAAACACAGAGGAAAATCAAAGATATCAGAGGTTGCAACCTATGGATCTAGGTACAAGAGAAGGGTTAGTTCCCACAATCTTTAAAAAAAAAAAAAAAGTTGCATCAGGATTTATTCTTGTGGAAGAAAGAGGAATAGAGGGTGGGAGGGGAGGGGAATAATAATTTAAAAAAAAAAGAGTTGTTGGGACTTTTTTAATTCAAAATTTTATAGAGGGGCAAAAGTGACGTTTACCAGATAGAATGCTGATTTTTTTAATATATTTACAACAGTATTTGTGTAAAAAAAACAAAAAAGTGAGATTGTTAAAAGTAATTTTTCTTTGTTTTCTTTTTTGTTTTGCATACACTGCCACTAATATCTTCTCTTTTATTATATATATGAATATATATAAAAATATATATTTTATTTTAAATTGAGACTGTTAAGGTTAGCTAACCTGCTTCCAGATAGAGGGGGGGAGGGGAGATGATCTTGATTTTTATTTTAAAAAAGAGGAAGGATGTTTTCTTAATTTTCTTTTCTAGAATTATTCTCTGTTTTCTAATGGAATCAAGAATTACCTGGGTCGATGAGGGGCTCTGTGAAGTCATCTGTGAGATTATCTACTAGTGTTTGTGCATCCTGCAGTATCATTTGAACTGATAACTTTTTGTTTTTTTTTAATTACATGGTTCTCTTTTTGGCTCTTTTCAAGCTTCTGTTGTTTGTTTTTTGGTTCCATCTCAGAATTTATTTCTGCTGAAGGACATTTCCTTTTGAGAAAGAGATTTTTCTAGCAATGCCCTTTGTTTTTGGGGATGATGTAAACTGTAGTCTTTCTTCTTTGAAAAAGTAATGAAAGTTTTGGAAGTGTGTAATAACTAGGATTTCCCTTCTTTTTGGTCACTGGACAAGAATTTATCTGCTGTATTGTTCTCTCATCCCTGCCTTGCTCGCTAGAGAGCTTCCATATTTGTGTGGGAATCTGATCCTGCCCCCGATAATTTGTGCTGATGCCAAAACAACTTAAAACGTTACCATTGCAAATAATCTTCCCTTCATTTGCAAAAAGTCTGACTGAAGGGCCACATCCCACATTCTCTGCATAGACAAAGCTATGAAAGGAATGTAGGATCAGTGTGAAAGATTGATTCCTGATCTGCATATATATGTTGGTGTTTTGTTTTATTGTGTTTGGACTGGTGTTCTCCCTAGTTGTCTTCTGTGTATCTGTGTAAGAATTTTTCCCCCAAAGCCAACTCCCAAAGTACGTGGGTCCTTAGTTCAGTTGGATCAGTGTTTGACACTATCTTTGTCTTGCTTGAAATCCATGTCAGGACTTACACCAACTGCACTCTGGACTTCATATTTTAGGCAGAGAAGAAGCACCTAACAAAAATATGCAAAAAGAAAAAAAAGAAAAATTGCTAGTTTAGCTTTTACTTGTGTCTATATTTAAACTAAGCTTTCTTAAGTTTACAAAACTTTTTGCTTGTGAACACTGAGCATTTCACATGAGACATTCTTTCATGCTGGACAACTTTCTGAGTATTGACTTGGTAGATCTCCATATACAATTTTGCATGTTCTTTACACCTGCGGCTTCTCTATCAGATGCCTGTGATTCAGTACAGGTAACTTCATCCCTATGTTCTGTGCCTGTTCCATTACCATTTATTTGGGGGAAAAAACCTGACAGGTGGTTCAGTCTCAGAATCTTTCTGTACCCTGCAAGGTATTGTTCAGCAGATCCTAAATGCTGAAACCCAGATTCTAGGCTGCAATACGCAGCATAGAGAGACTTTGAGGTGAGTGCCAGAGCAATTGAGTCTTTTATATGGTAACGTCTTTCTTTGTTACCAACTTGTTTGGGTAGTTCAAGGGGCTGGAGAAGGAGCACATGTTCCTTAACAAATATTGTTCTAATAACCACACTGGTAAAAGCAATGCTGGCATGTAAATCAAGATGAGAAAAGACAAAGCCCAAGACACAGAGAGGAAGAACTGATATCTGCCATTTAGGCACACTAAATCTATACAGAAAATAAAGGTTCTGGAGACTAGAGTCTGCAGAAGAAAATGAGGAAGGTGAACCTAGACAAAAGGATTGAAGGTTTTTCTTTGGGGAAAGGAGGTTTTTTTCCTGAGATCTTTAGTATCAAAGAATATTCTCCCATATGAAGAACTAGTGAAGAATTTTACCCAGCTTGCAAATATATAGCTGCTCATTTGTCATCTGAGGTCTGGGGAAAAGCTGTTTAATTTGCCATTGTAAACCTGGTGAATTGTAGGCAAGATGTATTATATTCTGGAATATACTTCTGATACCAGAAGAGATATGCCAGTAAACATGAAATAAGGATTAGGGTCTACATCCACCGGAATCCAAGTACTATCCACATTTTAATCCTTCAGTTTTCATCCTTCCCTTAATCAAAGCATTATCACTGAAATGCAAATTTATATAAGGCCTAATAAATTTAAAGTGAATTAAAAATAAGGAATGAATGAATGAATGAATGAATGAATGAATGAATGAATGAATGAATGAATGAATGAATGATGCCAATTTAAAAAAAATAAACAGTTCTTAAAGTAAAGCTAAGGCATACTAGATTGAATTCTAAAACACTTGTCAAAGAATTTAGGCCTAGGTCTTCACAAATGACTGCCTGTAATATAAACTGATTTTGTTGAACTTCCAGACTTGATCTTGTAAAACACGGAGCAACTTGCAACGTGACTGCAAAAGTAGCTGAAAGTGCTTGTCAGGTCACTCTGAATTTTGAACCTCAAACATAGTCCCCTCTATCTTTTAAAGCGTTAGATTCTCTTTGGCAATTCTTCCTTCCATCTTTGAAATACTTATTTGCTACTTGGAAACAACTATAATATCTGAATGTTACAGGTATATTCAAGCTTCATATATTGCTACAATATGCCTTTGCAAAAAGAATAGCAGTCACAGTGATCTGGAAACTGCTGCTGACAATGTTTGAGTGAATCTATCTCAGTATGCTTGAAAGGCTTCCTTCCAAACACCCGATGAAATGATACAGATGAGAAAATGCAGACTGTAGCACACATCCTTTTGTTGAAGTATGCAATATCCTGCATTCCCTGAGCTTGATTCACACTTTCCCTAAAGCTCTCTTTATATTGCTTTGGTAATAGAAAAGGCCATTAAATAGAATGTAAATTCAAGCTTACAAGTCAAGGCCTTAGAGTGGATGAGAAGTGCCTTCTCTTACTGCTGCTGAGGCTGGTGAAGTGAATTGGAAATGTAGGACTGGCCAGAGCAGATCTCCCCTGTGGTCCATCTCGCCCAATACTGCATCTCTGCCATGTGGCAAGTTAGATATTATTTGAATGAAGATGAAAGACCTGTGTTGGATTATTACAAAGCAATAAGCCTAAGAGAGAAGATTTATGATATAATCCTCATTAGCTATTTCTACATATAAAATGCATATAAATACAAATAAAATATGTATTTGCCTATAACCTAAAGACATAATAATTAATGGCTTTACCTTTTTATCCCATATAAAATTATATATTGTGGCAGATAATTCTCATTGTCCTTCAAAGATCTAGCTTATTCATTTTTAGGTGGCCTCCATGCTGTCCTGTGGAAATGAGTTCCTCTGGTTAATTACGACATTGTTGAAATTATTCCCTTTCAAGTTTATTTTGTTGTTTATTGAAACACCCTTATTCTTGTATTATATAGAATTGCAAATCAGAGAACCAAAATTTAACTTCTCTTGCCTATTTCACTGAGGTCTGCCTCTCTCTGGGAAGGTGAATCCACAAGGAATGCAGGACCACAAGCTCAGTGTCTGCTGATTAGCAAGGGGAGGACAGCTGGGGAGGACAGCTCCTAAGCGTGTCCCTGTGTGTCTGGGGCGTGTGCATTGGCGAGGTTCTCCTACAGTGATCTCTTGCAGGGTACTGGCAGGCACAACTCATAATAATGGGAACCTAGCAGCACAGTAACCAGTCTGTAAATTGTAATATGATACTTCGGTCTGGTCCCTCCTCTCAGAAAACCCATATTAGTAGTCTCTCTTAAGGGAAATAGGTGTAGGTGTTTTGCAGGAACTGCTCTGAGGACACTTTCTCAACATCCATCATGCTTCTACTAGGCCCACTTCTGGCCCATGCCGTTACCTTCAAAACCAGCTCAAGTTCCCAGTAAGGTAACAGGGGAGAGTGGCATTTAATTGACTTTCTAAGTGAATGAAACTTCACGTCGCTCTAAGATCAAAGAGCCCAATTAGAGCCCATTTTTCTTCTTTCAATTTCTTTTTCATCCAAAGGAGCCTTGAGTAATAACCCACATGCCATCAGCACCCCACTTCTTATCAACCCCACTGACGGGGTTCAGTTGACCTTGAGCTACTTGATTAATGCTGGATCACTCACGTGGTGGAGGAACAAGTCTCTTGCCTTTAGTGAGTATTATCCCAACATCTCCTATCTCCCTTAGTAATAGAAACAAGTCCCATAGGGAGAAGGTACAAGACATACTCTTTGCAGGAGTGTTGAGTCCAGTCCAAAATCAGAAGCACCCAAACCATTTTAAACATAATCAGACCTTCAGTATGCCTAGATCTATGACCCTCCTGACAGTCCTATGCTAAGGAAATCCTCCAGCTCTCACTGCTGAAAATGACTTTTGCCGCTCAAAAGGAAAAAAAGGCATGAGCCTGGAAAAGAGAAGGGTCCAGGTAGACCATCCAGAAGCTGACAGGAAGGCTGGAGAGGGACTTTTCACAAAGGCATGTAGTGATAGGACTGGGAGGAATGGCCTTAAGCTGACAGAGTGTAGGTTTAGATTAGATATTAGGAAGAAATTCTTTACAATAAGGGTGGTGAGATACTGAAACAGGTTGCCCAGAGAAGGTGTGGGCTCTAGGTGTTCAAGATCAGGCTGGATGGGGCTTTGAGTAACATGGTCTAGTGGAAGGTCCCCTGCACATGGCAGGGGTGTTGGAACTAGATGATCCTTAAAGACCCTTACAATCCAAACCATTCTATAATTCTATAATAATATCAAATTAGCACCTAGTGGTTGTTCTGCAAGGAAGGACTCGGCCTTGATAATCAACCCTTTTAATTCAGCATCCAGGTTCTCTGAGCCATTGGATTAAACATGATAGTAAAGAGTCAGCAGGTAGCCTAACTGAAGCAATATCTGATCGGCCTGAAACAAAATAGCTGCTTTTCACATTCCCTGATTTGTCCTTATACTGGCTGTGAAAATTCATGAAGGAGGTATAAAGTGATGAGAACTTGGCCCTGAGAGGTTTTGAGCCTCCTCTTCTCCCAGAAGGTTTGTCTTCATCTGACCACTAAAGAATCAGAATTCTGCTGAAAAAAGGCTTACGAGGGAAACTACTGATAACACATTAAGCCTGGAATCTTGATTTTTTAAATGCAATGAACACCTTTCCCAGCACTTGACAGTCCTGCTGACAGAAACCAAATGCAGATAGAAAGGCCTTGCAGAGGGGCAGGTGCTGAAAATGCCAAGTGTCTGCAGCATGGCCAGTAAGATAGGCAAGTGTATGGAGGTGGCCTAATGCTGGATACACATCCACAGGGGCTGGTTCTGGCCATGCCAAGTCAGTGTTCTTGCTGCTGTTCACCTTATTTGTCATGCAAGAAGTAATAAGCTCTCAGCTAGTTTCCTTTAAAGCTACTCAGTGATCCAGTTCATTTCAGCCAGAGCAAAGGAGCCCCCATATTTTCACAGATCACTAAGCTGGGAAATACAGAGAGAGTTTTAGGTATGTGCATATTCTTCAAACTGACAAAACAAAAATATGGGTTATGCCTTCTCTAGCATAAAACAGAGGAATTTGGTCCACAAGGGACACAACCTGTTTGAAAAATACGAACACTTAACTCTCTTAGACCTATTGTTATAAGGCAATACAAGGGGGAATCTTTGTTGTGTTTTTCTAAGAACATATGTAAATGAGAAACAAGATGTGTTAGGTGTTAGTATATATCCATCTAATTATTCCCAGTGCTGATAACTAATCAATTATATTAGTGCCTCTAAGAATAGAGAAAATATTATGCATTCATTGTTGTTATTTCTGCTCCCCCTCTGCTATAGATCAGGAGTACCTAAGGTGGAAAGAGCAGAGTTACACAAATGAGAAATTTTGGTGAACAAAAGAATTATTTCCCTGTGTAGGTGTGCCAGTATCTGGACAAATATCCTCTCTGAGTTAGAAAGGATATCTAACTGTATATCTAACAGGATACTGTTAGATAATTTTTAATTTTAAAAATATGTTTCTAGTAAGAAAAATGCAAAGTTAAATATTAATCGATATTTTTTCATTATATATTTAGCAGTGTGTATTTTAGCCTCTGCAGTAGCATTTGACTTACAGGCATTAAAAGAAAGTTCTAGAATAGGAGAAGCAGACATTACTGATGTACTGTGATTAAGATTATAAAGTATATTGAACCCATCATGTGCTTTAATATGCTATTCATGCTGCAACTGGTAATTCAACTAAAGAGTTTCTAGGTTTATTTGAAAATAAAAGGAATCAAATACATTCTCCACATCATTCTAGTAAAGTCATATCAGGAGAAAAGTAAGTCATGGTTTTTAAATGCCAATTTCCCCTAGAATTGTTCATTAATAGCTTTTAAAATAAAAGAGGCCAGTTCAAGATAAGCAGAACTCTGATGCTGTAACACAATTCTTCGTGTTACACGTGATCATAGTTTCCACTACCAGACTTACATGAACCAGATTTACTTTCCCCAAAGTCAGTGAACTGAAATTTTTGTGCACAGCCACATATGCCCAAAGAAACTCTTTATGTAGGAAAAGGAGTGTAGCACTGAGGTAAGCAAACCAGTCACAGAACCATAGAATCATTAATGTTGGAAAAGGCCTCTAAGATCATCCAGTCCAATCATAACCCAGCTCTGCTAAGCCCACCACCTCCCCAAGTGCCACATCCACACATGTTTTGAACACTTCTAGGGCAGTGATTCCACCACTTCCCTGGGCAGCCTGTTCCAATTTTGCCTCCCTTTTAGTCAAGAAATATTTCCTAATATCTAATCTAACCCTCCCCTGGTACACCTTCTGGCCATATCGTCTCATCCTGTCACTTGTTACCTGGGAGAAGAGCCCCCACCTGTCTACAGTCTCCTTTCAGGAAGTTTTAGAGAGCGATGAGGTTCCCCTTCAATCCCCTTTTTCCCAGGTCCCTCTGAGGAGCCTCTAAATACTTTGTTAACTGTATTTTAACACCCCAATTTACACACTAGTCCTCCACTATTTTTCAAAAAGCAAAGAACATTAAGATACTTCCTTGGGAAGTAACTGCACTACAGCCTTGAATACACTACAGCCTCATAGACAATTGCTTTAAAACAGAAATGCATCTGAGCAGTATGAAGTGTGCTTATGTTTGGTATCTGTAGCAAAGTTTCATCCAAAATGTTCCCTTCTTACAAAATATGTCGTGTTTTCCTCTTTGAAAGGGTAGGGAAGAAGGAATATTAGTGAGGCATAGTGGTATCTTCATATTGGATGGTGCTTTTTTGCTGTTTCTTACCTTCAGTTACAAATCCAAGTTTGTTCCTCTTCCAAAGTGATCTGCTTTTGGTTGGTTGGTGGCATCAGCTCCCTGTAAAACACTGAAGGGTAAATGCTCTTCCTAAATCAGATTAGTATATGGGTGCAAGGCTATGTGATTTGACTCCAGCCTCTCCAGTGCCAGTGAAATTCATGAGAGAAAATCCAGTGAAAAGCTACTTTCAAAGGACAAATACTGTTCTGAATTTCTATCAGTGCAACCTGTATTGGCACTTTTGGGATTGTGTGCATGTCACTGCAGATAAATATAGCCCCTTTGGATAGTTTAGCTGTGATTCCTTTTAAGAGAAGCATATTCTAAAAATACTCTTTTGCTGTAGCAGTACCATTACACAAACAAAAGAGCTACCAATATCTCATCACATGTGAGAACTTCTACCCTTCAGCCCAAAGGGGTATTCTTGTTTTCATTCCTCATGCAAACTTTATTAGCACTTGAGCCCTCGTTGAGCTGTGAAATTTCCTTCACAGCCATGCAGCCACACCCCAAGCATCCCTTATAAATGCTCTCTGTGACATGGGGCTTAGGTATTACAGTACCCCATATGCTTTCATGAGTTCCCCACTGGAGCCTTTCCTGCTGGAAAATCTGGTACCAATGTAACAAAGCATTGCTCACTTTAGGTATTTTGAGACAGAACTGCAGACTTCTACAGTGTTCAGTCTTCCTGCTGTTGACTTGTTGGTGATTTTTTGCCAAGTTCACAGTGGCACTTGAGGAACATGCAGAGCTCAGTTAGGTACTTGTTGTGCTCAAGTGTCTGATTCTGTAGTGTCCTATTCCTAGAAAACAGGCAGATGTCTTTCTGAGATCTTTTTCCTACAAAATGGACAGATACCTTTCTGAGATCTATATGTTAAATAGGAACCTTTTCTATTTCACTTTGCTCCTTCTCTTTTTGCCACTGGATATTGCCATATTCTTCATTAAACTATATAAAGTCTCCTAGAAGTTCAGCCTTCATGTTGACTATATACTTGATTAGAGAGGATCATCACATTCAAGAAACAGGATTACATTCACCCAACTGCCCAACTTACTTTTAATTTTTTCCCATTTAGTCCTTTACTTTCATTTGTCACGTAGGCTGTTGGTACCTATGGGATCTTTGAGTAAAGTCAAATTATATGGCCTGTGTGTGTGTGTGTGCAGCTATATGCCTGAGTGTGCATGTGGATGTGTGCATGTGCAGGGAGAGCCAGTTCTCTCTTCCTGGCTTTACAGACAGGCTGCTAATTGAGTGTGTGGACATGCATGGTTTTGATGCAGGGAAGGCTTTAGATGAAACAAGGATTACAGCATTAACTGTGGAACATTGGTACATGACTCTAATGAAAAGCAAGTATGTTACTCATATACTAAATATGCAGATATATATTAATAAAAAGCATTCTGTTAGCCAGATGCTCTTAGTTGGATGTTTGCCCAAATTAGATGTTTGCCCTCATTGAAAATGTGACACACGAATTTGGTCCAGGATATTTTTGTGAGTACCCATTCTGAAGGGAAGGCTGAAGTGTGCCTCCCAGAGCCTTATGTGGTCTTTCAGCCACAAAATAAATAAAACAGTCCATCTCAGCAGGCTTCACTAGCAGAGAGAGGCATCCATGGGGGATGACAGCCCTGGAACAATACTGTTAAGTTCAGTCACTAATTTCCATTGAATTTCAACATTTACCTGACAAAGGAATAAAATCCAAGCAAAATAACCTGCCTGTTTGCTCGCTTAAAAAGAACAGTAAAAAATTATCAAGCCTTTAAATTGTTAGCAGCACAATATATTGATAGGCTCTAAAATATTCCAGGTCTGGAGTCTCTGGTTTCCAAAGCACCATGTCAAACAGCTCTTTCCCCACCTCATGTACTCTGAAACATGTTGATTGAATAATCCATTCCAAATGTGCAGTCACTAACAAATAACAAGTAATGTTCTCTCCCTTGGTCTTTGCCAAAATCTTTTCAGGATCATGGTTAGTGTGTCTAGAAGATCAGTAGATATTCAGGAGGAAAAGAATTTGGTCAGTAAGATTATTCAGTATGTAATCTATGAGAACTGCAGGATTTCTAGAACTCGTTTTGTACCCATTTAGTTAGTGGGATGAATATGTTTAACTACAGCTGCCTATTTTGGTATCATGCTAGCCCTGAGAAGAGCATTTTATTCTTTTAAGTCTTTTGCCCAACTAGGGGATTTTCCTTGTTCCAGAAAGGGTAATTAAAGATTTAGTGGGATACCTTTTTTCTTTCATTTTCAGTCATAAAAATGTAAGTAAATATTCTTAGATTGGTGGCATATCCCTTCCCCTTTTGAATAAGACAATAATGCAACAGTTTTGGCTGGTTGATTTTCGGGTGAGATTTTTATTTTGGTTTGGGGTTTTCCTTTGGTTAAATGTACATTGTCTCTCTATAGTCAAAATGTCTGTGACTGTAACAGTATGTATTTCTTTTACTGGAGAAAATAGACTTTTTGGTTTTTGTTAACAGTACTAGTGACTTTGTGGAAAATGACAAGTTGCTATTTAGATCTGCTTAGTTAAGTACAGTACACTACAATACAGTATTTCTGAAAGCTAGAACATACAGTACACAATATATATAGCAATTCTATATCAATATATATACACAGTATAATCATTTAACTTTTGCATCTGCCTACAATCATAGAAAAATAATTTTTCACATGTATCATTCACAACCCAATCAACTGCTGCAGCTATTTGAAGCATTTACCAATAATTATTACAGCTCTATTGTGCTTTTTCATATTATTGGCTTCTTTATTGTCTTTACAAGCATTCTTTCAGGCTTTTTTTAATTCTCTGTGTAGTAAGATGTAGAAAAGTAATATTTTTAAAGAAAAGGTAAAACAGTATTAGGCTCTACAAAAAACTAGAGATTGTTCCCTGCTAGCCTTTCATATCAGAAGAACAATTAATCAAGACAAATATCTATTAGCTCTCTTCTAAGATGTCCTGTTATTTCATCTCTAAAAGTTTATGTCAGACTTTTCCTCTTCATTCCTAGCCTTGGAGAAAGATGCCAAAAGTGGTCTTTCGCTCCTTCGAAATCTTGTTTCTTTTAAGTTTTAAGATTTCCTAAAATTATCCTCTGCACTAGGGTGGGGTAGTAAGAAACATTGTTCTCTGTATAGTTGCACAAAATGTGGCCAGGGATTGAATAAGAAATACCTCCATCCACAACTCTTCATATATTCCAATTGGATCCTTACTTATCCACTTGATCACCCCTTTTTCAAATGAAAACAACCTCTGAAAGTTTTAGTTTCAGTTCATAAGTTTTTCTAGGTGAATGTTCCCTTTACCATCTTCATAGTACATTCCTGTTGGTTTTGAATTTTGGGTCAGTCCCACTGGATTTTAATTGTCACCACAGAACTGCTGAAAAATATGTCACTAGGGATATGTCAACATCTAGATCCAAATAGCCCAGGAAGAGCTGATTGGCACCCAAGCCTCCTGGACTTTGGGTGTCCTTTCTGTATTCTCACCTCGCAACAGATGGCCCAGGCAGCAAGCCTTGGTTCAAAATTAATAAGAGTGCAAACTTATGAGAGTGTTGAAATTTGTTTGCTTTTCTAATTCAGGTATATCTAATTCAGCTGACTTTCATTCCTTTGGTGGATAACATATCACTCCTAAATGAAAACATTCAAAATCAAGTAGATGAGGGTTGTGGAGGAGGTATTAATTTTGTCACGTTTCTCCTAACTGTGAGGACTGGAAGAAATGAGAGTTACATCATTTCTTCACATCAGTTACAAACCATTTTCACTGAGAATGAGCAAATCTGTGTCACTGCAAATCAATAAAGTTATTTTGGAGTAAGAAGAGAGGGAAAAAGTTACCTATGCCACAGTTTGGGATATTAAAATGAGAACTTCAAGAATGGGAATTATCAAGTGCCAGCGTTCCTAACAGTCTCCTGTCATCTGCCATTTGCACGCACGTGGAGGCCACTACCACATTCTTTTTCTTTCTACTTGCAGTTTAAAAGTTATGGTCTTCCAGCAGTGGTTTCTAAGTCTGGCTTTTCTTTACTCTGTGTATACCCATCTGTAAGGGAAGGAGGAGACTATCCTCTCAATACTAGTTACGCAGGTAACAAAACTAGATTATTAAATGAAGGATGGGCTTTGTCTCATTAAGCCAAACAGGTGCCATTTCCCAAATTAATTCCAGTTAGCTGCTGCAACAGAGTGCTGATTCAGTGGTCCACATTTTCTGACCATGCTCTTTGCCTTTTCCTTTGACTGAATGCTGAATCATACATATTTTTGTAGAGAGTGTTCTCACTTGACTGAGAATACCAGATCAGTTAAATGGCTCATACCCATTCCACACTTGCCCTGCTAATCCTTTGTAAGGTTCAGTAATTCATTTAGCATAAATATTAGTTTAATGTGTTTCTTGATTTAATTTCTTTGTTGCCTTTTATTTTTCCTAATGCTTTTTTAAACACCTCAATTCATTTTGCATGTTATACAGTTTACAGTTTATATTTTTAGGCTAAGAAGTGGTTTTACAAACAGGATGGTACCAAACAGGTAGATTATCCACACTAGAGATTGTACTTTTAGAACGCAGTGTGTACAGATACAATTGCCTAAGGGAAAGTGAAACTAACAAAATAATCAGCTGGTGAACACTATTTTAACATATCTTCTACATAAAAGACAGTCAGTCATTTGTGATTCCAGAAATCTTGCTTTTTTTGAACATGTGTCCTTTCTTTTTCATTCTGTGAAGAAATACTGATCTTGAGAATTGTGATGTTCTAAGAAACTCATTTCATATGTGCATATTTTCTGCTTTTCTAAGGAGAGAGAAAACTGGAGGTGATATCAATTTTACAGTTCTAAAGATTCTTGCTTTGGCGACTTTCCTTGAATGATATAAACATCAAGGGGAGACTCTGTCCAAATATTAGCTTTATTCTAGTATATGTTTTTCATTATTACTTTCATTTTCCATCTCCTCGTTGACCAAGTAGACTTCCAGGGCTAATGCAAGCAATGGTCTCACATTTCAGTGGTTGGCAGCATTTATATTCAGCTCCTTTTTGCACTTCTTTTCTGTTTTGTACAGCTTTTGAGGAACACAACAGTTGAAGTAGGTAACACTGTCACCACGAGAGGGAGAGCCTTGTACTAAGAGAATGTTGCTCTGTGCTACTGTGCTGGGACAGAAAGGGATTTTAAAGCTCTTTGCTGCAAGGTTATGTAAGAGGGGAGTCCCCTACTTTGGGGGTGTTTGCACCAAAGACAGGGGGCCTCCCAGGAGAGGGAGATGCTTGAACTCCATACAAGGGACTTGCTCTTCACCTGTGCCACTTAGAGGAAAAGATTGAAGCTCCAGTATCTGCTGCTGCTCTATTTTTTTTAATGTATGAATATCTTGTAAACAATTTATAGTTCCTATTTATTGGTGAAAGAAGTGTCACCACATTTACTGGAGTCAGAATTACTTCTTCACAAGTATTTTCATTGTCTTTCAGGGTGTCCTGTTTCCTTTGTCCTAATGCCAGGCTGTAGCTTGGACTGCTGTGAAACTCATAGGAGTCCTTTAAATCTGGAATTTATTCCCAATTTCATATGTTCTGAACAACCAGTTCCCTAGATCCTTGCTCCAAAGTTCAGGTTCAAAGAAATTCTCACAATGAGTTAAATTGGAAAATTGGTGGTTTCCCATTCACTCCACCCATAATGAGCTTTTGTGTGTCAAACATAACATAAAAAGGCTCCTCAGTTCAGGCAGGACGTACTGCATGACTTTGCTTGTCAGCATCAGTGAGGTCCATGCTTAATCCTGAAAACTGATTGGACCAATACTCTTGGGCCAAATTCTGCAGGCAGGACTCACATGCCCTTTTGTTGACTGGAGTCCATTTTCTATGACAGAGAAGGCATATGTAGTCCTACAGAAAGCTATAGTCCTGAGAAATAGTTTCATATACATTATTTAGGATGCCACATATTTAGACTGTTTCCCAAAATTTAGCCTGTTTCTGCTCAAAGTTTTTACTCCTCATAAAACTGACTCAAGATTTGATTTCACTCTACCAGACAGATTTTGCCTGTGTTAAGGGCTATGTGCTTACATAGTCTCTCCTTCTTGCTGGGAGACTTAATTCAAAAAAGTCCTACAGAGCATGACAGTTGCTTCCCTTTATACAAGGCTTGGAACGTGCTTTGTTCTGAGAGTCCTAAATAGCTTTGAGACTTTCTTTGTGTTTGATTGGTGATTATATGTTTATCTTAAGTAATTAGTGAGCCACAACAGGTAGTATAGATACATGAATCATAGCAATCCCTTTTCCCTAATTTACACCCTTGATGTGTCACTTTTCTATTGCCAGAACAGTGTAAAAGCATTTGGATATTGGATATTTGGAGTTGATTTCAGGTTTCTGACTGCTTTACCCAGAAGTGCTCTGGCCAAACCTTTTCTGTTATGGTAGCCACATATTTATGTGGGTAAAATAAAGTTGTTTCTTTATAATATCTGATTACAGAACTGCAAATTCAGACTACACATCAAACTTTTTGGTAGGCTTTTTAAAAGTGCTGCTGCATTGGGTGTGCAGGAGAATACACAGTGTGAATGGCATTGCAGCAAAAATGTAGGACCCCCTTGAAGTACATGCAGCTGAACAGCAAAAAAATTCATTGCTGCTGATTATAGTGCCTAATTTGAAGTTTGTAGACTTTACAGAACAGCTGGCAAGTATTACTGATTTTGTGTCTCATGTATGCTCAGGCATGGGATGCACCACTGTAGCTCTGCTCCCAGAGACAGTGGGTTTAGGTGCTGTCCCTTTGCCATGCCTAGTGATTCCATTATGTGCTCTTTATTTTCATTGTAGGCTTATGGGTAAACAGCAAAAGTCCTTGCAGCCTGGCATTTTTTTGGTTTAGAGGTAGATATTCAGGATCCCAGCACCCCTATTTAGATTCTTTCTCTTAGGTTATTTCCTTGTTTGTACACATGTTGGTGAAACAGTGCACCTGCCTGGAGGGAAGGGCGCAGTATCTTCAGAAGAGAAAGAAAAATGAGAAAATTGCTTCATGGTTGTAATTTGGTTTATCTGTTGATACTTGCTTTTGTTTTCATTCTGGGGTGGGCCGCCATCTTCAACAAGGAACTGGGAGTGAGGGAAGAGGCAGAAGGTAACAGGAAGCATGTGCCTGAGCCCAAATGAAGCAGCATGCAGTATTCCTCTATATAGTTTGCAATTACAATGAGATTAGAATAGTAGCAGCAGCACTTCCCTGATGTGTTCCATTTTCCGTACATTTCCCTTTCTTGCTCCTCCTTCCCTGTTATGGCCTCTTACACTGTTTTAGTGGCTCCCCACACTCCTTTCCAGTAGTTACAAGGGCTTGATGGAAGCTCTTGTGGCTGTCTAAATTGAAGTTATAACCTCCAAACTGGTGAATACCCCAAAGTCTTTGCTGTGTTTTCCCAAGTGATATCTTAATGAGTGGCAAGCCCTGGCAGATGTTTTATTTTGTTAAAAGAGATAGATAGGCTAGGGGAGGTATGATATGACTGGGATTCAGTAACCTGCTTGCCTTTGTAATTAGTGAGCTTTATTTTGTTTTCCTTTAAGTTTTCGTTTTGAGGTACCTAAGAGCTTATATGCCTGTCATTAAAATTCCTGCTTTTCCCACCATAGGCCTAGATGGGCTGTGAAAAAAATACTTTATATATATATTCCCATGTATTTGCAGGATGGAGTAGGGAGTTGTTCATGCATGTGTGTGCCTACATGAGCAGGAGAAAACTGAAGTTGGTGTTCATCTGTCCAAATGTTTTAGGGTGGCCACAGAGAGCTGCCACTTTGAAAAGCTGATTGCACTACAGAACCTTAGCTTGGGCACTGTTAAAATAGGGACTGTATCTTTGGAACAGGGAGGCTTTTTAGTTTTTTTATCCACACGCATGCCCTTTGCAAGGTGTACCCTTGCAAAGTTGACATCAGACGACTGTGTAAAACCACTACTGACCTTTTTTTGCTGTATCCATTTAGTTCTCTCTTCTTTCTGCAGCCCCCAAACAATGGCTTGTCTCCTTTCTGATTTCTGTCATTTGACTTTGTTTTTGATAAATGTCCTATCTGTTAATGAGATCTCCACATTGACTGGGAGGGGAAAACGAGGCATGTGAAAGTGTGGCTGGGAGACTGCAAATTCCCCTTTGTTTAGGGGCATTCATATACTTTTACTGAGAGCTGATTTCTTGGGGGCTGGGTGGGGTGGGGAGGGAGTTTGTGCTTTTTTGGTCTGGATAAGGCTTTTTATTTTTGCACTAAGTATGACTGCACTGCACTGCATTGCACTACTGAAATGTATTTACATGTGGTGGGATTGGAAGGGGCCAATTAAGCAGGAAGGGAGAAGAGAAAGGGATAGGCACAGAAAACAGAATGTACCATAAACCTGACCAGGTTGAAAGAGAAGTGAGGTTACCTTAATTTTAAGCAACTAGTCAGACACTGAGACAGCTGTATTGGATACCTTCTGTTAAAATAAATAAATAAAGCACTATAATAGAAACTGAAGAGGCATCACAAGTTTCTGGGTGCTACAGATCTTTTCTCCCCATTTTGTAGAGAGTGTTCTTTGGGGCTGTGAGAAAGTTAAGAGAACTGCTCATTGTGTAAACTAGAGTAAGGCTTCACCAAAAGACACAAATTCCCAGTTCCAATGTCAAAACTTGCATTGTTGGGTAGAATCTCTTCCAGAGGTTTGACTGTGATTAGCATCCCTTCAGTAAAAGCAGGATCTCTCAGCTCAAGAAGTGAAGTCACAAAGCAGACTTTACCAAAGGGGAAGGTCACTGAAATAAAGCACGTCTTTCCAAGGCTGTTATGGGAACAGTGCAATAAACAGTCATTCTGAACACTCAATTACAGGTGTTCCAGTCAAGCCTTTGGGCAGAGGAAGCAGGAGGGACATTTGGGGGAAAAAAAAAAAAAAAAAAAGGTGGTGTGGAATTCAGTACATACAGAAATGTTCCTGCTTAGACAAAGGTGCTGTCTAGTATTTTAAGTTCTTCTCTCTGATTTCTCTCCTTAAACATATAGTCTAGCATTGTGAAGGCTTTCAGCTGGAACCAAATAGAATCCTAAGTTGGAAAGTATTTTTATAGTCCAGATGCATGTTGGCCTATGCCTTGGTCATTAATTTTGTAACAAGCATACTAGGAGAAAAACTGAAACAGTAGCAATGTGCAGCAAGACCCATCTCTGCTGTAGCTCTTTGTGATCTATGAACTCTCAATAGTTTGTGTTGAATCTCTTCAGTAAGATTATAATTGCAGCTTTAGCCAGATGGTAAAACAGGATCCTGAAAAATGTTCTTTAGAGAAACTGGGAGAAGAATGTAAAACATGAGTGCATCTGCTTTGGTCCTGTAGTGGAGGGATCACCTGTCTAATGTACCACAGGGTTTCATGGATGGGAAAGGGGATTGCTAAGAAAAGAACTGCTAAGAAAAGACTAGAGTAATTGGGGGACTAGAAATCTATTCATGCCCTGAATTTCAGCTCAGATTTGAAACTAAGGTATTTTGGCTTCATTAGTACCAAGACATGGGAAGTACAGACCTTTCACAGAGTGCACAATGCAGAGCAGATTGCTGCTGCTCAGTCTCTTGGGCTGCCTCATTTGACAAAAGTGTCCAGAACTAGAGAAGGAGTGGTATGCAAGAGGCAGGTGTTGGGTGGGAAGGAACAAGTCTGGAACCAGGAGAGACTTTGGAGTTAAGGATGTTGTCCTGCTGAGCTTTAAGATTTCCACTCTTAGATTCCAGCCATCCTGGCTTGAAAGGACTGGAAGAGAAGAACTGGGGGTATGCCCTGATGTACTGTTAGATTAACTACTGAATGACTCTTCCCTTGAAAGCAAGCAGGACAGTGGAACATGCAGCCTGTTTCTTTGCCATCTGCAGGAACCCTCCAAGATGAAAACCACTGGAAGGTCAACTTCCAGTAATGAGTCAGTGGATGCCCAACAAAAGCACAGTTCATTTGAGAGCCAGCATAATACAGAGGCAGGAGAGCACCTTTATTTTGTAAAGTGGCATTTGCTTCCATAAAGGTAGTGACAGCTACAGAGCTGTTATATGGGAGGAAATGAAGTATGTCTGCTGAAGTTAATTCATGTAATGAGCCAATACTCCTGTTTTTTGCTTAGGTGAGTTTTTCTTTGTTTCCTTGTTTAAGGCAGCTGCATATATTGCTACTGTCAGAGTGGATTTGCGTTGTCAAAGAGGAGTAGTGGGCTGCTCCAAAAAAAAAGTGAAGTTGAGGGTTTACTGAGCCTGCTGTGTCCAGAGTGCCTTTCCTGCTGTGGTAAAATAAAGAACTTCTGTAGGCTGAGCTGTTCCAGCTGACTGATTGCTGCATATTCCTCCCTTGTGGTGTGACCTGATGGCAACCATATTTGGACAAGGAGAGGAACACTGCATGTTTGCAATGCTGTGATAAGATGCCATTTGCACTAGTTTTTTAAAAGTACTGCAACCTGAAGAAGTGGGCTTTGAGCCATGCTCCAAATCTGGGTTTGAATTCAGTTTGTTTAAACCTGATTCCAGCTGACTCAGTTTCAACAGAACTGTCTAATCCTTGTAAACAGGAACCAAACCATTTTTTAAAAGCCAAATTCTAGCTTATGTTCCCACTCAGTTACAGTGCTCAACCACACCAGTTCCTGGGCATAAGTGTGATTGTATAGTTTCAAAGGCTTTTAAGTAAGTTGTTCCTTTTTATGTGGTCAGTTTGAAACTAGTTTAACTGGAACTACACTAAAATATAGCACAAACTCTTTTCCTTTTTTTCAGCATGGTACTATAGCCCCATGTAGACAGTGCTTGACTGAGAAACCAAGGATAACCTGAGGTTTATTTTAAGAAGCCAAAACATATGTTGCTGACTAGAAATGCCGCATAACTTAATGTCCTATTTTTCTCCAAATGGAGAAACACTAACTTCCGTAATTCTCCTCCATTTGTCATCCTGCTTCATTGTTGCACCTTTTCTCCCAAACGAAAATCGCTTTGGCCAGTGGGCTAGATCCAAAACAGAACTTCCCTGGACTGTTTGATCATCTTGTTTCTGTATATTCCCTTCCTCAACATTGACAAGCACTACTGAGGATCAGCTTGAGTTTTTGCTGGGACTGTGGCATAGTTATGGTTCAAGAAAATGCTAGTGATATTTTCAGCATTATAGTAATTTCAGAGCTTAACCTTGAGGAAAATGTTACATTTCAGAAGTTCCACAGAAAAAAGAAAATGCCAGGATTCACAGATAGAGCTTCAGTCATAATGCTGTAGCCAAGTTTGTAGGGAATGCATTTCTGGTGGCTGGTGATGCTGACATTTACAAAGGCAATTCAAAAGCAGCAGAGAACGTATGCTTTCTCATCCCTGCTGAACTAAGAGAATTTATACTAATGGAATGATCCCAGGGTAACCTGTCAGTGTTCATCACTTTTCCCCTAATGGAGGAGGCTAAGCAGCTGTCACATCACCTTACACAGTCTGAGTTCGCTTCAAAACTGCTCCCCAGTGACCTGCCAGCCAGATGCCCTCTCTCACTGATCCTGGTATCCCACTGGCTGAGGATTTGTCACATCAGCCAAGAGATAACACTTGGCCTCACATAGGAGCCTTTTACCTTTTCTTTTCCTTTTGGTTTTCCATCGAACCAGGTGTGCATTTAGTGATGAAGTAGATGTGAGGTTAGCTGTTGCTCCAGATGACAGAATGGCAAAGCCACACAGCAACTGAGCTACTGTTGTCCTCAAGGACATTGATAAAGGTGAAAGACCAGGCTCTGGTTGGTGGTGTAGTTGTAAACCTACATCTTCTGCTGCTTGCCCCTCCAAACTTGTTTTGGTCAGCTGTGCTGTTGCCCTCAAATATGCTTTGTGTGTGAAAAACTGAATGCAGTTGTTCTGTTGTCTGTCTTCTTTCTTCTGCATCATGGATGTGGCACCAACTTACTCTCACAACCAGCTTGAGTTTTGTTTTGCTGTTGTTATTAACATGTAATTCTACTGTAGACCAAAAAATATGAAAAGGAAAAAAAATCAGTTTCAAGATATAAAAGACCAGTGAGTGAAAGGTGAAAAATTTAGGAAGTGAAGGTGTGAGAGAAGCAGTGGTTAACTGTGTTAAGTTAGAAATCTCAGAATAGCCTTACGTATTTCTTAACCAATGCTTACCAATCATCCAGTAGTGGGGTTAGATCGCTTTCTTGGCTCGTTCGTATCTGTATCCTAGTATTTTTTTTTTCCTTTGATATTGCTGTTGCACATCATGTTGTCTTTTACAATGCCTGATTTTTATTGTATTGTACTTTATTGGTCTGTTTTGGTTTTGTTTCCTTTTGAAGGATGGGAAAAGTAATGTTTCCCTTTTGTTTTGAATTTATGAGAAAAAAATGCACTGGAAGTAAACACAAACATATTTTGCCATTTGAAAAAAGGAAAACACACAGCCACGCAGTGGAAAAGGCTAAGAAAAAGCTCCCCTCTTCTTGTGATGGAAGCATCCTTTAAAAGATATGCTAGAAAGAAAACAATCTCAAACAGAAGAAGAGAGAAGCCTTTTTCATCCTAGCTCTGCCATCTGGAGTATTCTAGCACAGTGTTCTGCAGGGTTGGGCTCCTACATGGCTAACAGCCATAAAATCCAGAACCACATGGGGCAAATTCATCCCTGGTGCAAGCAGATGTTACTGCAATGAAGTCAAAAGAGGTACACAGAGCTTTTATTTAGCCACATGCGTGCAAGATACAGCTGCCTTCCCCATAGCACCCAACTCCCCACTGCTAGAGTTTATTGCTGTCAAAACAGTTGGTCTTTTGGCTGTGTTAATCAGATAATATCCCTTGAACGCTGTTCAAGGTAGGCAAAACACTTTCCCACTGAATAAATCAGTTCTGGATGCACCTTGGTGTGACACTTTTTGCCTACCAGCTTTCAGCTGTTACCCACTCCCAGCCGTGAACTGATGCGATCTATCCCTGGCTTGCCTTTGCCAGAAAAATGGACTTGACTATTAAGCATAGTAAAACTTTTGCATATTTAACTACTATGATCCAGAAATGGCCCTTGCACTTTTAAGGCATATGGAAACATCCTCTCTGTCTTTCAAAATGGAAAGAGTTCTTTGCAAGTGAAACGCCACGTGCACGCACACACCCACGTGCGATCCCTGGGCTCCTGACCCCAAATCCTTCCCGGATCTTTCCGTGCCCGGCAGTGTCCTGTCTCTGTAGTGCCTGGTCATTTGAGTACAGCGGGGCAGAGACTCGTGTTGAGATGAATTCAAAAAGCATACATTTTAAAAGACAGATGATTTTCCTGTTATGCCAGCATCTTCGAATCCCCATATCAGCTGATGGGTTTCCCTAACCTGACGACTTTCAATCAGTTGTTGAAACATTGGCTTTCTCTGTTTAGTTTTCTAAGGAGGGAATGTGGGGTGGGGAGAATAATGAGGTGTTGTTTGTAACTTCACAGTCCTGATAGTTGGTTTTTATCTTCCATATTTTATGCAAAAACAGACATTATAAATCAATAAATAATTGTGCCCTAGGTTGAAAGTTAAGTGTTCAGGAAAGGAAAAAAAAAGGTTGGCATTTTTCTACATTTTTGTGATGACTCTTTTGGAAAGGAAGGGTACATATTTTTGTTGTGTAGTATTTTCTATTTTTGAATGCATTTTCTTGGTACAAGACTGTTTTGTGGATTTTTTTTTCTTTTTGGTGAACACATTATTTAAAAAAAAAAAAAAAGAAAAGAAAGAAAAAACTAATTGAAAAGTTTGCCCTTAAGGATATGCTGCAGTTTTGAGATTTAACATTAAAAAAAAATTCAAGGCGCGTGTTAAAAGTTGGGGAATTGTATTGTTGGGAGTTTTTTTGTAATTGTTACAAGAAGAAGTTTGTAGCCACTGCTGTTTATTTTGTTTCAGATGAGTAAGTAAAGGGATTGTTCTTGTGTTATTCTTTTTTAAAAAAAAAAAAAGTTATTTATGAAATGTCACAAACACTGGACTGTGAGTTTGTAGGGAAGCATTTTACCACCCTGTGTCTTCATAGAACTGTTGGTGATCCTACTTCTCATTACTCTGCCTTATGATCTCCTGAGCAAATTTGGAGGGGATGGCAGGAGGGGGAGAGAAAAATTGAATGCATTTTTGACTTAGAGACTTGGGGGAAAATTAGGAAACAGTGTTTTGGAATTCTAAAGCTGGACCATCAGCTCTACTCCTTCTCCCATCTACCACAGGAATGAGAAAGGCTTGCAGGAGAAGGCAGAAAACTTATGGTACCTGGACGTGGCAGTGTGCAAGGGGAAAGTGACTAAGAGATGGGATGCTCATAATGACCTCTGTAAATGACATCTGTTTCTCAGTCAGCAACTCCCTTGGTTTGCCCTCATCCTGCTAGTGGCTTTTGTGAACAACTCACCAACCCCACTGAAACCATGAGGTTGGTTTGCATTTTCCATCGCTGATCAAGCCTTCTTGGGCACCCCCGCAGTAGGAGTGACCAGCGGGGAGCACTACTCAGTTTGGTCACTGGTCTGGATTTGAGGAGGAGGAGTAGAGGCTGAGGGTGACCAAAGAGGTGTGCCATGTTCTCAATATTTGAAGAACAGGCTTAAAAGACTAAAGCAGTGCTCCAGGTATTCATGGGACTGGAGAAAAGAGAAAGAGGAAGACACCAACAGCCATAACAGAAACTGGAGATATGTAACTGGGCTATATTTGAGACCAACCAGACTCTTTTCCTTCCTGGACAATAATGCAGCCAAATCTTGAGACTGTCAAGCAGACAGAAAGCTGAATGTGGCCTTCATTTCTCCTGCCTTTCCTTTTTATTCTCCCACTTCCTTTGCCCTGAGATTTCTTCTCAGTGAGCACCCGCTCCACTGAGCACTTTTTTGCCCTCCACCTAAACTGCCCTTGCTTTCAAAATGTGGGTTCAGTCAGGACTGAGTAAAATCATGTGCCTTCTTTTTCCCCTTTTGTAATTATACCAGCCTCCTCCCCTTCCCCAACTTACACGTGTGAGAGACAACAGGAGGAGGCTCTTTAGAAGTGCTACTTGTCGATAGGTGTCCAGCAAAACAGTAAGGTGGTGGTGGGAGGAAGGGGAGCTGGGAGATACTAGGAGCTCCTTTCCCTTTCCACACGTAGCAGGTCTTCCCAAGGAGACACCCTCCACCACCACCTCCTCAGATGCTCCTCTTTCCTACAGTGCAGCCGTAGTGAGCATGTGGTGGCTCTTCTCTCCTATTTCAATCCTAGCTTTGTGAAGCACTAACTCAATTTCAATTCATGCCGTTTTCAAGCAGTCACATTGACAAGACAAATGCAGTTTGTGGCCTTATCAAGATGACTTAAACCACTAAAAGAAAAAAAAAAGGCAACTCATTTCCCTCCCAAGGTTTGTGTCACTTCTAAAAACCCAGTCCATAGCAGTTTAGACTCTTTTAATCTCAGTCCATTTTGATGATGATGGCTAAAGTGACTAGTGTAGAACTTAAATGCTGGACCATCTGGTCTCACGTTTTCTTTGCTATTACCCCTACTGTCTGCTTGCTTTTCTCATTTTCAGCTATATTCTGCTTAATGAGGCAGCCCTAGCCTTTGGTGAAAGGTGAGAAGAGCCAGTGGGATCCTGGCACAGGGAAGGTAGTTCATGGACATTTTAGCAAGAGAAGGATATATTAGCTGCCACAGCAAATGCACATTATGATGGGCTGACTGCAGTTTTTAGGGCAAGTGAACCCCACCCAGTTACTGGAACATCGCTTGTTCCCAGGTCAGAACCCTGGAGAGAAAAGAGCGCATTGGCACAATGGAAAAGCGGCTCGCAATCCACAGCTGCTTGTGGGCAAAGGCAGGGAATTAACTGCCACCCAGCTTCTCTGCACACTTGCCCACTGCACAGTCGGTGTCCCTGACTCCACAGAGGAGCCAAATTTGCTGTAGAAGCTTTTCTGATTGTAAGAATCAACGCAAAGCAGCCCCTGAGAGGTGTGTGTCTGTCCGGCAGGCGAGGCCAAGGGTGGGTGCCTACCTGTGCTGTTTCCCTGCAGAGCAGGAAGCTCCATGCAGGCTTTCCTGGATCTTGCCCTTCCAGAAATCCACCTCTAAAACCTGTAGCACCTGGGTGGTGGAATGAAAAAAACCCCAATTTTTTCCATAAATGATCCAGTAAATGTAAATGTTCTGGATGGGGTATTGGAAGTTTATTTTTCAGGCTTGGCCCTAAAGCCTGGGAGGAGCAGCATGGGAATGGTGTCGTTATTCTCCCTCTCCCAATTAACAAATCTGCATGTGTGCACATACATACAAGAGAAAGGGTGCATTCCTACCCACCTTTGGTGCTGATGGACTTCAAACATTTGTCCAAAGCCTACTTTTGACACATTTAGAGAACATAAGAATAGACTCTTATCACATGCAATATTTCCCTCCAGAAAAGGGAAGGAGGGGGAGGAGAGCAGCATGGGCAGTTGGGATTGTTAGGGTTGGATTCTTTTACATCTTTTGTAAAACTGTAATTTTAACAGTGCCTTATTCCTAATAGATGCTGGCACTTGGGACACACACACACAATAAAAGACAGAACTAGGGAGAGTCAGATGGGTACATCCATAAGACAGAGGTCATTAATCATCATAAAGGAAGCTGTATTGGGAATGACACAGCTGTGTCAGAATTGGAAACAGTTCAAATATTCAACCTCTAAAGCAATTTCCCTTCCACCACCTCCTGCCTTCCCTCCTTGCCAATGGTGCTGCCCAAGAATAGCTGCCTACACCAAGGCCTGTCACTGCCCCATTTGCTTTTGGCATTGTCACGTCCAAGGAGTTTAGCATGGTCATGCTTTCCACTGCAATCATGTTTTCCATGGGGTATGTGAATGCCAGTTATTTTGCTTTAAATGCACTTTAAAAAAAAAAAAAACTAAATCAAATCAAAGCTCCAGACTGTTTCAAATACATAGGGGAAGACAGTGCATATGTGTTTGAACCCAGTTGACTTTATCTCCAGTTCCAATGTACTCCATGCAGTGTGTATGTATAGAACAATGTGTATGCATACAAACACACGTCAACCTTAAATATCAGCAGACTAACCTTTCTCCTTAAGCTCATGAAACCAGATGCTACACAAACACAGCAGCAGCAGAGGAATTATGGTTGGGCTCTTGAAACAGATCACAAAAAATAAAAACAACTACTTGGTCCTTTCTGTACGTTCAATAATTACAGAAGGAATTGGGTTGTAACCAGAATAAAAAGGAACGGTGCTAAATGAATGAATGGGCAAAAAAAAAAAAAAAAAAAAGAAAAACAAAAACTCAGCCCAATAACACAGTTAGACTTTTATGCTAATTCACACATTGGGTTGGCTTGTTACTTTTTTTTGGTTTATATGAAAATAAAATTGAATCTAAACTAATCTACCACAAAGATAACAAGAAAACAACAAAGCAAGCAAACAAAAATGCATCCTGCCCTGAAGAAGGCGCTTATTTATGGAGGATGTTAGAAATCTCAAAACTCTCGGCCTTGCTCTCACGTACCACATGCTCAATCAGTCCTTTTTTTAAAATGTCTGAAACTGAAAAAAAAAAAAANAAAAAACGAAAAAAAAAAAAAAAAAAAAAAAAAAAAAAACTTTTTGAAGCACCTTATGTGGCTTCCCATTCCAGGAGTGGGAGCTGCCTTTTTTTCTTTGAGCACCTTACTGATGTGTTAATGCTATCTGCTGTCTTTTTTGTTCCCCGTGGGCCGAGTGGCTGCTGTGAGCACGGGCAGGGCCGTGCGGGGGCCAGGGGTGCGCAGAACGCCGCACGGGCACATCCATCCGCCTTCCCATCGCTCGCAGTGCTGGCTGCGAAATTTCTCGGTTTGCTCTGTGCTGTGGATGGGAGCTGAATGGCGGAGGGGAGAGCACACGCTCTCGTGTGCGGATGTAAAAAGTGAAAATTGGACATTTGCTTCTTGGGGCCAAAGGAATTCCCAGCAGTCAATAGATGCCGAGCGAATGGGAAACTGCACCCAGGCCTAAATCCTAAAGTCTTTGTGCAGGCAACCAGTGACAATGGCCTCGGGCATTGTCCTGCCAAGGTGGAGACTTCAGGATTTGGCCGCAGCTGGCAGAGGTCCCCGCGCGGGACATGGATCTGTGCCCGTGCGATGAGGCAGCCGGCCACCCGCAGAGCCCTGCAGGCACCGCTGTGCGCGCACACACACACACACACCCCACAGCTGTACAGGCATCTCTCCAGAAACACGGTTTGTGACAATGTGAAGAGCAGGTCGAAAGTTTTGAGGGGTTAAGTTCCTTTTTTTTCTCTCATTATACTCTGTAAATGGTATGTCAGTTATCAAAAACAAGCAAATAGAAAATCGTTAAAAAAAAAAATACCTTGCATACGCCTTTTCTATCAAGTGCTTTAAAATATAGAATAAATACACACATCCTGCCAGTTTTTTCTTACAGTGAGAGTATCCTTACCTGCCATTTAATATTAGCCTCGTATTTTTCTCACGTATATTTACCTGTGACTTGTATTTGTTATTTAAAACAGGAAAAAAAAAATAAAAAAAGAAAATTAACTGTAGCGCTTCATTATACTATATTATTATTATTATTATTGTGACATTTTGGAATACTGTGAAGTTTTATCTCTTGCATATACTTTATACGGAAGTATTACGCCTTAAAAAAATACGGAAATAAATTTTACAAGGTTTCTGTTTTGTGTGGAAGAGTAATTGATGTTGCTAAGAATGATGTTTGTTTTTTTGTTTTTGTTTTTTTTTAATGTTACCAGCACTTTTTTTGTAAGTTTCACTTTCTGAGGTATTGTACAAGTTCACACTGTTTGTGAAGTTTGAATATGAAGGAATAATTAAAAAAAAAAAAAAACAACAAAAGAACGTGGCAGGTGTCTTTGTGCGTTTCTTTGTCCGTGGAGAACATGGAAGGCGGATGGCAAGTGTCCTGTGGACCTTTCTTAGCTCTGATGGGGCGTGACAGGAGTCCTGCTGGCACCTGTCTGCAGGGTCAGCCACAAACATTGAATGTGTTGGGATCATTGTCAAGGCTGAACACCAACAGTAGTTGATGTTGGGGCCACCTGCCCGACAGTCTGGGGTTCTGGTGTCCGAGATACTGCTCAGAGATAAAATTAGAGACTTCCCATTCTTCTGATTATTAGCAACTCTGCACCAAGTCTGTGAAAGCAGGACATTCCACTTGCTCAGCCTTTGCCAGCCCCCTCAGTACCAGAAATGTATTCTGCTGGTCAGTTCAGGCCCTGGAAGAGCAAAGTGCTCCTTGGGAGCAGTGGGATCTACACTCACTTTAAGGGGTCTCTTGTGCCCTGGATTTCCACTTCTTGACAATGACTAGTTCTCAGTCTTCCAGTTTCAATAGTTTTCTTTCCCCTACCATTGCAGCAAGTGCATTTTAAAGAAGTTACAGCAAACGTGATGTGTGATGTGAAAACCAGGGCACAGACACTGCCAAGCTTGGGCTGCTGAGGCTGAGAATTAGTACTGTTGCACAAACCAGAACTGAAAATGCACCTGAGTGCCTGCTCACTTCCCAAACACTGTTCCCACTTAATCAAAACCATGTTGGGTCCAGAAAAGCCCCTAATTTTGTTTCCAGGTCATATACTACGAACAGTTAGGTTTACTTTAGGATAGCCAGCTTTGTGCTTGGAGCAGAGTGAGACCCCTGAGAGGAGACCACAGTACCCTCTATTAGCTCTTTCTCCCTGTGAAAATTAGGACCAAATCTGGCCTTTTGTTTCCTGCTGCATGCACAGTATTGCAAAACAATGATCTTCTTCGTTTTCCATAATGGATGAAGGACAACTATCCCAACAGTCCTCTGACCCATGAGTGTTAGAAGGGAAAGGATCCTCTCCCTTGGGAGAAACCATGTTGGATAAACTGCTGCATGAACAGCTACAAGGTAAGTTTTAGCATGGAACAAATGCTGTTTGTCAGCCCCCATTAGCAGAAATACCAAGTTATCACATGTCTAACTCCTCACACCTCCCTCTGAGTCATGAGGGCAAATGTACAAAAATCAGCTCTGGATACTGAGGTTTGCTGGGCCACAGGTGTCACAAGCCACAGCCTGCCAGGCATGTCCCCTGCATGTCCCTGGCAGTGGCCACCCTGGGTGGGCTGAGACATCAAGAACCTGGGCTCAGTCCTACCTGAGCTCTTAGCTGGGAGACCTTGCTGTCACCTCCATTTGTGACATTTGCTCTGGGAAGAGCCAGAGGGGCCCAGGTATGGCTCATGCTAGGAACAATAGGGCTGATCTCATGATCACACGTTGTCCCCTCTCAGCCTCACCTTCATCCCTCTTCACCAAACCAGCCCATTTTTGTGGCAGTGTTCCGTCTACTGATCAGAGTTTCAGTGAGTTTGGGAGATGGGCTGGTATGACCACACCAAGGGTCTTACTGTCTCAGGAGGAGGTTTGGGATGGGAACTCAGCAGAAGAGTGAGAAGAAAATGGAACAGAGGTGATGTGGGATGTGTCTCTATACCAACCCCATAGGCTGGAGTGCTCCTTAGTGGTGTCACACACAGTCGATGAGAGAGAAGCTCCTACAGGAAACGTGTCACCACTCAAGGAAGAAATAAAGTCTCCCAGACTGTACCCTCACATTTGGTCTGTGGGGGAGAGGTTGCTCCCCTGTGGCTTCTCTGTGAGACAGGGTCAATGCAGCTGTAGGATATTCCAGCACACTTACACACACAAGATAAGCCTAAAATGAGAATCCTGACATGAACCTCTCCTCAGAATCACACCTGTAGTAGCTGGGAGTGGGAAAATTGAGAAAATGGCTAGAAATAGGCTTCTGGGGTGCCACTGCATGTCCTCAGTAAACACTTAGAAGGATGTAGGACATCTGACATGGACAATTGTGAGTGTCCACATGCAGACATTCATTTCTGCCATCACAGAGAGGTTTCCCCAGGAGACTCTGAGTCATGGCCTCAGCTCAGCCCTCTTGGGGACATGGACCTCACACCCCAGATTGTATCTGAAGATGCAGTTGAACACAGAAGCACAACATTAGGGTGGGTTCAATACCCTCCTTCAGAGCTTCTAAGGTCAGAAACTTCTGGCCAGGAGACATTTGTTTTAGTTTGAAATGCTCAACCAAGAGCCTGCTGGCAGGGCTGTGCTCCAGCTGCCTATCAAGAGTGGGATGGCAAGGTGCCACCCTAGGGAGAGCAGCCACGACTTGGCTGTGTTCAGCCAGGGTCTGGGCTGGTTCCTTGGCCCAGCCTGGAGTCCTGGGTGTGCACCAGTTGTCCCCCAGCACGGTAAGAGCCATGTGGCTGTGTGGTCACCTCACCATGCACTTCACTCAGTCAGAGGCAGGTGGCAAATATTAGTGAGCCCTATATTCTTGAGTTATTTAATGATTTTAATAATCACAGATGGGCTGGGCCATGGCCAGAGCTCTCCCTTACCTGCTGAATGAAATAGCAGCCTGAATCTACCAGCAATGCATGTAGTCCCTCTTCAGACTGCAGGACTGTCAAAGGAAGTGCAGGACTGCTTTCCTAAGCTGAACACGGTCCCAAAAGTGCTCCTTGCAGGCCTTTCCCCCACCCCTCGGGCTCCTTGCAGCCATGGAACTGGGCAGTAGATGTTATTTGCAGTGGTAGCCTCCATTCTTGAAACCTCAGTTCCCCGCGTGTGCCTGGCACCAGACACGGCTTGACAGCACAAGCCACATGCAGGTGCCCCATGCAGGGGCTCCATGCAGGTCCCTCCATGCAGGGGCTCCATGCAGGTCCCTCCATGCAGGGGCTCCATGCAGGACCCTCCATGCAGGTGCTCCATGCAGGTGCTCCATGCAGGTCCCTCCATGCAGGTGCTCCATGCAGGGGCTCCATGCAGGTGCTCCATGCAGGTGCTCCATGCAGGTGCTCCATGCAGGCCTGTATGCCCAGGCACATGACAGAAGGGATGGATGGCTCAGGGTGTTGAAATGCAAGGGCTGTACATGCAGCTATGGGATGAGGCAGGGGCCATGACAAAGAACCCCCTCCAGAGTCGCCATAAGCAGCCAAGAGCCTTTCCCAGCCCAGCAGCAGGGAGGTGAAGCTGCACTGCAGCTGGCAGAGAGGGCTGAGCTCTGTGAAGATCACTCTTAAGTTGCTGTTGCTTTCGTTTTTCCTTAAGACCCCTCACTGCAAGAGTCAAAAGCTAAATTGACCACACAGGAAAAAGATGAATCCCATTAATGTACAATTGTTTACAACATTAGGAAAGAAATGCAAGGTCCATACCTGAAGATTTGAGGCTCAATGCCCAGGCTACAGCACCACTCCTAAATCAGGATTTTCAGGAATGCATATTTAAAGCTTCACACTTGCATATCTCAGAGTACAGAAAATGGAACATAATTTTTTTTAAAAAAGAACAGGAAACTCAGATTTTTTTGGGCCAACATTCTCACGGAACTAGAAATGCCTCCTTGTGCCAAAACAAGGATGAATAATCCCCATAAGAAAATGTGGAAAGTTCAAGTAATTTTTATCAAACCTGCAACTTCTTCTAAGTGCTGATTTAAAAAATTAATTTAATTACGGTCAAATTTCATTAAAAACAGCTTGGTTTATTCAGGAGGGCTGCAGTCCTAATGTTCCCAGCAGATACCCATGGGATGCAGAACAGTTGCAAACAGTAACTCTGATTTCTGGAGCCCACACAGATTTATGAAGTGCTTCAAGGCCAGGTCCATGGGGATGATTCTGTGACTCTACCATAGCTCTGTTTCAAAGGAGGCAAAACATCTACACAGCCCCTCAGAGCTGAGCTCCAACCCCTTTTGAAAGTGGGATGTAGCTGCTTTTGCTTTGCTTGTCATTGCTTTCCTGTAATTTTCCTTGGCTGACCTATTCACTGGTGAGTCTGTGCACTGAAACCCAAGGCACAGTGGGAGAATGAGGTAACATTTCACCAAAGGAACAAAAAATGTGATTTCCTTCAGGAGACACAGGAGGATGCCGTTACACAACTGTATGGAGAGAGACCAAACAAATACTGCCATCAGTGCCCCCGCTGCACATCTTTCTGAGGATCAGACATATTCCCTGTGGCCCTGGTGAAGTGGGGTTGAGTATGCTTCAAGGCCCTGGCATAGGTGCTTCCTTTAGTAATGGTCACTATCCTCCTCCTCATCATCATCAGTGACAACTCTGTGACTCTCATACAAACACTGTGCAATGTATCCTGCAGACCAAGTCATTATATAAGAAGGAAGACATAAATATCATTAATCCAAGGAATTAAGAGTATCTTGTTGAAATCCAGGGCACAGGGAATATTTCCCTGCCTGTATTAGGGAGCCCTGACCCCCAGTCAGACACTGCTTTTAACCTCTGTCCCAGGGAAAAAATTGCCAAGGCTTTGGGATGAGTTGGAGAACACAGGTGTGAACTAGGTGTGTAGCAGTAGTAGGAATCTATCACAGGGTGGAGAATTTAGGATTTTAGGATTTTGGTGTGAGAGTGAATGGGAGACAAAATGGAGGATTTAGGGTGTGGTTTCCTCTTCTCCTTGTCCTTCTTCATTTTCTGTAGCATTGGTGGCACAAAGTCATTAGTTAGGGATGGTAGCAGCATAATTGTTACGTGTGTAGATCAGTAGGAGTCATTGGTAGTAAAGTAAAAACAATNAAATAAACAACAACCTGAAGACCAAGAAACAGTGAGTCCTGCTCGTTTTTCATCCCTGGCAAAGAACTCACGGGAGGGAACCTCCTTCAAGGGCCCAGGGGGTAGGTTCCCAGCTGTGTGTGGGGAAAGAGCAAAAGCCTCCCATCATCTGGTGCCCCAGTGTGAGGAGGCAGAGAGAGCAAAACCCCCATCAGTATCTGTAGAAACTCAGCTGTACCAAAAAAGCTTTCTGTGCCTTACAAACCAGCAGACAAAGGGCTCCTTACCCACATCCACCCCACTATGGGCTTCAAACTCAAACGTGGGCGGAGAAAAGTATTCAGCTCACATGGCCCCTTGTGCCATTAGAAAATTGTAGGCAAAAACATTTTAGCACCTCTTTCATCCAGGGACTGTCCTTGTAGCACAGCACTGATGAACCTCGCTCCAAAGCATGGCTGAGCCTTTCTCCAGTTTTAAATTCCCTGGCTGTTTCACAGGGATTTCACGCCAGGCTTTTCTGCCCAAGCCAGAAGAAGTGCATGATAACAGCACTGGCAGTGTTGCTGACCACAGTCCCATCTCTCTCATCTTGTCTCATTAAAATAAGCAAGCAAAGAAGAATCCTGCTATTCAGACAAATTCTATTTTCCATATAGCCACATTGTCCATCATCAATTAGCCTGATAAGGCAGAGCCAGCTGTCTGGAAAAGACTAAAAACAAAGCAATCAAAGGAAAGAAAACAAACAAACAATAAAACAACAGGAGTCAAACTTCCCCAGATAACAGCACAGCCCTCCTTTTTTTTTTCTTTTCTTGCATTATTTTTGAGGGCCTGTAGCATTAAGGGATGGACTGAGTGATAAAAGCAACTTGCCCCCACTGCAGATGAATAGCAGCATTTCAGACAAACCTCAGGATTTCTCATTCCCTGTCTGAACCCCAGGAAAGCCATCATAACCCAGCACCCTCCCAGGACCATACCTGGACCAGCAAGCCTGGAGGTGTTGGTCACACACCAGCACACCCCACTTGGCAGGAGCAGCCAGGCCACTCTGCCACCAAGCTATGAAAGCAACAAATGACAGCTCTCACAACTCCCAGTCTAGCAGACATGGCTATCACAGAGAGAATTTAGGAAATTATTTTAAAATCTCTTCTCTGAAATAAGCATAAACAAGCATGCCACCAAACTGCAGTCAGCTGCATCTGTCTGCAAATGCATTTGTAGTCCCCAGTTTAGCAGTTACAGGGAGGGAGACAACCCCTCCTATATCCCCTCTGGTGGAAATAAGCCATAAGGAGACCACTCGGATGTTTTGCTGGGGAAGGAAGAGTGGAGAAGCATCTGCAAGCTCATGGCTTTAATGCTGATGGAAGGAAGAAAGTCTCTCAGCCCAACAGATCCTCATGCTCTGAAATTTACGACCTGCCACCCCATGTCACAAAGCTCTGGGTTTTGTGGCACCTCTGTGCCCACCCCAGCTCCCAGCAGAGAGCAGCTCTGCAGCCCACAGGAGTTCAGCCTTCCCCAGGGATTTGGGCAGCAGTTGCTCTGCCTAAGTCCTGGCCTTAAGCAAGCTGGTAAGGCACCTCTAAAGTTTGCAGCTTCTTGTGTTTTCTTGGGCCTTGCAATTCCCTCAAAGCTTTATAGAAGAAAAGTTGTTAGCACGTCTCTGCTAAGTCAGTCACGAGCTGAGCCCTGAACACTTGTGGCAGCCCTGCCCAAGGCCTGTGCTTTGAGTCCTGCCTGGAAAGGCTTGCTCCAGGTGCCCAAGGGCAGCTTTTCCAAACTTTCAGAGAGGGACCACTGCCTCGCGGATGAGCTTGCCAGCTGGGGGTTCTCCAACATCAGTCAAATTTTATTTTTCCTTCACTCCAACTCTCAATCCACATCTCCTCTGATGCATTCACCCCCTCACGCTGCCAAACAAGCTCCAGGACAGGAGTCTGGGCAAAGCCATGACAGGGGCTCCTTTGGTCCTGACAGCAAATGCAGCTTGTGCAGCTCACACCTCTCACCACCTCCTTCTCCAGGCTTAACAGAACCAAAACTTCACATGCTCCTAATTTTCCTGCTCTTAATTTTTTATCTCTTGCCTGCACAAGCTCCTTTTAAAGCCAGACAGTCTTGCCTCCAAGGGGATTTACAATCCAGCACACTGAGGTCAACAGCTTGACATCAGAGCTGCTTTTGGCTTCCAGGACCCTCCGTGGCCTTCACAAGCCGCGGTGTGATGGCTCAGGGCTGAGGTCTCCCAAGTGCCCCTTGGCTCAGGACTGCATTAGCGACCTGAGCTGACCATAAATACAGGCTGCTGAGTTTAAGATCTAATGCATAAAAGGAACTTCAAGTCCTTTAAATCCTGTTTCCTCTCCACACTTCCCCTAGGTTTTAGATGACACCTACCTGAATCCATATATTTTCCCACCCACTCCTTTTCATCAGACATTTCTTTGGTCCATTTTCAATCTGTTTACATGGCTTTTGGGAAGATATTTTAGTGACTGTGTTTCGTCACAGTGCCCAGGCTTATTTGGGTTTATGTCTTTGGACAGTCTCCAATGGACTTCATTCAAGTGACTTAATTAGTAACCATTAATAAAATGTATAAACAGCTGCTTAGGAGAAAATCAGATCATAAGCCCAAGTATTTTAACAAGGCCATTAGTCTGCAATTATATGTGAGACAGAAAAATGTTACAAAACCATCCTGCACCAGCCTGCGGTGATGTTTGAATAAACAGCACAGAAATTTAGGTGCTGGCATCCTCCTGAGTTTCTGGCACTGATGGTGGTACTGCAGAGCTGCTGCTCTTCTTGGTGCCCTCTGCACCTTCTCTCTCTCTCTCGTGTCTGGAGTTAGGATCTGCAGGGACTTAAGGGTGGCAAGCACACATTTGTCAGCTACATACATGGTTCATAAGCCATGGACCCTGTGAGGCCTGATCTTGAAAGCATTCCTCTTAAAAATATGACTGAGTATGCTTTGGAGAGGACTCTTTGGGAAAGGCCACCAAGAAACACCTCTGTTTTTGCACCTACTCTTGAACTATCCTCCAGCCAAAACAGCAACAGACCTATCTGGCCAGCCTATGGCAGTGATCTTCATTTGATGTGCACGTTGAAGTCAGAGCTTTAATTCCCCAGTTGCCCACTTGATGTATGTGCTGGTTGGAGGTCTGGTGAGAGCTAGCAGCTTTCTCTTCCAGCAAAAAACCCAACAGGGCAGCAGCAAAGTGCCATGAGTTCATGGGGCAAGCTCCATCTTGAGCCAACTGGTGTGGTAAAGTCCAGCCTCACATCCAGGCCCATCCCAGACAGGACCAAAGCACCAGCACCTCTTCCTGACTGCAACAGAAATGGGTCAGCAGCTGCTGCATGGCAGCATCCCATTTTCCCCCTTTGGAGGAGCCTCTCCTGAACCTAACATATATTTGTTATCTTTATCAGCTACGTTGCCTGTGGTTTCTAAAAGTTTTGGTGAATTCTCTAAAGTAATAACTCCCATTTTCTGTCATTACAAATCCATGTCAGCAAATGACAGGAGACCACCCTTCACTCCTATGCACCAAAGCATGTCTTTCTTTTACTGCAAATGTCCTTAGTGCTTGAAATAATTCCCTCTAATATGTTGACATACTTTCAGAACCCGCAGGGAAGCATACAGACAGCAAGAACTTTTATGGAAATATTTAGTATCCCAAGGAAGGCTTAGACAAGAAATTAATTACTGTGATTGGCCCACAGTGACTGACCCATGGAGACACGAGTATCTGGCAAGCAGGATGAGTAAGAGCAGTTTAGTTCTCTCCAGCCCCTCCCAGAATGAAGACCAGTCTTGCACAGTGCTGCAATAAAGTCTGGGCATTTAGAAGTTTCATAGAATTTTGTTTTACTGAAGGAACTGTTCATGTGACCCTTTCATTGTGGGGGAAAAAAATGGAAAAAAAAAAACAAAACAAAGAAACCACCCAAGAAATAAAGCACTGAGGTTGCAGCCAGGCTTCTACTCTGACACAGAGACCTTGCTGAACCCTGGTGTGACAGTCCCAGGCTGGGCTGCAGACTGGGACTGTCCCATGGCCTCCCAGCCCAGCTGTGCCCCAGGTCTCCTGCACAGCTGCCGAGCGAGGGTGGGACAGCTGTGTCACTGGTGTGAAGGAGCTCTGAGCCCTCCCAGAAGACATGCTGGAACAAACTCAGTCACAAACACCTCTAATGAGGGACTGAGAAGATTAATGTTCTGCATTGAAAGAGAAAAGGTTAGAAAAACAACTAGTTCTCTCACTGCATTTGGTGTCTCGCCTGACTTTTTGGGATATATTTATAGTTAATCAACGTTGGATCTTTTTTTCTGCATATCTGAAAGTTTCCTTCCTTTGACTAATGCGTTCATCCCATAAATGCAAAGCTCCTCCATGCAAACACACTACAGCTAGTCCACATCTCACTTGAACAGTAACACAAGCACAAGGCAGCAGGGCAGGCACTGAGAAGCATTAATATCATTTTGTGTCTCTCCTATGCCAAAGGCAAAAACACACAGAACTAGCATTTTTATTTCCTTTTTTCTGCCTTTTGGAGTGAAACTGTAATCACCCCACTCCAGAGCAGGAATTTAAATTGGACATGGGGCTTGAGCTCAGGGAACTAGATGATCTTCCAACCATTCTATGATTTTATGACTGCCTGGGAGGGCTGGCTGATCTGCAGGCTGCTGGAGAAAGCCAAGTGGACAAACCCGTGGGATGAGCAGCACCTGAAATGCTCTTCAGGCCCTTCATGTTACAGAGGGGGCTACTTCTGCAAGCACCAAAAAAGCTTGAGGTTATGTCCACCAGAGACCAACCACAGGGAAAGTTGGTGAGTAGCCAGACCAAGGCAGGATCATGCATTATGGCATGTGCTGGTTTTGACCGGGGTACCGTTGATTTTCTCCACAATAGCTGCTATGGAACCCTATTTTGGATTTCTGCTGGAAACAGTGTTGCTAACACTGGGTGTTTAAATTATTGCTGAGCAGCTCTTACACAGAGTTGAGGCCTTTCCTGCCTCTCACACTGCCCCACCAGTGAATGGGTTGGGAGGGGACATAGCTGGGACAGCTGAGCCCAACTGTCCACAGGGATATTCCAGACCACATTGCATCATGCTCAGCATATAAAGCCAGAGGAAGAAGGAGGAAGGGGAGCCACTAGGAGTCATGGTGGCCATCTTCCCAAAATATGTGAGGGATCCCTGTTTTCCTGGGGATCACTGAACACCAGCCTGGCCATGGGAAGTGGTGAATTAATTCCTTGTTTTGCTTTGCTTGCATATGCAGCATTTGCTTTACCTATTAAACTGTCTTTATCTCAACCCATGAGTTTTCTTGCTGGTTTTTTTTATCTGATTCTTTCCCCATTCCACTGGAGGGAAGAGAGTGAACGGCTCTGTGGGGTTTAGTTTAGGCTGGGGTTGAACCACAACACAGCAGTGAAAAAAAGACCCCTTACCATAGTCCAGTGATGACCTCTTGAGAGCTGTGCATACAGAGCCCATTCCTGAGAAAACCCCTCTTCAAGGATATTCAGTGGCATTAATCTTCCCTCATAAGAGGACAGTGAAATTAAAAGGGAAAATAGCACTGACAAAGATTGTTTATTAAACACCATCATTATCCTGTGTGAGTCACTGCCACACCATTATCATTGATACCAAGAAGTTAGATATTGTTTATAAAAAAACATATATGGTGTTTATGAGACAGAATACTGTACACAGCTGTGTTAGACAGGGAAACCAGTGCAGTGCAGGATACCTCTTTCTTTCCTTGGGGCATTGGTCATAAGCAGGATTAGGAATATCTTCTGTAATTCTGCATTTTCTGAGTTGCCCCTCTGGCTGAGCCACAGGGGTGCTCACCGTGCTCCCACCCAAAGGGCTGAGGTTTGCTTTAGGGCAGCTGCCAGGACAGAGCAGAGGCTGTTCCTGGGAGCACAGGCCTCGTGTGGGGCCAGGCTGCCCATGGGCTGTGGGGCTGGGCTGCCCAGACTCTCCCAGTGTCCTGGTTTGCAGCCAGGGTGCTGCAGGTTTGTCCACCACCACCAGAACCAGGCAGAGGCGCTGCTCCAAGAGGGAATGGGGAGATGCTGTTCCAGGGTCACCCACTGCTGTGGGACACAATCCAGCCTTGCCACTGGCAGGAGAGATAAAGATAGGAGGTTGTATCAGACACCACAGAGCACCTGCTACGTGGAAAATCTCTTTTCTAATACATTTCCAGAGCCATTGTACATCCTTTCTCACTCTGAGCAGCAACACCTTGTCCCCTCACATCCCACAGACAGGCCTGTGGGCTGTCATCACTTCTTTGTGCCCTGTGCCATCACCCCATGTGCCCTGTGACAGCCTTCTGGGCCCCTTCTGGGCCACCAGCAGGAACAGAGTCTCTGTCACTCCAGCTGCAGTCATCCCATGCTGTAGGTCTTGCCTGTGTACTGGGAAGTAGGTTCCTCTTACTCCAGGTATGCCAGTGCCCAGCTCAGGATGGTGCTCATCTCAGCTGGCTCTCCTGGGTGCTGAAATAATCCAAGGGATCTGTCCTGCTACTGCACAGGAGCTCAGCAGGGCCCACAGACCCTTAGGGCTGGTCAGAGCACTCAGTCCCCAAACCTGCTCATAAGCTGTTACCTGTACGTGCAACCTCAGCTCTGGGTTGGGACACATCAGACTAAGCCCTCCCTGAGCAGAAGAGGGCTCCTCCTGCAGGAATTCCTTGTCAAATTTTGAGTATGAGCTCTAAACCACAGGAGATTTCAATTTTAAGGGGCAGGGTTTCAACGAAGGCATTTTGTTCCCCTGTGCTCTAGTTCCAGTTTAACACTTCTGAAAATGTTCAGCAGGAATCAGGCCACTGGCACGGAAAGTTGCTATGTGCAGCATAATTAAAAGAAGTGAAGAAGAAGGTCATCCTTCTGCAGTGGTGTTGGGCACATGAACAGTAAGTGATGCTGTAGGAGTAGGACAGTGAATGTACTACAGGCTTGCAGATGTTTGAAGGAATAGCTGTTGTTCATCACATCTAGCAAGCCAGATGCTCTTGGCTTTTGGGAATTTTCCATAGTGAGATATTCCCTCACAAAACCCCTTTGCTCTTCTTTACCACATACCAGCCACAAGGAACCACTCCATGGCTCCAAGGAGCTGTGGTGGCCCAGCTACCATGGCACCACAGCCCTGGGCCCACAGTACTGGCTCCACAACTAAGCTCTGGGAGAAAATGGCCTCAAAGTTGAAAATAACTGCACATGGGGATTTCTGATTTCTGGCTTTCAGAGACTTGGTTTAATAGAAATAAATAAATTAGCCTGGAGCTACTTGTGCAACTGTGAGTGCACTGCAGATGACTCTGATGAAGATGTTGTTTGCTTCTTCAGGAAAAAGCACTTAGTGTGAGGTTTTAAAACCTGAGCAGAATGTAAATGGCAGTGAGACAGGAAGATGCTATTCTGAGTGACACCTTACACTGCTACGTGTCTCCTAGTGCACTCCAGGGATGCAGGGGAGAAAACCAGGGAGGCAGCAGCAGTTCTCAACTTTTTCTGTCCCAGCAGACAGCCCAGAATGGAGGTTTGTTGCAAGAACATATTATAAGTTTCTCTGTGTGTAAGCCTGCAGGAAAATTTTCCCATGGGAGAGCATCTTTTACTGTCTTTTTACTCTGTATAAGTTTTCTGTAAACAAAATCTCTGGTTTGTGATTCAAGGACATTTGGATTGCTCTGCCTGTCTCCTGAGAGTGGGAGATAGATGTTCTCTCTTTCAACTTATGAGGTGAAGGACTGTTATCTCTCTGATATTGTAAGCATTCTAGCATTCTGGTACAGGGAATGAAGAAGTAAGGATCTGAGCTCTGCACCTGGGCACATTATAGCCTGAAATCCTCTGAATTATGGAGTCATTTTAATAAATCATATTTAGCCTTCTGAAATTATTGTCAAGAGTCCTTTGTCAATGCATGGACCACGGCAATAGAGGTTGGCATTGAAAAGTTCACAAGCAACCATAGGTAAAGCAAAGTTCACTGAGACGAGTAGATGAGTAAGACTCAGGGCAGGTACTTGAGGGGTTGAAGGAGAGAAAGGTGAGGTCTGGAGGAGGTAACACTTCAAGGCAGACAGAAAGCAGAGAGACTTCAGTTCACATCCAAGGAAATGCATAAATGCTGCATCCACCCCAACAGTTTTCACTTGATGTCACTTCATGGTGTGTCTCTATATAGCAGTTGAAGTACCTCTGAAAGCTGTAATGAAGAGTACCAGAATGCAGCCTAATTTCTTGGCTCACTGTTGGGGCTGTAATTTTGTCAGTCTTGCCTCAGCTCAGCGTTCCAGTGCATTTAAGTAAAAATGGTTGAGACGTTTTTGGCTTTATTGCTCTTTGAAGGAAACATGACTCATGCAATTGAACCATCTCAATCATACTGTTGAGAAAACTTTGAGCCCAGTGACCCAAGTCCAACAGGGAGAATAGCAGCAAACCTAAAGAGGATGGGATTACTCCAAGCCCCACACAAACCAGCAGCATGAAGAAGAAAAAGGCAGCAGGCTCCTGGAACAACAATTTCTGAAAAAAACTGGAAATGGAATCTTCTGCTCTCTTTCTTAAAATAGAAACTAAATCTCCTGGAGCGTTCTTGCACTACTCATGGGTCGTGCCTCCCGGCTAGAAAGTCAAAATTTGGCAGAGGCAACACTCCTGAGTGAGACTTAAGTGCTTGGTGTGTGTTGTGGGATACACAGGCATCTCAGCCAGAGGCAATTAGGACCGTCCAAGTCCATTTAGGAAGCTTTGGGTCTCCCCAGTGAGCATCCTCCCTGGGGACACAGATGTCTGCTGCTCAGTCACACCGCAGCAGGAAAAGGAGAGGTGCCCAGTGCCACTGCCTGGTGAGAACAGTCTGTGGGGTGACAACACTGCACCACACAAAGCAAGAGGTAACTCTGGGTGGGCACGGGGCCAGAGGCCAGTGAGTGACAGGAGGGAGCCACAAACACGCCTTTCAACTCACCTGCATGCACATGTATGCACACAGCCTCTTGCCTCAGACAGAAAAAGAGGATTAAAGATGTGAGGTGAGATGAGCATACTCCTGTCACCAGCTGTGAGAACAGTCCTGAGCCACACAGCCAGGCTGGAGCAGGAATCCCAGATGTACAATAAAAAGCATCAGTACTGATGATGCCAAGACCACAAAAGCCCTTCAGGATGGAGGTGGTGGGAGGGAATAGGAGGGGCACAGACACCACAGAAAGAGCTGATGCTGCAGCAGTCTGTTGCTAAGGAGGGATCCTGTTTGCTGAGGATCCTCAGGCTGAGATGGTGGGGAGAAATGGGGGAAGGAAGGGCACTGGCTTGAGAAGATAATAGAGCATTAGCATTTGGGTTTGGCTTGCAGAACACCTCCTCCTGTTCAAATTGAGCAGCTGTTCCCACAACCAGCTTTGCCTCCAGGGCACTTTGCTCCCTTCCGGTAGTGCAGAGCTGTCCCGTGCAGAAGGAAAAGAACACCCCCCTCCCTCCCCCCAGAGGTGTCCATGGCAGGCACTGAACCATAACCAGCCTCTCTGAGATTTAGGGGCACTTTGATGAATGACTTTACAACCCCAGCTACTGAAGGGCTGTGCCTCACAGGAGGGCATGGCAAGAGCCCCAGCAGCAGAGTTCCTCACAGAGCAGACAGGATCATTTTCTGGAGAAGGAAGGAGGGACAGAGGCAATGACAGCCCTGCTGCTCCATGGCTTCTTGGCATGAAAATATGAATGGGTTACTCCAAAATGCATAATGGCACTTTTGAAAATTGATGCCCTTTTTCTCACATGGATATCTTTCCTCTCTTATCTGCTGAAACTGCTCTACCTGGATGAGCCCCTTGGACACCCTGTGCATGGTGCAGTGGGAAGATTGTGGGGAGACACCACAAGGTGAGGTATGGCAGTATGATCGTCTGGCCCCCTCCACAGCCCTTCCTCTGTCAGGCATCCCTGCAGAAGTCATCCTCCTCCCTTTAAAACCCCCATCTCCTCTCCTCATGAGCAGCACCAATTGCCCAATACTGATGCAGAAGAAAACGGTGGCAGGATTCATCCTTCCGGTGACACGCGGCAAAACTTGTGTTCTAACATGACCAAAATTTAATTAAAGCAAAACAGGATCAAAACAGTAATTTTAGAGAGGAATTTGGCAGGATGCTGGCTTTATCCAATCAGCCTGCTTTATGGGATACAGTGTCTGAAGTCACAATTCTGCCAAATAGAGAGAGCTCCTGCAAACTAGATTATGCCTGAGGTAAAGAAGAAGAAGGACTTGGACCTGAAAGTCCCAGTCTAATACCTAACCAGCAGATAAGAGAGTTATTATGCTACCACCCACCCTTGGAGTCAGAATGTTTTGCTGTATAAAATCCATTGCAGATGTGATTTGCATGGCAAAAACTCCCTGCAGACTAAGCTCACATCTCTGTGGGCTGTGCAGGTTTGGGATGTGCCACCTTTTTCCATACTGCTGGCAGAGGGGACAGGGAAGGTAAAGGCTGGACAGAAGGGAATCAATATCAGCAGGATCTGAATCTCACTTGAATCTTATCTGACATGAGCTGTGGTAGCTTCTCCAAGGAGTCTGTACTGATTCTGCAAGCTGCTGTGCATAGATAATCCTGAAGCTGACTGAGTTCCATTTTGGCCACCACTGTGAAAACAGGTGAGTTTTGTAAAAATTTAAAGCTACTGAGGCCAAGCAGGCATATCCTGCTTAGATGGTATGGGTATGAATTAAAGTTTTGTTGGAAGTTTGCAGGTTGTGCCAGCCAGAAAAGTTCTGTTTACTTCACATCCAGCAGGCAAGGTCATTTTCATGTCAGTGTAGGATAACTCAGCTTTGGGAAGAGTACCCAGGAGGTGTCTAGTCCAGCATCCTGCTGCAAACAGGGTCAGCCATGAGGTAAAATTAGGGCTTTATGCAGCCAGGTATTGAAAAACCCCACGGATACAGAGTGTTTTAACAATACTGTCACAAGAGCATGCTGGCTTGCAGGAAGTAGGATGGAGGATTTATTCCACCCAAGTGGCATATTTTAGACACTGCACCTCAAATACTGGCTGTAGTGACAGCACCTGTGGTGTGAAATCACAATAAATACCATTTGCAAACAATTCTTTAAGCTGCAGGAGTGGAGGGCATAGCAACCCAGCCAGAAATGGCAAAGTGAAGAGTGAGGAACTTGGGAATCAGCATTAGTAGGGAAGGACCAACAGGTTTGGGAACTGGACAGGGTGCTGAGACTGTGGCTGGAAACCAAAGGAAGAAACACTAACACAGGCTGGAGAGATGCACAAGGGAACAGGAGTGCACAAACCCTCACTGGACAAACAGCACAGAGCAACATCAGGACTGACGGGCAAGGAGGTGGGGAAATATTAAGAGGGAACACTGGCATTTATCCAAGTTATTTGAAATTTTTACCAAAGAGCTGGAGGACACATAGGACTGAATAGAAGAATTAAGGAGTTGGTGTTGGAGGTGAGGGCAAAGAAACAGGCTGGGAATGAACCAGGTTTGGGAACTATGGCACCTCTCCCCTTTCTGCACATGGGACAGAAAGCCTGTGAAGGAGTGGGAGAACCAGGAGTTTCAGCAATGCCTGTTGGCATATTCCTTCATTCTGAGGTTCTAACAACTTACTACTGACCTGTTTCTCTCTGCCTTGCTCCAGTGATACCATGATGTGACAACCAAGGCCTGCAACTTGTTTAACAAGGGCAAACATACACCACACACTTGATTTTGGGGTAGGAAGAAGGAGAGGATTTTATGAGAGAGACATTGCACTAACCACTGTATTGAAGAAGTTGTATTGTTAATAAAACCCATTGCAAATATCACAATCTAGATTGCTTATGCAATTTTTATTCAGCCTTGCCTCTGTGTGTGGTGCAATCTATTCTAAATTAAATGATCACACGGATTATTATCTTGCTCCACAAGACCTCTGCTGCAAAGCAAACATAAGAAAGTCATTAAGTCCCTTCCCCAAAGAGCTTCCAGTCTTGGGAAAACCAGACAAGGCGGTATGAAGGGAGCCATTCCAGGAAGGAGGTGGGGAGGGAGCACTTAGGATAATGAGCTTCAATAGAGCAGAAGCATTTACAACTAGATTATTTTTGGAGAATTACATTTGGACAAGAGAAGCTTCCATGAACACCCTATAGAAGTCTTCCAGAGCCTAAAGGGGCCTACAAGGAAGATGGAGACAGACTTTTTACAAGGGCACATAGTGACAGGACAAGGAGGAATGGCTTTACACTGAAGGAGGGTAGGTTTAGATTAGATATTAGGAAGATATTATAAGGGTGATGAGGCACTGGAACAGGTTGCCCAGAAAAGCTGTGGATGACCCATCCCTGAAGTGTTCAAGGCCAGATTGCAACTAGATGAGTGTTGAGGTCTCTCCAACCCAAACCAGTGTGTGATTCTGTAAGTTTATGATTTTTTTTCCCCTGGAATCAGACTAATGTTAAGAAATGAGGTAAAAAAATTAAAAGCAATAAATAAGTTTCACAAGGGAGACACAACTAAGGGATCCACCGACACACAAGGCAAGGCAAAGGGAAAGTTTCAGCACTGGAAGATAAAAATGTGAAGCAAAACAATGGTGATTTTGTGGTTATAGCAGTGCATTCCCCCTGCTGCATCCCCCTTTTCTTCGAGGAGGGCCGGGCAGTGTCTCTTTATCAATCTGTGGTTAGCTGCTACATCAAACACCTGACAGCAGCAAAGCCTGTTGCTGTCCCATCACCCTAGAGCCAGTGTGAGCACTTTGCCAGCCACAGTCCTTTGGGAATTGCCCACAAACAAACTGCATTAAAAACCCCTAAAACAAAATTAAAATGCCTCCATCTCTCTGCCAGCCCTGCTGTGAGGAGTCAAGTACACCAGGCGTCCGCGCACAGCCTGTGACTCGCACAGCCCTTGCTGGTCAGGACCAGCATCACGGTGTGCACTTTAACCACACAAGTGCGGGGGTGTTGGACTCTTTCCAAGCTCACAGCTAAAAAAGCCTCTGCTGGACATGGGCAGAAGGACTTCCCCCCTTCCCTGACTGCCCCAGGCATGGTTAACCAGTGCATTTCCCCAAAAGAGAGCAGGATGGTTCAGATGACTGTACAAATCTAATGTAAGCGTGGTAAATGTAGTCCATGTCACACCATTTGGGGGCTCCCAAGGGAAGGAAGAGGCTGGAGAGCCCTTCACGGGTCATTTGATCTCATAGCCTGGCAGCTATATCCTCCAGCAGGTCACCTGTGAATGTGTCGCCCTAGGGACTGGGCAGTGACTCATGACACTCCTCCAGTGCCAGCCACAGAGCTGCCATGGGGCAGTCACAGCCTTGGGTAAAGGCAGTGGTGCTGATTAGTCCCATCAAATCCTGTAGGGACGCTTTTGCCATCCCCAGCCAGGCTAAAGATGGTACTCTCACCCCTCGCACCTGATGGGTATGAGGGCACCTCTCCCTCCTACCACTCTCACCCACAAAGAGCTTAGCCTGCAAAGCTGCAGGCAGGAGAGATGATCCAGGCAGCCCAAGTCCCAACACATCCTTCTGAAGTAAATTCTTAAAAATAGGTAGATAAACTCTGCTCTCCAAAGGATTTCCTCTTTTCCTTGCCCACATACAAGCCAGCCCGTGGCCACCCTGACCTGTGGGTGCATAAAGAGGAAGGGCACTTTGTCTCCTCCTGCTAAGGTCACAAGTCATAAGTGCAGCAAAGGGAAACCTCAGCCCTGCTGCTGAGCTTCCTGCACCCTCCTGACAACTCCCTGCAAGCCACATTTGCTGTGCCAGAGCGGGTGATGGGCACAACCCAACCTCCAGAGAGAGACCCACTGGCATCACTCGTACCCCAGTGGCTACAGTCTGAGGAGAGCTGTGCCTCAGAGACTCAGACCTCAGGCGAAGCCACATCACAGAGATGTGGCAGGGTTTGTAGCCGTGCCCTGGCCATTTGTGCTGTGCCCACTGGCAATGGTCCCTGGAGAAGGATGCTTCCCAATATCAGTCTCCTTTCCAGCTTCCTCCCCGCTTACCCGCACTCCTTCAACTCAGGTTTAAGGTAGTTTATTTAAAGACCTTTTTTTAAAACATCCCCTTTCTTAAAATCATCTCTGCTTTGATATTTTTTTCAACTTTTTTTAGGGTGGTTTTTTTTTTTTTTGTTTGTTTGNGCCGGCAGGCAACGGGACCGGGGACCAGGATCGGAACCGAGCTCTGCTCGGCGGCGGCACGGCCCGACGGGCCGGGGGGAAGTCCTGATTGCTGCCTCCCGCTCCCCTCCCGCCC
>VXAX01002179.1:228790-266217 GCA_013399835.1 Leptocoma aspasia
TTTGTTTGTTTTTGTTTTTTTTTTTTTTTTTTCGGTGACAACTTTCTATCTGCTGGGCAAGCAGCCCCGGCCGAGGCATCTCCCCGCGCTCGGCCGCAGCACCGGCAGCCCGGGCTGCCAGCGCCCCGCTTCGCCTGCAGGCAGGGCAGCTCCATCCCTCAGCAAAGCACGCCCTTGCTGCGGACCCCGGCGCCAAAATTCGCCCAGGCTCCTTCCGCCGCGCCCCTTCAGCAGGAGGGCAACCTCTCGGGCAGCTGAGCAGGGCACGGGGAGCGCAGCCCCGGCCCCGCTGNCGCGGCATCGCCGGGGCACACGGGGCACAGCCGGGGCCGGGGGCACCGCGGGGAGCGGCGCAGCTCCCGCTCCGCTGCCCTCGGGAGCGGGAGCAGCGGAACAGCCAGAGCGGAGCAGCACCCGCAGCTGGAGACGAACCCAAAGCCGCCGCCACACCGGGACCCTGAGCTCGGACCCCGAACCCTTTCCCGCACCTGGACCTGCCATGCGGGCCGGGACAGACACCCGGACCCCGCCGAAGCGGAGACCCACGTCCTTTTCTCCCCCTTTCTCCCCCTTTCCCTTCCCTCTCCTCTTCCCCATGGCTGCGACCCTTGTCCCCATGGCAGTTTGTCACCCCGTTACCCAGGGTGGTGGGTGTCCCGCCACCCGTCTGTGAGGGTATCCAGGCACACTGGTACGTGCCTGGACTGGCAGCACCCTGGCCAGGTGCGGACTGAGCAGGACTGGGGGGGTGGAGGACAGTCCAGGGATCAGGGACCTGGCAGGGCTGGGAGGGATCTTGGTAGGGAAGACTGACTTTGGGATGAGAGTCGAAAATAGTGCTCGTGGATATAAGAAACAGAAGACAAGACAGGAAACCCACAGCCAAACCGTATGTTGGGATGCCTTATGCCTTCTGGTTATATGTATTACGGATGATGTTTTGTTCATTCCCTGTTCTGGCCTTGCTTATCACCTAGGCAGCTGCTTTTTCCAGCACTACAGAACCAACCTTTTGTGGCTCCAGACAATACAGAATTCCCAGAGTGGGAACTGTGTCTGTGCAAGGGACACAGTAAAATGAATCCTGTCTTTGGGTGGCTGCAGCTCAAGTGTTTCATGAACAGTCCTGGACTCAGCAGCAGCACTAATGCTACAGGAGATTTCATGATCCAGTGGAAAGCTTAACTTCTTTGTCAGGGTCGCCCAGAAGAAAGATAGAAGAGACAAGCACAAGAGATTGTTTCACCCCTGTTCTGAGGGATCTGTGTTCACAAGACATGGGGAAGTTCAGTTTCCATCTCATTCAACCCTTGTCCTCTCCCAGCTACAAAGCATCAGGAGAGAGTAGCACCAGTTTTAAGGATGAGTATATCCCAAGGGGCTGGAGCAGTTTATACCTATTGCACAGCTACTCTTCCAGGAGCATAGCTGTGCAGCAGCTGTGCATCACAGATGCTGCTGTTCCAGAGGTGAGGTGAAACAGAGTAGTATTTATACCACTGGCATTGCAATGTTTTGTCCTTGCTTTTCATACCTGTCATACTGATGATGAGTTCAGCAACAGGAGCAGTAGCAAAGGAAAAAAAGATACAAGCCATTAAATGTCATGGAACAACCTTGGTACAGCAGCTTTCATATTTCTGGAAAAAAAATCCTCCTCTTAAGTCAAGGAAGGGTTGGTTACTAAGAACAGACTTGAATCTATTGTAAGAAAAAGAAATGCAGAGCTTCCTGCAAACATCTTTCCATTATTTCATCCCAAGCATCAAGCCGGTTTGCTTTTCAGCACAGGAAGCACATCTTCTGGCCAGGCATGGAAAAAAGAGCACAGTATGGATGGAATGGGAACAGCACCAGCAGTCAACCCTTTACAAAGCAGGCAGGGCTTAGGACATGCTGCAGGAAAGGAAGAATTCTGGAGGTGGTGCTTTCTGCCAGGCAGCCAGGGAGCAAGAGGCTATGCCAGGCTGCCAAGCACTCAAGTGAGTGAAGTTATTGAAGATGTTTTTTGATGAGAGAAGGAAGAGGATGCTTCCCAGGAGAAAATATATAAGCTCCAAATTTTGGCCAAGCCCTAGTATGTTTGGGTAACTGTGCTGGGTCTTCCTCATAATTTCAAATTGTTGTCTTTCAGGCTGCCCTCTTGCCCAGCTGACTTGTACTGTGGTGAGACTTTGGTGCATCTCGAAACCATTGCCCACTTTCCAAACAGCTGCACTGGTTGGTAAGATCCACCTTTCACATGCACACAGAAGGTGAAATCTTGCATTCTTCTCTTGGTTTAGATTCAATGAAAAACAGAACAAGCCAAGCAAGTCTTTAAGCAAAACTCTGCTTGTATATGAGCAGAGAAAAAGACCTTTCTGATTGGTTTGAAGGAAAATTCATACAGAAAGTATAAAAATCCTACCAGTACCCACTGGGGGTACTGTTTTCCACAGTTATTGCAGAGCTCTGATTTTCAGTCCTCTCTTTCTTCCTCTTTGCAGTGGCAGCCCCATGGCCCTCTTCACCAGAGCCAGCAGCCATCCTAATGCAACAGACCCCATTCCCTGTGGGGCAAACAGCACCACAGAGCCTGAGCTGCCCCATTCACATGCCTACTACGCCCTCTGCTACTGCTTCTTGATTCTGGCCATCATCTTTGGGAACGTGCTGGTCTGCTTGGCTGTGCTGAGGGAACGCACCCTGCAAACCACAACCAACTACCTCGTGGTGAGCCTGGCAGTGGCAGATTTGCTGGTGGCTACTTTGGTGATGCCATGGATGGTGTACCTGGAGGTGGGTACCTCTCAGGAATGATTAGCAGCATTTAACCACACCACTGCATGCGTGGTCGTGTTCCTAATGAAGGCAGTAGGAACATTTAGACTGATCTGTGTGGAACAGCCCTAGAGCTGTCCTGCAGGCTGTGTACTGCTTGGGTGTGCTACATGGAATGATTTAAAAAAAAGGAATAAGTGTGTGTGTGTGTGTGTGTGTGTGGGAAGCCATCCCAGCAAGATAGAATTAGACTCTTCAGTTTGATTGCAACTAAAAAATATTATTAAAAGTCAAGTTTTATTTCAGACTGGAATAGTCTATCAGCTCAAGTGCATTCCAATCCTTAATGAAATCACATTATGTTTTGCTTCAGAAAATACTTGGCACTCACTCTTGCTGTGGACAGGGTGGGTCTGAGGCACATCTGTGGAGCAGCCTCTGCCCCATACAATGCCTTGATCATGATTTGTGAGCACAACAGTAGGTCCATTTCCTGGTTGTGTTTGTAGACCCATTCAAGATTAATTTCCGTCTGTGGAGCTTGGATAATCAAAGCAGCTGATGCAAGAGTCGTCCAAACAACAGAGAAAAGAACTCATACACATCCCAGACCCAAACTACCAATCCTGGCATTGCACAGTACTTCCTATAGAACTGGGCTGTAGGACTCCAGCAAGACTAAGATTTACAAAACAGTCCAAAAAGTCCCAAAGTTTTTTCAGTATGTGCTGCTGTTTATGGATCAGCAATGCCATCAATGAAGCAGAAATGGCATCATGCTTCAATACATCATGAGCCTGGAAATTGCCAAAAAATCATTCGGTCCCTAAAACCGTGTAGAATACCTATTCATCTACTGAGGGTTTGCCAAACCAGACTTCAGAACTGGCCTTTACTTATGGAGAAGCTTAAGGTGGATGAATGCCTCAGATTTAAATGCCACTTGTGAAGTTTGTGCTTTACACTCCATTTTTAGAGTCATCAGTGGCCATGAAATGTGCTATTTTATCAATCATGCAGACCAGAACTGTCTCTTTCTGAGAAATCTTTTGGGAAGGCTGTGACAGAGCAGCAACAGGAACATTTTATAGCCTCAAAATCCACATCTCCACTTAAGGAGGTTTCTGGCACAGAAGTGCTATTCAGCAATGTGTCTAGCAATCTTCTGAGGGCCAACATGTAGGTCTGACACACCAATACTCCTGCTGATGTACTGATCCCTGGTGCTGTGGCTGCTGAAGCTCACCAAGACAGTGGCATCAGGGTATCCTGCCCATTGGAGTTTGAGGGCATTAAACACCATCATGCCTTGTAGCCATTGTGTAGATGGAGGAGGACATGTGACAGCATGGCTGGGAACACCCTCCTCAGTCTTCTCACAACATCCAGTTCTACCTCCAAAGGGGAAGAAAGCTTCAGGAGAAGGTTGTCACTGAGGTCTAATCTGCTGAGACCGTGTGGGAGTCACACTGTCTCCTCATCTTGTCTTTCTCACAAGAGCAGTGAGACCTGAGCTGCTCTGTGAGCTCCAGAAGCTCTGCTGGACTGGTGTCAGAGGGAGGGCAGAGCTGAGTTACTGCAGCTCAGCAGTCCTGACCACATGAGTGCTCTTTGCACTCCCACCCTGCAAACCCACGAGCAGCCACCTCAGAGCTGCAGGAGCCAGCAGCAGCTCTCAGACACAAAACCCTTCAGGGAGCCTGCTTAGATGCACCACTACTTTCATGCCTGCCATTGCCTGAGGCAACTTGGTTTCCTACGTTCCCATCCATGTGCTCCTCAATGTGGCATCGGCATCGTACCTGAATTGTGGAGATTCTGTTGTTTATTTTGAAATTCAGGAAGATGGTAGATATGTATAAGTTTAAAAAATAATCATTGCACATTCATAAACTGGAAAGCTTCTTATAGAGTTTGGAAGTTAAAAATAATAATACCGCAATTTTGTAGATAAAGCAGGCTGGTCATCAAGGAAGATTAGGTGAAAACCTGACCTGAATAGTCCATAGGGATCTTTAGCATTGTGTTTGATAGAGCCAGGATTTCACCCCGGACACTCTTCAGCTGCATAATCACTGAGTGGTAATGAGAGGTTTTATCAGCTCATCTCTCTGTAGTTTGCTCTCATCAGCTGTATAAGATTAATATTTGACCATCCACCTCACCCAGGCAGATGGGAGGATTCATTCAATGAATACCTGGGCTATCCTTTGAGATTCCTGGACAAAAAGCACCAGAGGGATAAAGAAGAGGTACCCTGCCAGCACATGAAAACCAGAAATGCAGACTAGCAGGTTCTAGCTGCTGTAGCAAAGATGATTAGAACAGAGCAATAAAAGGAAGAGCAGAAACAGAATTTTAAATATTTTGAGCAAGGCATTTAATAAAAAGGCTCTTCTTCCCTGTTAAATTCTGGAATAAATTCTGGGTTCATATACCCCACAGGTAAATATTAACTACTTCACCAGCTCCAGCAGAGCTACTCCCCATTTTAGAAGTGGCAGGTGGAAGTGAGAATGGGTTTTAAGCTCAAACATTTTGATCTGTCATGCATCCTCTTACACAAGCTACAGGCTAGTATGCAAGTGGTGTGATCTGATAGCATCGTCCTGAGAGGGCTCATTTCTGAGCCATCCCCACCAGCACCTTCTTCAGTTTTAATGGTTCACATTCTTGAGCTCAGCACTTCAATGTGCTCAGGACCTTGGAAAGGCCCTCAGTTAAGTGCCTGTTCATGTGCTGGGTTAGCAGCAGCTGGCTTTCATGTGAACACCTGCCACTGGCTTGGTGAAATATCTTCAGACTCCACAGCTCACACAGAAACTGCATTGCTTTTTGCCTCAAACTGCAGAAATATCCCTTACTGGGTCCCACTGCAAAGGCTTCCAGCATTTTTTAAAATATATTTTGAGGCGGTCAAGCAGATCTCAAAATCTGAAACTAAAGTAAAACCAGTGTAGTGTTTCTTTGGAACCTGAACCTACCTATTAAGGTCCCTAATCTCAGATGGACAGCCTTCAGTCTGCATGTCTTGTAGCTCACCTAACTGTGCAGAAAAGCTCAATGGTTTTGGTTTGACTTCTCTTCCCCCTTTCTTACTTTTTAATAAGAAAACAAAGGAACACCACCATTATCAAGAGAACTGGAGAAGAAAGCACAGTTCCCTTCTGCATTCTGCAAGCCAATTCCCATTTCCCTCCCCTGCATTCATTCAGGGTCAGAGGGTCTGATGGAAAACTGCCTCATTCAATACCTGATTTCTGAAATGTAGCAGCTGGGTCCAGCAGAGAACACCCTAAAGACACAGCTCACCTCAGCAAGTTTCTGTGCCCATGCATGGGAATGCTGCCACTATCAAAACCATTTAAATTTCTCAGGATTATTTCTTAAACAATTCTCACAGAGTGAACTTTGTATTTATACAAGTGCTTCTCTCTGCAAGGGGATGCATCCTTCCTAGGCACCAACACTCACAGGGTGACCCACTGCCTGAGAAGCCAAGCTTAATTGTGGCACCCTCTCCAGTATGGTCTGGGAGGGTATTTTTGAATGGGTTTTGAAAACCTCCAAGGATGGATCCTGCAAGACTTACCAAGCAACTGGCTTCACTGTCCCACTGTCCCTGTAGCCAGAAAAGTAACCTTCATAACCAGTTTGCACCTTTCTTCCAGCTCATGCCTGTTGCCTCTTGTCTTCCCACCACACCTCTGCTGTGAAAAACCCAGCTCCATCTTCTTAGCAACTTGCCTTCAACCTTTTCAATAACTTCCCACTAGGCACTAGAGGGCTGTTAATCTCCCATCCCTCAAAGCCATCTCTTTTCCAGACTGAAAAACTCCTGCTCCCTTAGCTGGTCCTCACAGCTGACCTGTGATTGTTTTGGTGGCTCTCCACTGGACTCAGTCCTGTTTATCAATGTTTTTCCTCTACTGATGCCTCAAAAGCAGGTGCAGTATTCCAGATGTTGTCTACATGTAAGCAGAGAGACCAGGAACTAGTGGCAGTTTCTGATAGCTTCCCAGGATCCAGCTGAAACAGCAGGATCTACAGGACTGAAGGCTAAAATCCAGGCTCTCTCCCAAGCAGGAACTTCCCATTTTTTTCCCTCCTACTCCCCCATTCAGCACAGCACTGGGTTTGTTTGCAGCTGAACAAGGAGGCAGCCTGCCCTCCATCTCCTACAAGGAGTGGGCACTGAGGCAGACCACCTCCTTTGGAATCAGGCTGTCATCCCAACCCCAAGGAGAGCAGGGCCACACAGTGCTTGGAGCATGCTTGTCAATCAAAAAGGTCATTGTCAAGAACTTGGTGGCTGCTCCAAAACCCACCTTTCTCCATCGTTAAGACTGGCTGCTGCTGAGCTTTCGCAACGACACACTTCAGATTAAAAATTCAAAACAACCAGAACAACAGCTTGGTAGCAACTCAAGCCCTTTTATCTGAGTAGCCTGTGAGTTTTCACTCAGATCTAATAATCAAAATCTGTAACTAGATAAGAATTCAAATAAGGTTTTTGAGAAGCCTCAGTCTCAGATCTCAGTTTCATACATAAATGCAAAAAATTTGCAGCACTTTTCCAGCTCACTGCCTGCAAGAGCACTCTGGCAGCTAAGCTGAGAAAGACTTCAGCCCTTAGATTTTCTCAGATAATCATTAATCAAAGGATAAATACAGCATTATCAAATTTAATTCAGTTTATCATGCTAGGTCTTGAGAGAAGAGATAGCTGCTGTTTCTTCTCCCTGCCTCCCTCTGCAAGAGCAAATAAAGGATTGAAATTAAAGTGAAGTCTTCTCCACAAACTACTGCTGTGTTATCTTGCACACAACACAGGTGCCTCAGTTTCCCTCTGCCCATCACTGTGGACATGAGCTCCTCCAGCTGCTGAGATACCTGGAGGAGAGCAGCTCCTAACACCTAACTTGTCAGGACCTGGTGCAGAGCCAGGCTGACAGTTTTGTGTCGCTGGTGCAGGTGACCGGAGGGGTCTGGACGTTCAGCCGTATCTGTTGCGATATTTTCGTCACCATGGACGTAATGATGTGCACAGCCAGCATTCTGAACCTCTGTGCCATCAGCATCGACAGGTGAGACACAACAGCATCCAAGGGGACAGTTTGGATGTGGGGGTCAGCCCTGTACCCCAGTGGGGCAGGAACAAAAGTGAGGTGGGCACAGACAGCATCAGTGTCTTCAGGACAACAAACCCCTGACGGTCTGTCCCTGCCACTGCTGCTGTTAATGTGGCTCTGCTCACATTGTGCAAGGAGAGGTCTGCACTGGAGGGCAGGGAGACAAGCAATAAAATATCCCCAGTGGATAGTCAACCACATCCTCGAGCTTTTTAAAAGCAGGAACCACAATTGGTCATCCAGCTCCCACTGAGTGTCAAAGAGGGTTTCTGTTTCTAGAGATCTCACTCATGAAGCTTTAATAAACAAAATCCTGCTATATACACAGGGAGAGATGAAGATTATTGCTGTGTAATCTTGAGCTTTGCTCTAGTTTTCTGCATTTTAAAACTGAGCCTATTTTAAGCAATGCTGAGGGCTGAGAGACAAGAGCTTGGCACATGTGATCCTATTGGGACCAAGGAGTGAGAGAAGGGAAAAATACTGCATGCTGTGTCTTTGTAATGTGTAGTTCAAGGAGAATAATGCAAGGCAGCTCTCAATGCTTCGTTGGTCCGGTGTTCCTCCATTGGAATCTGTATCCCCATTTCAGTTTGGCTCTGTCTGCAAGGAGCAGCCCCCAGGCTCTCCTAAAGATGAGACTCCTGTGCCTTCCAAATCCTAGCCCTGCTGAGCTGCATCTCCTGGGGCACCCCAGCAACTGAAGGTCCTTGACACCTGCCCCCGGGTAACCCTCTGCCTGTCAGAGGGTTGGCTAACACCAACCTGTCAGGCTAACACCAGACCAGGCAGCTGAGACAGAATTCAGTAGTTTGTGGTTACGCCAGAGAGTGCTCTGTCACAGCAGTGCCCATATAACTCTAGGGGATTGAGGGTTAGCGATTTCCTGGGGTTTCTTGATCCATCTGGTAGCCCAAACCTTGCAGCTTCGCATGGTGTGAGTTCTGCTGAGCGTTTCTCTGCACTGCTGCCAACTAACTCTTATTTCCTCTGTTCCTCCCCCCAATGCCCCACCTACCATTTCTACAAATTGCTGATCCCCTCATCTGATTTTCTCTACTTTCCTCTTCTATTTCTTCACCACATTCACCATCATGTTCCCTGTGCTGCTTTCACATCTCCTTTTAAAAACCTGGTCCTTTCCCTCCCTCCTTCCTCCGTCTCCTCTTCCCGGAGCTGGTTTGGTCTGCAGATACACGGCAGTGGTGAAACCAGTTCAGTACCAGTACAGCACTGGGCAGAGCTCCTGCAGGAGGGTCTCTCTCATGATTGTGATAGTCTGGATGCTGGCGTTTGCAGTGTCATGCCCTCTCCTCTTTGGCTTCAATACTACAGGTAGGTGATATCCTGAACAATAGGAGGGGTTGGCAGTGGAGCTGCCCTGTGTATGGCCAGGTCCTTTAACATGGGTCCTGCAGATTTGCCAAGTTACGGGAAATTTTAAGGAACTGGAAAGCACACTATGAAGGGAGAGAAAAATCCCCATGTGCTCTTGTCTATAAACTTGCCATTTTCTCAGGCAGACGCTGACTATTGCTCTAAAGGGCAAACCTGCCTGCTCTATTGCCAAATCAATGCCCATCACGGTGTCCAGGTCCTCAGATTCCTACTGAATCACTTTGAGCACACAGAGCAAAACTTGCAGCCCATACAGCACATACACACACCAGACTTAACAGCATCTTGCTGATATCAAGATTCAGAAGCACAGTTTTGGCTCTGATACAGAACACACTTCTAAACAGCAAGGATTGCATAGTAGCATTTCTTGTTAGAAACCTCCTTCCTATGCAACTGGCTGTCTGCTTCCTTAACTAATCCCTTGAGGAGGGCAAACAATTTAGCCTCCACCTTGGAAGCAGGTTGGTCTTTTTCCTTTCCCTCAGCTAGGGCAACACAGTCCCCCTGGAGGCAGAGGAGCAGGGGAGCCTTCCTTCCCGCTGAGTTACAGGCAGAAGCCTCTGCTCCCCATCCATCTCTCTGCAGTGCTTGAGGCAGGAAAGGGATGGGAATGGGAAATTCTGCTGCCCCTCTCTGCCTGGTTCAGACAGATAGGGGTGAATGCACACTCTGCCTCCAGACAGCTCAGAGGCTGTCAAAGGAATAGGAGAAAGGATGGGAATAGACATGAGAGAAGAGAACAGAGCTGTTGGCCAGAAAAGCGGGCAGATGCATGCTGGCTAATGCTAGATGGCCCTGTGCTGGGTTCATTTTAAGCATCACTTAGGTACTTTGGTAAGCCAGAGCATAATCTGCACTGCCTTTGCCCTCAGCCACCTTTCGTCTCGCTTTGCCAACACACCAGAGCCTCCTTGTACTAAACCAAATCAGCTCAGCCACTCCTCTCTCTCTCCTCTCCAGGGGATCCCAGTGTCTGTTCCATATCCAACCCTAGTTTCGTCATCTACTCCTCTCTGGTGTCCTTCTACCTCCCCTTCATGGTGACCCTGCTGCTCTATGTCCGGATTTACCTGGTGCTCAGACAGAGGCAAAGGAAGCGAACCCTGACCCGGCAGGGCAGCCAGAGCGCCAGCACCAAAGCGTGTTATGCACACCAAGTAAGAGCCACATGAACCCAGTAGGAGCTCTCAAAAAGGAGAGGAATGCATCATCTCTTCTCCTCAAAGGGTTAAAACACAGAACAGAAAGCATAAGGAGGGACATGACATGTTTTAATCTCATCCCTCACTCATATACCATGATATTTGAGGTGCAGAAGCTCCAATTAAATCCTTTTCAGACCTCTAGAAAGAGGATAGTCCCTGTGGATCTCTGCCCTCTAGAAGTGGCAAGTAGAAAGGAGCACAGCCTACTTCAATATTTCTTCAGAGCAGGGTTTTCTCAGCCATGCATAAGTCTGGGTAATTTCTTCATATATTGATTTTAATGTCTTCATTTATTGATTTTTTCTCTATGAAGCTTCATTCCCAGGGCTTCACAGGCTTTAACCTCTGTTATTAAAATAAAAAACCCTCTTCATCTGACAGACTTAAGAGGTCAAAATACTCATGGTGCATGCAACATTTGTTCCACTGACCTTTCTAGATGAAATATCTGCAACCATGGGAACTAAGACAGCAGCTTGAAAGGAATTACCTGGTCATGCATATCCACTCCTTTTACCCATTTTTGCACAGTGAAATGATATTAAAAGGGTGGGGATGCTGAGGGGAGCAGGGCCAACACAAAAATACAGATGAGAGGTTAGCAGAGCAGGTGTTTCTGCTCTTACTGTTCTCATGCTTCTCTTTGGTGGGATGGAGGCAAAGTGTTGTCAACTGCTGGTTCACACCCAGGTCAGTCCAGAGGACATGGTGCAATGTAACAGGCAAGTGAGGCTAAGGATAACTCCTACAACTTCCCTCATCATCCTCTGGCCCAATGAGCAGTCTGGATGGTTTCCAGTTCCTCTGTGGCATCGTCTTTTGCAGGAACACATGGAGAGGAAAGCTTTGCCAAACAGATGCCAAGGCACATTTTCCTCCTGTCTGTCACTCACATGCACAGGCCAGGAGATGTCTCCAAAAAGGAGATTGCTGACTGTCTTCAGGCTGCAGCGGTACCGAAGCTTCTGCCACGAGGCATCCCTCACCAAGGCACCAGGGACTACCCAAAACAGCGGGTGGGAAGAGAGGAGAAGGAGCACGAAGCCAGCAGTGGAGGTACAGAGGCTCAGCAATGGTAGAACCATCAGCAGCTTGAGGCTGGCACAGCAGCAGCCCCGACTCATCCAGCTGCGGGAGAGGAAGGCTACACAGATGCTGGCAATTGTCCTGGGTGAGTGGGAGCCATTCTGCCTGTGGGGTGCAAGGGGTGATGGTTTGGGACTTCCAGGAGCACAGGATCTAATATAATATTGAGATTTTTGAAAAAAAAAAGCAAGCTGGGCCTTGGTTTCAGCTGTTACTGCTTCACAAACTAAGGAGAGACAGTAGTGGGACATTTAGGGATCTAGAATAATGCTCTCAAATGTTGAGAGTATGTTAGTGTTTTATTTACTATGTTTTGTTACCCTTGTGTTTAAAATCGGTGGCCAACAAGCCTTACTAGAGGGAGCAACAGCCAATACCTTTGCTTTTCCTTTTCCTTTGTTTTACTATTACAAGGCTGGAGCAATCCTAAGTTTCCATACAGGCAGAAGCTCTTAGATCTGATTACAGCAGGGGAAACTGAGGCAAGGAGCCACAGAGGAACCAGTTCATACAGCTGGGTAAAGAAGCCAGGAGACTGGCGTCCCTGTCACCTGCTGTACTGTTCCCTCCTCCATTAACTCAGTAGTAGCATGGTAATAAAGCAGCCCTCATCCTAACTGATTAAAGCAGCTGAGGTTTTCCCTCAAAGTTGTGGCCACTTGCTTTTGTCTGTCATCAGACCACTTCAGAAGCCCCATCCATTTAAAGCTGGTCCCAAGGAGCCCAAGCTTTTGCCAAATCCCTCCGTGTCAGGAATAAACTTGGCCTTCAGTGTTTGTGAAATACAGAAACATCATGGAAATAGTGAGGGGGTGGAGGGAGAGGTCACCAGTGCAGATCCCTTTCCAAACAGTTGCTGCTCTAAACTCACTGATTGTTTTCTCTCTAAACCCAGGGACATTCATAGTCTGCTGGCTGCCCTTCTTCTTGATTCACATCCTCAATGCCCACTGCCCATCCTGCCACGTGCCTCCAGGGCTTTACAGTGCCAGCACCTGGCTCGGATACGTCAACAGTGCCCTCAACCCCATCATCTACACAACCTTCAACACTGACTTCCGCAAAGCCTTCCTCAAGATCCTCTGCTGCTGACTGTGGGGCCACACCAAGCTGCACGGGTCTGTGAGCCCCCTGGGAGGAGAAAAAGCCAGGGGCAAGCCAGTGAGTCCCTCAGCACTGGGCACAGCCCTGGGTGTGCAGCAGATCAGCCACCACAGCGCATCGCTCCTGGGAGCCGACAGGCTTGCAGGGCACTCGCAACCCAAACGCAGATGGAATCTCTCATCTCTGCTGCCTACATGCTGGAAATGCATTTGCCCTCCCACAGCTGGAACCTTAGCCTGCAGGAGGCACCCAGCTCATGCACAGCAGTCCTAGCAAGAGGACAGAACTTGACTTCTCTGATAACTGATCTTTTCAGTCAGGAGCCAAGAGTGAAAATTGGACAAGGAAAAGGAGAAAGGAGCACTGATGGAGAAATAACAACTTCCCTGTTGTTTCCATCAAAAGATTTGCCTGTAAAACTGGGTCAGTCTAAGTGCTTGAGAAAATCGCCCTAGTTGCAAATGAAATTTTCCCTTGTGCTGCCAGCTGGTATTTTACTGCTCCTTGCAAGGTAGAGGTGGCTGTCCTCCCTCTGGTAGGTCAGCTCACATGAGAAGTGCAACACTACCCCGGGGTCCCATCTCCTCTTGACCCAAGGACCAGTGATAGATTGGCTTAATCTTAACTACGACACACCCCAGTGATCTACAGGGGCCACCAAGAGAACAAGGCTCTTGATAGCTGCCATAGATTCAAACCTGTTTTTTCAGCTGGTTGCATGCACCCTGTCTCAAAACTTGTTTGTGATCTCTTTGGAACCAATCTTCACCTGTGCTCCTCTCCTGACAGGAGCACTGCTAGATTTAGGGTTTGTACCACCTGGCTGCTGCAGTAAGTCTGGTTACAGCCCATACCTGGAGGAGAGCTGTTTTAACATTCCTCCCAGTAAGAAAGGACATTTGCCTTGGGATCAGACCCAGGACTCTTCCTGATGCCCCTTGCCAATACTGTTGTCACCAAATATGGCATCTGTATATCCCAGTATCCAGGAGCTGGCCAAATACAGCCCAGCCATGGTCTCCTTTCCCAGCAGTATTCTACAAAGCCACCTCCAGTAGTTCCTGGAAGAAAAAAACAGACAAGTCCTGATGTACCATAAGCTGGTCTCGTGTCAGGGCACTCTAATGCTCTTCCCCTCACAAGGACAATCCTGGCATGGGCCAGGAGAGCCTCAACATGGTTCTCTCATTTTGCCCCCTTGCTGTACTGGATCAGAGGCTTCAGCTCTCACTCCCAGGACTTGGCTTAGTTGTGCTGTCAGCCATGCTCATTTGATAGCTTTGGGCATAACTCTGTGTGCTGCTCCTGCCTGTGTCCGTGCCACAGCTTCTCCATCTGGGAAGGACTTCCTTTCTTTCCTAATACGAAGCCAAAGCCATTGTCCTCTGCCTCCAGAGCACATAGCAGAGCTCTAGCTGCTGCTTTGGTTTGTCTGGGTTTTGGGAGGAGGATCTTGTGGAGAGCATGTGTCATTTGCCTGGGCAGGTGCCCTCCATACTGCATTGTAACTGCCTTAACCCAATAAAACACAAGTGTAACTGGAAGTTTTGGTGTCTTTGTGGTTAATATACCTCTTTACATAAGCCTTTTGTCACCTGTAGCCCTCTTAACACTTTCCCTGTAAAAGATTGTCATCCACTCGGACACCAACAAGAAGTCTTTATTATTACTTGCATTTTCCCTGCAACTAGGAAAGAAATCAAAGGCTGCTGTAAGCACTTCCAGCAGATGAATTCTGGAAACGTGGTCAGTCAGTTTCCCAGCCCTGCCAGGCAGGCATGCAGTAGTGTTACTCCATCTGCTCAAAGATGCTGGATAGCACGGGAGGCACTCAGCACACGGGATGGTAGAGGTATGAATTGAGCAAACCAACCTGTGCACAGCTTGCCACTCAAGGAATTCTCATTAAGATGCTTCATAACAGAGCTCACCAGTCCAGTTGCTTTATATAACAATTGTCAGAAAGGAAGAAATTAAAAAGAAGATCTTTTAAAGGATGAGTAGGTCAATTTCAAGACCAGATCTAGCATCTCTCAGGGGTCAGTTTGATCTTACTTGAATTTGAACCGGTTCTTCAAGGAGTGATGCCCAAGATTATTCAGGATAGAGGTAAGAACAGGAGGTGTGGCAGAAGACTAAGCAGTATTTTGGTGTCCACACAGCTATAAGGGATGGGGAAAATTCTGTATCTAAACATATGGTCCTTTCTTTACTGAGATCTGAAGTACCAGATCACAGAACCAGAAAAAAAAAAAAAAGGACAGCAAAAAACCCTCACACAATTACAAAAACTCAACTCCGAACCAAAACAATCTGTCTCCCCCTCCCTCAAGTGCTGCTTGAGCACCATGCCCAGTTTTACTCTGTTAATATGAACATAGGTGACCATAGAAAATGCCAAGGGACAGAAGCAATCAGAGGTCCAAGCAGTTGATGCCCCTCCACCCTCTCCAGCAAGCCAGAGAGATTGCTGAGGGCCCTCCAAGACACACCCCCACTCATTATTTACAGCAGAGTAGTCTGCATTCTCCTTTCCCAACTGCTCAATATCTCCTACTAACCTTAATTTTCTACATTTTCCTCCTTGGTGTTTTGTTTTCCCTGACTCCACAACTGGCTGGGAGAGGTGAGCTGTGACACTGTGCCCTGCGTTCTGTGAGGATTCGTTTCCATGCTGATACTGACATTAGAAGAGCCTTTGGATAATGCAGAAACCTCCTCTCCTGCCGAGAGGAGAAGGGAGCTCAGAGGCAGGCACAGGTTGCAGTGGCAGCAGGGCTGGGCAGGTGTGCAGGTGCAACACGGGGCCCTGCAGTGTGTGTCACCTCCTGGAAGGGGACACCTCAGGTCCCCCTTGCTGGAAGACATTTGGAAACGAGCCTGTGGAGAGCAGCAGGAAGCAGCTCCTCCGTAGCCGAGGAGAGTTAAGACCCTTTGGAGATGAAAGAGAGCTGGCAACACACACTGGGAAGATCAGCCCTGCCCCCGCAAGGTACAAGGCAGCCATCCAAGTACTGCCTGTCTAGACACATTTACAGCACGCCTGAGAAATGGACTGAAAAACGCCACTTATCCCCTGCATCCACCATCTCCCAGCTCACAGAGCCATAGGCTCTGGCTCAGCCACAGGAACCCAGATGAATGAGCCACTGAGCCCACATATCCCGCAGTTTGCTATTCCACGTGTACCTGGGGCTCCCTGTCTGTGACAGATGTGCCACACGTTGCACTTGTTAAACCTCAGGTCTAGGACGAAAAACACAGGTTACCCAAGTTACTAAAATCCTAAGTGGTAGCAGGCACTGAACTGAAGCCATCCAGAGTTAAAACCAAAAGCTCTTATGTTGAGTTTTGCACTGTAAAATATAAACAGAGAAGAAGCCATAAAACACTCTACCTTGTCAGAGGCAGCAACAGGCACCAGATCATGCAAGAAGCTTTAAGCAGAAGAGCACAAAGGTCCGTGGGGCAGAAGAAAAAACAATCTTCCATGAGAAAAAAAGCTGATTCCTGGGAAGGCAAGGAAGTTATGGAGGAGGTGGGTTTCACCTGCCATCAAAGACCAATGCTCTGCAGGTGATACTGCTCAATGAATATTCTGCAGGTACCTTGCACGTGGTGTTTTAACAATCCCGGCTGCAGCCAGATATTAAAATCCACATTTGCCAGACTACAAGGACAAAGCAAAGCCTTGCAGAAAAATCTCACTTCTCCAGATAACCCTCCTTAGGGGCTGGCCTGGCCTGGCCTGGCCTGGTCAGATACTCAGCTGAGCTCAGCTGACCCCACTGTGGAGCTAAGCACAGGGAGCTTCCCCCTTGGGAAGAGGAGGGAGTACACCTGGAGTCTGCCTCTCTGAGGGGGATTGGAGTGAGAGGGGGTTCTCTGTTCCCAGCTGGGGCCAGCACAACCTGCTCAGAATGGCAGCTCCCCTGGAAGACAGAGCTTGGCTGCAGCTTATTGCTGTTCCTGATGTTTTCTGAAGAATGCCTAATCAATGCCAGAATTTCAAGAAAGGATCAAAAGCCTGCAGGCTGCTGATATGGTGACACTCAGAAAACTACAAATAGGAAATTGTGGACAACCCAGAGGACACTGATTAGTTTCAGCTAAGTGTGTGATGGTTTGGTCACAAAGCAATAGACCCTGGCAGCCTTCAGTCTGCAAACACACCTGGCTGTGAGGTGTCTCATCTAACAGGAAGAATGGGCTCATCAGTTCTTTCTCTGACCAATGCAAATATCCCAAATCTGCATGAGCCTTTGAATGAGCCATTGAAATGAGTTTTTCCTTATCTAATGGTAATAATGAATTAACATTAACATACGAATGTCATCTCCTGGAAGTATTTTGCCACCTGACCTTCTGCCTTATGAGCAAAGGAAGGCTCACAAGACTGTAGGAATCTCAAAGTGCGAGGGATTCAGAACTCTACTTCTTCAAAGTCAGCATCAGCTGCTATGTACCTCTTGCTGAGTGACATTGAACAGGATGTAGAAGATGCATCCCAGACCAATGCTGCCTTTCAATCTCAAAAGCCACTGATCCAGTTACCCTCTGTTCCTCCCCAAATAATCAATCTTAAGACATAGCAGTGACCTTTCTTGTTATGCCTTCCTGGCACCACTCATGCCAACTTTCCATGGTTCCTTACTGCCTCAAGTGTCAGATCAGGAGCCCACCAGCTCTGATACCAACCACGCCTTCCTACAACAGGGATACATTTTCTCTGAGGCCCAGGCTAGGAATTCTCCTGAGCTTCCTTTGTGATTCTGGAAGTGAATCTCTTCCTGCCAGACTCTGGTCTCATCCCTGAATGCCTCTGAAAATGTGAGGCAAAGGAAACCCCTGGGGCCAAAGATGAAAACTAACATAATTAAAAATTAATTTCAGTGTAATGATTTAAGCATCTCAGTGAGACAAGCATCAGGCTTGTTCTATCTTTGGTGATGTGGGGAAGACCTTTCTGGCTTCCTGCCCTGGGGACTCTTGTCAGTTTTAATAAGTTTTACTGCACAGCTGTGAGCATGACAAATTGAACAGCCCAAATAAAGACCACTTTTCACCGGACAGAAGCACAAATACTGAAGGAATCGCATTTCTTTCTGCCATCCTATGTCATGGCAGAAGAGCTGTGGTGCAGGTAGACTGCTCACCTTGCTATGCCTCACCTGAGAGGCAGCAGCACTTCTGCCTCTCTGTGGGTGTCAGGTCAAGGGACATGAGCAGATGGTTGATGCTACAGGACTTCCTTGAGTATTTGTGATGGCACTGGCTGTGGGCATCAGGGGAGCCAGGTACCAGGGTTGAGTCCAGCACTAAGTACCCCTGTCAGCCTCAGCTCTGAAGGCTACCAGCATTATTCTGTGGCCTTTTGCCTTTTTGCAGCCATTGCTGAATTCCCTGAACCACAACAGAGAGCTTCTTCCTCCTCAAGATGTGCACAGAACAAGGGATGGAAAAAAGCACGTGCCAGGGGCTTCTGCAACTTGATGTTGGCAGTGCTACCCACGGACATACTGCACAGCTCCCACTCCTGTTTTTTGCTGGCTTTGCCAAATCCTAATCATCCTGCTTGCCTATGTTCCTTCCTCCCAGATGCTCCATCTCCTGTTCCCTTTCTTGAAGAGGCTGCATCTCTTTAAAGGCTTCAGCTGCCTGCCAGTCTGTTCTCTCTCATCCCAGTTCCCTCAGCTCTGTCTGAGGAAAGCATCTGGCTTTCCTAAGGGCTGGTTTCCTCAGCTGTTTTTCAGCACAGAGTACCACTGAAGTTGACATTGCTTTGTAGATGGTTCCATTCTGGCCCAGGAAGGGCAGTATAAAAAAGCTCAAGACAGATTTGTAGACTCTGCTGACATCTTGCAAGACGCTGGCTGCATCAATACCTCCCCTGATTACCTCACCAAAAGGCAAACCAGATGTTCTCCTGTGGAAGGAGGGAGCAGTGAGCACAAAGCATTGCTACAAAGCCACCTTCGTGTCCCGTGCTGCAACGCATCCACCAGCTCAGAAAGGCAGGCAGCTCAAGAGCACAAGCTGTCATGCACAGGAATGGGTCCAGGAACTCTGGCCAAGGACCATGGAACCACTCCTTTCTCTGTTGAAGTCTGTGGGCCATTACGTAAAAGGGCCCTAGTTTTTAGATCTTTTCTTGATCAGCATCCTGCCAATCAACCAACTCTGCACCTATGGGCAGTAAGATACACCTTGTCCTGCAAAGCCTCTGGCACGAACCACTGCCATTGCCTTTCCCTGTGCATTGGCCACACCCTTGAGCCAGAAAATCCTTCACACAGTAGAAGGATGGGGAAGACAGAAAGCTGGTTAATCCTGAGCTGTCTGGCAGATCCAAATGCCTTTATTTATAATTCCTTTACCTTTGGTCCTCACTAAACAGATTCCTAGATTTTCAGGCTTCAGAAACTTGAAATAATCCTGGTTAACCACATAACCTCTTCCCAAAGAGCTCTGCAAGATGTTCATACACACGAATAGCTGTGAACAGAGCAGGTTTTCTGCAAAGATTTTGTAATGATGGGCAGTAAGCAAGGCCAGGAGCTGGAGGAGCTGTGTCAGAAGCATGACAGAGCATCCCACTGTGTTGCACCTTCATGTGACCAACGTAATTGAAACATACAGACAACAGATGTAGACTTAACCAGGCAGTTCATCATCACCTCACTGTGAGGCAGAAAAGGTGTTCCTTTTCCAAGTCAGTATGTTCCCAGGGAGGAGACTGTGTACTCTGACAGGCACCGTTCACATTGGCAACATCAACAGGGAAGCAAGAACATTTTGCTGCATCATTTTTGTGCCAGGACCAACTTTGCCAGTCTAGATCCAACTTCTCAAAGGGATTTAAATTCATTCTATTTTTGTTTGAGAAGTCCTGTCATGGCTATAGAATGTGCATAAGAAAGGATGGTAACGTGCTTGAAAATCTTTAATAGTCTGAAGGAGTGCTGCATTACCAGAAAAGAGATGAGGTCCCTAGCAAATTATGTAGATCACTCCAGAGTACTACAAATAAAACCATTAAACTGGCCTGCACCTCATCTGTTTCATGCATGCCTTCCACATCACAGAGGAAACAGCTCTGAAATTACTGAGAGAAAGACTTAAAGATTTTATTGGAGCCCTTTGTCTGCTACCTTAGGTTGTGAATCAAAAACCAACAGGGTTTGGGATGAAGAAAAAAAAAAGCTAGTCAACGCTTAAAAGCACCTCTGAAACACACTTCGAACTAAATTTTCTATGCATAAAAATCCCATAATCTGAAAACCTGCTGGACCTTAGAGATGTAGAAATAAATTGAACACCCTGTTGCAGTCTTGGGCAGCTCCTGTGATCCTGCAGAGCCACAGAGGAGCAGACATAGAAACTGTCAGACAAGGCTGGAAATACACTGTGTGTGTCTTGGACACTGTGTCCTAGTGATTTACAGGATGGGGTGGATAAACAGCGCGAGGGGGGTGGGAAATTACAAACCTGAAGGAGAAAACTTTTTTGCGCTAAGCCAATTTGATTTTTTTCCTTAATACACTTCAAAGCATACCTTTGAAACTGCTAAAGAATCTGCAACATTAAAATAGCTCTGGAAGGAGGAAGTTACTGAGCAGAATACTGATGAAGTGGTCAGAAAGACACAGGCCTTAACATGAGGCCCTGACAGTTATTGTCATCATTCTCAGTTTTTCTTTATTAGGGGGAAGATTACACTAAAAGTTGCTAAGGAAAAGATATTCAAGAGTCTAATGTTTTTGTAACACACCATCTCTTCTGTATCCTGCTCTGCTCTTTTATATTCTGCCCTCTGGGGATGGATGGCAGTCAAGGATTTTTTTTTTGCTGTCTTCTGTGCTTAGTGAAGTTAATTTAGCACAGACATTTTTACACTCCTTATTAATTTCAATTTTCACTTCTCCATGGAAAGTTTAGCTTTCTTCATGCAGTTTTCATCCCCCTATTAGGGCAAGAATTCTGTTTTTGAAATAAATTAGATCTCTGCCTGGAAATAAATTTTAAAACTTTTTAAGTTAGCATGAAAAATGTTGCTGATTTTTTAGTGTGAACTAAGAGGACTGACATGTGGAGAAGTTGTATAAATACAACACATTAAGATGGTTTCAGGGTTAGAGATGTTTGTAAATGTGTTTGTTAGATACTGAAGGATGTAGCTGGTCAAATTCTGCCCAGTATAAAATGGTTTACTTTGGGCAGCCGTGGTACACAGGTGCACACACAAAAAAGCTAAGCAGAGAACTGTAACAGGAAAGCCTAATGGGTAGGACTGGAAAAAAAAAACATAACACAGCAGTATGGAAGGACTGGAAAGCCAGAAGAAGAGAAGGATTATTTAGAATAGCATGTTATTGGCACTTAGCTCCTGAGGACATCCAGGCTGGGAGATAATGAAAAATTAATAAATCCAAATGATTCACAGAGGTGGGGCAGGACAGGGAGACTGACAGATTACAAGTAGCTCCCAAAACGTATAAAACAGCAATTCCAAAACAAGCAGTAAGGTTACCAGCCTAAGAAGTATGCAGGAGATGTGAGGAGGACACAACCACCAGCACCCCTTGTCCTCTATGTCATCACAGAGCATCCCTGAGTGACCTGTTGGACACAATCATCGTGGAGTGCTCGGCTGACTCAGGCATTTCAGTGATTCAATATATGGATACAGGAGGGTCAGAGAATGAGAAGTTTCAAAACCTGTCCCCTCCCAAAAGATTTTACACATACACTTGCAACATTGTAGAAACAGGCAGTGCAGAAACAAGCATTGCAAGGTCCCATGCACTACCACTGCAATCCTCTTGAAAGAAGAATAAACCATTTTTGTTTTATTAGAATTCCTGCCCTTTAAGTTAGGCAGACCCTCCACCTCACACCTCTACCTGGGTGTATACTCAGGACACCATCTCCAGGTTTCCCAGTGCTGCATCAATTTTAACAACCACAAAGTACTACTTGGAGTGAGGACGATAATTCTGTATTTTACGTCATTTCTGTGGCTGAACCATTCTCTGTAATCTGTCTGAAGACAACAGTAGAGCAGTATTTGCACCATTTCTTTAGGATCCTGTGGAACAGAAGTTAGTGCAACAGAGTGAATAAGGTTGGAACAGTAAAAAGGACTATGACAGCCATGTGTAGTTGCCCAAAGAGACAGGGAAACTAAAAACCCCTTATACTCTATGGTAAAGTCATTCTGATGGGAGTTATTAAAATCTTAAAGTATTGCAGAAGTTGTGAAGAAAAAAACTACAGATTAATCCTTAATGGCTTTAAGGCCATTAAGTGTAGTATTTTTTCAAGCTTAATTAAGGTAGTAGAGTTCTTATGGTGAAAGGGATAGGCAGCTGCCTTCAACACTTCCAAGTCTATTACGACATTCTTTTGAAGCAAATTACTTGGAAACCTGTTCCATGACAGGATCCTACTCCTAGATAATGTCCTCCATCAGGCTGCTAGGTCAAGTTTTCAGGAGACATCTTCTTGAGTTCAAATTCTAGTACACCACCTCTGTCACACATTGAGGAGCCAGTGTAACAAATAATAAATTTCTTTTATTGTTGCTTTGTAATATAAAATGATTAAATCCATGATTCCACAGTAAGGGGCAGTAAAAAAACCCAACTGAGTAAGAGGAATGTGACATAACTAAGTCATATTCTAAAACAAGGACCCACCAGAATGTTTCCTAAAAGTCCTTTCCTATGACGTTTCCCTTCCACAGCTCCATCTCACAGTGACATCTGTGTAGCCTGCTCTGTGACCAGTGCTAGGGTGGCTGGAAAGAATGGTACAGACATTGTCATCCATGTGCTAACATGGGAGTGAAATCTGGAAAAAGTGCATGGAGTTAAAAAAAAACCTGCAGCAGGACATGGATTCAACGTTTTCTTTTCTCTCTAGCTCTAATGTGACTGGGAGTGAATGGGACTCCTGAGGCAGGGGTGTTCAAGGCCAGGCCAGGTGGCCCTGGCTTCTTCCAGGGCCAGAGAACACTCTGCACTGCAGGTGGCCTGAGAGAGGAGTACACACACAGTCCCTTGTGCCCCTGGACACAGCAGCACTTCCAGTCAGTTCTTTCAAAGGACACAGACGCTGGCAATGGCTACAAGGACAGTCTGTTAGACTGAGGTGGGATTTCTCACCAAGGAGATACATGATGAGAGACTAGGACACCACTAGGTTTTTCTAGAAAAATAATTACTGTCAGGTATGGAACAAGAGTCCCAAGCAGCTGCTGAGTCTCCAGGCAGCTGGATTAATTTTAAATATATGCCCTGCTTTATCCGCAATCACAAGTTCAATTACTCTGTCCTTGCACATGGGAAACCAACAGTGAGTATCTGGAAACAAACCTATCCATACTGGTCTTACTGGTGAACTGTTCCAGGCTCTTCCATCCACCAAGAATGCACCAAGCCAATTAACCAAAAGAGATGTTTGAACAAGATCATTCTTCCCCACCAGGGAGTGGGATCTCCTTCAAACGTCTCCTTCAGGTCCCTCCAGGAAGGAAAAAAGGCATTTTAAAGGCATTTACTACTGACAGGTCCAGGTGATACAGTCCCACTGGATGAGGATGCAGCCTGCAACCCCTCTGTCCTCTCTGAGCTCACTGTCTCAGCGTGGCGTTTGCAGTGCCTGCCTGAAGACGAGCTCCTTGAGCTGGTGCAGTTTCCTGTCCCTTAGGGCATCCCGAACAGCACCGAAGAAACCAAAGTAGTGCTGGAAGTTGTGCATCATGAGCAGGACACCGGCCAGCAGCTCGTTGGTCACCAGGAGGTGATGGACGTAGGCACGAGTGTGCCTCTGACAGCAGTAACAGCTGCAGCCTTCCAGCAAAGGACCAAAATCATCGTGGTATCTGAGGAAGAAGCAATGTTGGGTAACATCAGAGCTAAGGAGAGCCATCCAAGCAATAAAGAGTACCCCTGGCCACCCCTGGAAGCACCTGGCCTTTTGCAGGGACCCGAGCCTTGAAGTCCTGAGGTCCTTAATCCAGATTTGCTGACAACTCAGACCAGCACCACTGGCACACAGGACTTCAGATATCAGAGATGGTTTGGGTTGGAAGGGACCTTAAAGATCATGTAACTCCCACACCCTGCCATGGTGTGGGACCATGGCTGCTGAAAGCCCCAGGCCTCCTCATGCCAGAACTCACTTCAGAGCCAAACTCTGACTACGTCACAGCTAACAGCAGAGAGAAGCCTCATCTGTGCCTTCCCTGTCAGAAAAGCTGCAGTGCAAGACAGCTATCAGAATTTATGAAGGAGAAAGCCACCAAAACCACAGATTTACTAAACCACTATTCACAAAACAGTATTCCACTCTACTGTGAGATGCACCATTTCACAGAGAGAGCAAAGCATCACAATTGTCTACTCAGACAGCCTGGAAGCACCTGTGACAAAGAGAAGGAAGGACAAATGGTAACAATGGCCAAAGTTTTTGTGAAGTATCCAGAAATGGCAGAACTGCTCTGCAGCTGCCCAAACTGAGTCAGAGAGTAGAGGGTCTCCATAGTTTAAATAAAATCTAGTTTTTCAAGACGACCCAAGTCAGATGTGGAAGATCAAAGTGATTCCCAGGGCACCTTTGTGAACCTATGGTCTTTCAGCTGGGACATAATTATGACCACAGAATGTTTGCTGGATAAATGATCAGAAAAGCCCTGCCTCTAGGTCAGGCAAAAGACAGCAGTTCCAGAGATAGGCTGTTGTCTGATAACAAGCTAGAATGCTTGTTCAACACACTCCCCTCGGTGTCCAGAAGTACTCTCTTCAACAGCTTCCTGTTTTATGAAGTCTCTCATCCAGCTGCTGACCAGTTGCAAATAAATACAGAGGACAAAAGCATTGTATTTAGTCATACAGCTGCAGGTACCCTCCTCAAAAACTCACATACTTTTTATCCTTGAGAGATATCTCAAATGGTGTCATTTCTGAGTCAGCTTTGGAGACTTCTTCCTGGTCTTCTTGAGCACCATTCTTCTCCAGGTCCTCAGTCCCATTTTGTGTTAAAACTGATTAAATTAAAAAGACAACAGCCTTAGAACAGAGAGCAAGACCAGAGCAAAGGTAGCAACCTTAGAGCAGATATTTCTGCTATTTTCTTGCCAACTGAAAACTCCTGCCACAAGTTTCCACCTCTTTTTTCTAGAAAGCAGATATTTTACTTTAATTGCTGTAGGTTAGTTAACACAAATACACTTTTAGATGATCAAAACAGCAAGAGACAAGTGAAAACTAATCAACTAGAACTAATCAAAAGTTAGAGCTGAAACAACAGTATAACTTTTTGCTGCTCTACTGAGCTGAATTCTTTATAAAATGTCAAAAGTATTTTGTCTGAACTGCATGCTGAATAGAATGCAATCACCCGAACAAATGGATTTTATTGAGATTTTGTTAGAGTAGACAGGCAACTCATCTGCATTCAGTCATTCTACTTTCCATGCTGTGATCACTCAGAGATTTAGATGCCTCTTGTTCTTTTTAAAAAAAAACAACCCTGGAATCAAAAGAGGCTGGTAGCACTAATTCAGAAGAGGTAGATTCCACACCTGCCTTTTCAGCATCTATCTGAAAAATAAAGAACCATCCCGTGATTTGATAGGTTTGCATTTTTAAGTTTGTTCTTAAGGAGAAGGAGATATATCTTGAAATACCAATATTACTGTTTGCATAATCCATGCCTACCGTGTTTGAAACAGACACAGGACAAAACCACTGCCACTACCCAGAGCCTTATAATTTAATAAAGACAAGATAAAGAACAACAAACAAAGAAAAGGGTTTAAAAAATAGCAGCAAACACAAAGAAACAAGATGTTCTGTTCTATTCAGCTGGCTCTGAATTATCCAGGCATGAAAAGCCACTAGGTTCTACCCAAAAGAAAAAATGTGAAATGTTTCCCTGCATTAAAAACATTTAACAGGCCAAAACAAAACAGCTGCTTGAAACACATTTGATAGGTGCTTTAATGGGTGATATACATTCCCATCTCACAGTGTAATGAGTTATGAACAGAGCATTTTGGTTTTGATATAAACCTATAAATGCAAGGACAGAGAGGAAAACTGCCCAAATAAACAGGAAACTTCTGACAGCTAGAAAAAAGAACTTCGAAAATATATTACTACAACAGACACATATTAATTTATTTCTAGAGATTGTTTGATAGGTCCAGCCTTCACTGCTAATGGTAACAGAAAATTTGCCAATGGTGTCAAACTAGAACCCCTCTATTCAGGAGGTGTTTAAGAAATATTTAATCATCATATTTTGGTTAATGAGACATTCAGAGCCCTCAAGTTTTACTCAACAGATTTCACACCAAAGCACCCCTCCTTCAAAAGCAACACGTGGTAGTGGAATCCCAGTTTTTCCAGTGGTCACTGCACTTATTTCAGGAACAAAGTCCTCAAATACAGATTCCCCCCAAGTATGAATTATGCTTACCACAATATAAAATGTAAAAACTGTACCAACCATCAAGAAGCCTACCTGTTGCTTCAGGATCTGGATGGCAGTCGTAACTGAAAACCAAGGCACAGCCTCGCTCTGTCACTTGGAAGGGAAAGAAGCTCTCAAAAATGTCCACTCCCCTTTCAATGCACTCAAGCACCTCATCTGGTTTGCCTACACCATGGATGATTCTGTAGAAGACACACAGGAGGAAAAATCTACAATATTCTGAGTAGAAGCAAGCAGGTACCTGAAGGAAAAGACCTCCAGGTCATGTGCAGCACATGTAGCTTATCTCTGCAACTGCTAACAGTCATCACTCAGAATTCCATGTGCTTCCACTTCCCCACCTCCAACATATCCAGTACATAACAGGCCTTTCATTATTTGCCCTTTGGAAGGCAGCAATAATCCCTCATTTACTGTGGAAAAGCCCCATTCTGTTCATTGTGTTTGAAGTGATTTGTATGTGATCTCTTTCACATACACATAAATACAATTAGATTCATAACCTCTGTGCCATAGAACAGATATTTTCCTTAATCATGTTTGTGCCCCAATGAACTACCAATTCCCAGAAACATGGACCCTTTTGCTTGTTAGCTGTTTAGAAGACAGTCTAAAAAGAGTCTCAGCAGAGACAGCAGTAGATGGCTGGTCAAAGATACAAGTCCTTCAGGTGACAGACACATCCTATTGCACTTGGAAAACTGCCTGGGGAAAAACACACTAATGAAAAACATCATTAGAAAGAGAAAACCTCCTTGCTTTAGTCTTCCCTTCTCTTAACACTCTACCTGCTCAAATGATCTACCCAAAAACGTGGGCTGTAACATCTCCTAAGACATGGCATTAAGAGCCAGGAAGAGCCTGGCTGGATTGCCATCAATGGTAATAGAGATCCTGCTGGCAGCCAAATTTAGTTGGCAGCTTCACTGAGGGTGGGTGAAGTGTAAGAGAGTAAAGCAGTGCCTGCTCTCCTGCAGGTGCATGGCTGGGCTGAAAACAGCAGAAGTTAATGTAGGGCAATGAGCTAAACAGATAATTAGGAAAATACACAGCGGCTGATAAATGAAGTCACAAGGTGCCATTTTTAGTCACTTTTCTAAGTACTCCAATTAAATTGATGAGCACGGAATAAGGATAGGAGAAGTTTACAGCATGAGTGTTTTATGTTTCAGGTTCCCATGACAGGGAGAAAATGAAATGCAAAAGTCAAAACAGTAGCTCTGCATATATGATCAAAGCCTCGCTGAAACTCATCTCTGCACAGGTAAGGACAAACATTTGTTCTTGCAAGGGTTCCTATGCTACCGGAAAGGAAAACAAATTTTATCAAGAGACTTCAGCCCCTTTAGGTACATGAAAAGATTCTTTAAAAAGAGTACACTCATAAGATCATTTTACCATCATACAAAAAGCAGCCACTTCTTGAGTGAAGCACAAAAAGTGTTTGTCTTCTAGAGAATTTCATGCTGGGGTAGAACAGAGCTGAAAAACCACTTCTTCAGCCAGAATGGCAAGGGTGATTCAGGAGCAAGGACTGCCTGAAATTCACTTGAGGTACTTCCAAGATCCCCTGGGGCTAACCAGCTCTCTTCCTATCAAGAGGTCAGAAACACTTGTCTTTACAAGACAAGCAAACTATTTGATAGATGAGGCAGATGCACTGAGGTTAGCTGAGCAGATTGGACTCTAATGCTCCCAGGGGATCTTTTCAGTAGCTCAACCAGACAGGATAGCAACAACACAGCAAGCCTCCTAATTGTCAGGAAAATTCAAACCCCAGGCACCGCTAAGGAAGAACAAGCTGCAACACCAGACACAGTGCTCTTGCATTTAATTTCCTTTTAAACACCACTAGGTCACAGCAATGCTCTGCTAGCAGAGGCAAGCAGGAACACAATGGGGCCTCAGTCATTCTCTTCAGGAAATGATGAAAAAAGCAACCATATTACTTCTGTGGCAGTTGCTCTGCTAAGAGCAACCCAGTGAGCTCAACCCAATAAAGAAACCCCTAGACTTCCGAACCACTAGCAAATATTAGCACATGTTTCCAAGAAGTCTTTAGTTACTGTTAGTCTGTTATAAGGATCAGGAAAGCTGCCACTCCTGTCCAGTCCTTGGCATGGGTCTGATGGGCACAACTAACAACTCAGATATGCAGTAAGCCCCACACTGTCCAAGAAGAGAACACCACTGTTCTGGGCCAGCCTGTACCACCCCTTGTAGTGCACAGGCTCAGTGCCTCAGGTATTAGGACAGAGCTGGCTACCAAGATCATGTAGCAAGCACTGGCTGGTTCTGCCAGCACCCCTCTCTGCCATCTGCCAGTTCAGGCCAGAGAGAACTGAAAACATGACAGTTTTTCTGAGAAGAAGTCCCTGCAAAACACCTTGGTAATAACGTTCTTGTTCAAGCTGAACTTCAAGTAAACCATGGCCTCCAAGACCAAATGCAAGTAACCCTGATATATCCTACCTGTAGCTCTTCCTAAAAACTCTTCCTCAAACCCACAGTACGAGCAAAGCCAGGTGCCAGTTGCAGCTAAAAACTGAAACAACTGTTGAAGACTGCAGCCTGACAATGGTAAAATTTATGCAGCCTGGCACACACAGAGCTGTTGCAAGACAGTGATTATTTCTTACAGAGAAACTGCACAGCAAGCCTGTAGATGCTCTTCATAATAGGACAGATGGATTTCTTGGGATGTTGCCCACACAACTTACCTTGGTTTATCCTCTGGCAGCTCTGCTGTGACAGAAGCTATCAGTTTCAACTTGGTCTCCTTGGCCATGGCACTTCCCTGGAAGCCATCTAGCAGAAAGCCACCCACAGGCCGCTTGGCAGTCTCCCTGGCTGATCTGAGCCTCTCTTCCAAGATATCTCCACCTTCAATTGCCCCAAACATTACACTTCCTTGTAGTTCCTGCCCCAGGAGAAAGCTACACGTGTTAGAGCATGCTCTGCCAAAGACATGAAAGACATCTCACAGCCCAGACTTCAGATGCCTGCTACTTAAGCTCCACATTCCCAGGAACTTGCCAGAACCACGGGGTTTCATCTCATGTAAGACTATTCCCCACACAACACTGTGAAATCCATGTGTCAGAAATGAGACTAGTAGAGACAATATTCTGCTCCTTGACTTGACACTAATTCACTGAGAATTTTGATGCCACTCTTCCCACCTCCCTACAGAAAGCAATAACCACACACCATCTTTGTACATGGCTTTTTACAGATGGGGTCTCAGCAATAGATGTATTAGTGCAAAATACAAACCAGGTTCCACTATCTTGGTGTCTCAAGACACCAAGAATTCCCTTTCAGGAGATACAAACACCAACTCCTGTCACCTGTTTTCCCTTGTAGTGCAGACTCAGTATGTCTCCTTTCACTAAAAGGGAGGGAAGTTTCAAAGCTGCTGGAAGAAATAAAGACTAGCACTGACTAATTCTATCAAACCCTCCCCCACCTGAAACCAAGGGGACTTCACAGCAAAAGGATGGGTTTTCTCAACCTGAATAAGAAGATCCCACTTTGCCCATGCATCTAATAATAAGGTAAGTGAAAGAAATGCATCACAACCCAAAAGCAGAAAGAAAAATTCTAAAATGTAGCTCTCCTCAACTAGTAGAGATGAGGGGTGATCCTGGTGCAGAAGACAATTTACTAAAGGAAGGAAGGAAAAGTCACTGTGCTACTGCTTATACCTCACTCTGGACTGTAAGCTGGGCATTCTCTGATACACACACGTGACACAATTTCCTACTAAATCACATCCTGGGACTGGTCCAGGATGCAGCACAGACCAAGAAGCACCTGCAGTGATATTGCCTCAGTATCTTGGGGAGCTTACCGGTGATTTTTCTTGCAGCTGAAGGCACATATCCAAGAAGGAAAGGGACCTATCCACAGACTTCTTGGCTCTTTTTCTGCCAGCTTCCCCAGAAATGGTGTCTCCATCAGAGATGCACTGGAACCAGTCTGGCTGGATGGCCCGCTGGATGTCCATGAACTTGGAAGCTGTCATCTCCATGCGCCCTGAGCTTCCCCACAGGGAGACTGTCTGTATAGGAAGAACAGGGATGAACAGCAATTGCAAAGGACAGCAGATCTTAAGGGTGAAAGGAGAGAAGGAACTGGTCTGGTGAAACACCAGCTACTGAAATGATAGCTCATTAGATAAGTTCTCCTGGAGCATGGCTTAGATAATCAGCTGCACTTGGCACAATGAATGAAAGGAGACTGGAATGGACTGGAATTTCTAAGATACTCTTTGGTGAAACCATCCCACTCAACACTGACTTCTCCACATTTAAAAACCTGAGATAGAGCAGCTGGCCTCTCATCACACAAATTATTGGCAGAATTGGGAAAAAAAAAAAAAGCTTGAATTACCACTGAACTTGTTGTCAAGTAAGCAAAGACTTAAAAAAAGCAGCAAAGGCTGCAATGGCAACTCGCCAGTTTTCTGTACAAAATGCAAACCCAAGAAACTACTTCTTCTTCTGAGCACTTAACTCACACAACACACATTAATGTATGTGTTTATATAAACCATGCAGACTGGGAAGAATACAAAAGCCTCTTAAGCACTCAATCTTAGAACCCCATGTTATTTTAGGTCCCAAATCCAGCAACTCTAGAAGGTAGTGAAATACCCAAACCAAGCCAATGTAAGGAATGGCATGTGCTCATTAGGATTTGCACACAATGCTCCGTGTCTCTTCACGTGCTTCCCATCCTGCCAGCACACATGGGACCCCATCTTCCATCGTTACTCTGTGACACCCTCAAAAGAATTTACAGCAAGACAAAAGCACATGGACAGAGAGGTTATCTTACCTGAACACCTCCTAGGCTAGCAGGCTAGCAGATGTCACCATTCACTTCACTAAACATTCAGATTCATAAAATTACATTTATTACATTTAAAACTACGTTTTAGCCTATTTTGCAGAATCTGTAATTAACCTGTGAGTGCAGCTTGGTCGTTGTTTTGGTTGTATTATTGTTAGGCTTGTAAAACTGCTGCTCCAAAACTTTAAAGGGGTATTCAAGTAGGTTAAGTAAAGGGCTTGAGCCCTTTGGAAGTCAGCTCTTTTCATCTGCAATTCTGTTCATGCTTTTTTAAATGACAAAGGGTTTTCAGCCATCAGAAACAGCATACAGCTTGGAATGTTATGGGCACTTTTTGGGGCCTGAGGGTATAAACACATTATCCTAGCCTATGCCAGACAGACAGATTAAGCAGTGCAGTTCTCATGTATAATAATTTGCAAATTTAATTTCATCAGCGGATGCAAAAAATATAAGCAGAAGCTTTTTTTTTTGGTCTGATCCCCACAAAGACCCAAAAGGATTGCACAAATATACCACGTGCCTGTTGTGCATCCATCCATCCTGATTACTTCTGGCCTTATCAGCCAATTTCACCAAATTTGAATAAAACCAGAAGTCTCCAAAGCAATAACATTTTTTGCAAATTTCTAACTAAAAAAAAAGAGCAACTCCAAAAGGAGCTCCAAAATTTGTACCTACAGAATAACCAAAACACAGCAGCTGTATGTTCTGCAGCAGCATGTTGGTCAGACAGTACCTGCTGCCTCTTACTGTGAGAGCATCAAGGAACAGCTGGTGAAGGCAGGCAGAGGAAAGTCAGAGCTGTCTGAGCCAAAGGGCAGAATGTAATCACATCTAGTTACCTTCATTCTGCTCTCAAGAGGAAAATAGCTGCTTTAATAAATAAAATAGCCATGCAGCTTAGAGAGCTGAGCATTATCCTGTGATTATTTAAATCCAGCCAGTGCTAGGCTTTCTGGCACAGAGCTTTCTGTCCCACTGCTTTAAAAAAGCTTTCATAAGTATTTGTCAGCACAGATCCAGCTGCAGAAGGCCTTACAACAAGGTGACAGATATCTTCACCAGCTTATTTAAAAAACCCAAAAAGGTCTGAATCAAACTCCCAATACCCAGGTTTAGATTGCTGCTCTCACCTCAAAGCTGCACAACAGTGGGACAAGCTTCAGGTAGTTCCTTCCCTGCAGAGAGACAGGATTCAGCCTGGATCCCAGCAGCAAGGAATATACACTGATAGCTGTATGCCAGGAGTTATCCTGTCACTACTCCTGACCTTCCACCAAATGTGGCCATACCCAAACAGGCCTTGGGACTGACTGCATCTGAGCAGGTGCCTGGAGCTCCAGCATGAAGCTTAGCCAGGCAGCAGGCAGTGTGTGGATTGCACAGCAGTGCGTGTGCCTGTGGGGTGGAACAAGCAAATGTCTGCAACAATGCACTCCTGGATTGCTGAGCCACCCTCCTGCAAGAATTCTGATGTCTTTTCCCTTTGTGGGCCTGTAGCAGGCTGTATGTAAACACACACACAGGGGTTCAGATTTACTGCTTATCAGTGCCACAAGCATAAGCCTGTACAGCAAATATGCCAAAACACAGGTATTTTCTTTTACTGCCACTTAAACCACAACAGCATGGTAGTCCAGAGCTCTCCTTTCTACCTGAATTGCCACTTAACTGCTCAGGAATCATCCAGGGAACATGCTGCCAAGTAAGAACACATACAGCTTCATTTAGTTGGAGGTATGAGCATGTAAATGACAGTCCTCTTAGTGCAAAGATTTATTTTGCTAACCCTATGGCTATCTGAGCACACCCACAGAGATGAAGGGAGGATTGGCAGATTTCTTTTGGGAACTGTAGCTGGACCCTTTCAAGCCTTTACAGCTACTGTACCTTGTTAGTGTTGTAGCCAGAGGGGCAGGGAGTGACTGGGTCATGAAGGGAGCAGTAGAGCACAGCGTCTGGCATACCTGGAAACAGAGAGACAGATCCACAGCAGAGTTTCATGAGCCAAAGCAAAGCTAACACAAAGATGTGGCTTGCAGATCTGCAAAAGGGAACAGGGTATTGTCCTCCACACAAGTACATCCATTCTGATGAAGAAAATATTGTTCATCTATCTCTTAGCACCCAAGAAGGCAGACTTCTTCCCCAGCTTTACTAACTACCTGGAGAAGAGTGCAGCAGCAGGACAAACCATGAAACAATACCCTTTGGTTCTGCAGTCTGCCTAGCTGCTTTGGGATTTATTTATGGTTCTTCTTGCTTAATACTCCACCTATTAAAATTTTCCAGACCCAACAGCTGACTCACTTGACCACTCAACTGATAACTGATACACTGGAGACACCTGACACTTGACACAATCTAAACTAGCAACAATCCCAAGCCTAGAACTTTTAAGGAAGGACAAAGCAGAATCATAGAATGGTTTGGGTTGGAAAGGACCTTAGAGATCATGCTCCATGGGCAGGGACACCTTCCACTAGACCATGTTGTTCAAAGCCCTATCCAACCTGGCTTTGAACATTTCCAGGGATGGGGCATCCACAACTTCTTTGGGTAACTTGAGTGGCTCACCACCCTCACAGAAAAGAATAAGAGAGTGAGAGAATGTATCAACTACACAAATGAGAAATTTATCATCCCTGCTGGACTGGAGGTTTCAAATGTCAGAAAGCTAGACAGTATGTCTCAGTGACATACAGCCTTCTCTTCGGAGACAGTGGTTTACCAGTCACTGAAACTGGTAAAGCCTCCAGGAAGTTCCAGACAAAGACATTTCTCAATTTTTCTTGAAGGAGTAAATTGCTTCAAACAGGTAAAGTTTATTGAAATTTGAGTGCAAACTTCCTTCGGAAAGACAAACCATAATTTTTTTATACATAATGAAATGCATGTTCCAAATTTTTATGTGCTATTTAAAAAACTAAAACAAACAAAACAAGCTTAGGCAACTCATTTTTTTTTCCTGCAAAATGTGCTAGATTCCATACACAAAGAACTGTCTGTAATTTATAGAAATTACAGACACATCATCACTGTGTAGCCTGATTGAAGGATTTTTGGCCATACTAGTGACAACATATTATTTCAAATCTTCCCTAGTGGGAGCACAATCCCTAAATGTGTAAACCCTACATCTTTCTGCCTACTATACTACCTGAACATGCTCTAGTGGGATCCACCTGCATTATCTCTCAGATATACAAGCAAATACTTGTACTTTACCCATAAATTTTGCAGCTCCATCTTTATACTCTTCCAGGACGTCATGAATTTCTGCCCTGCAATCCAGATATAGGAACACGTTAACTAAGCAGACAACTGTCTAAAGAGATTGGTGGTTTCATAACTAAGGCTTTTTCCATAGTTGTGTGTTGTCTGACACTGAACTGGGATTTGCCATCCAGCTGTCAGGCAGTGAAGCAGGGACAGATAGAATTAAATGCCAGAGTCACAGAGCTCTAGAATCACAGCTCACAACCTGGGGCACTCATAATTCTGTGGGAAAAAAGTAAAGCTTTTACCTGCACTGACCAGGGACCACTGACTTGATGGAGAGCACGAAGCTAGACTGTGACTTTTTGGGGAGCACCACTAAAGTGTTCCCATCATTCAACAGCTGCACAAGCTTTACCATCTTAATCTTTCCTTTTGGTTGCAATTTAACTAGTTTTGAGAGTTAGTTGCTGCTGCTCCAGTTTTACCTTAAATATTTTCAGGTATGGGGTACCTACCACCTCTCTGGGCAACCTGGTCCAGTGTTTCACCACGCTCACTATAAGAGATAGCCACTTATAGTTTAAACCCATCACCTCTTATCCTACCACAATAGGCTCTGTTAAAAATCTGTCCCCATCTGTCCTTTAATCCCCCTTTAGGTATGAGAAGGCTGTTCTCCCTGGAGCCTTCTCCTCTCCAGGCTGATCACCCCCAAATCCTGTTGTTACAGGAACGATGCTCCAGCCCTCTGAGCATCTTTGTGGTGCTCCAAAGGACTCCACAGGCCCACATCCTTCTCATGTTGCGGGCTCCAGAGCTGGATGCATCACTCTCGGCGGGGTCTCAGTAGAGCACAGGGGCAGAATCACCTCCCTCGCCCTGCTGCCCACCTCAGGAAGATGACCGTGAAGTCCCCNAAATATTGTTCATCTATCTCTTAGCACCCAAGAAGGCAGACTTCTTCCCCAGCTTTACTAACTACCTGGAGAAGAGTGCAGCAGCAGGACAAACCATGAAACAATACCCTTTGGTTCTGCAGTCTGCCTAGCTGCTTTGGGATTTATTTATGGTTCTTCTTGCTTAATACTCCACCTATTAAAATTTTCCAGACCCAACAGCTGACTCACTTGACCACTCAACTGATAACTGATACACTGGAGACACCTGACACTTGACACAATCTAAACTAGCAACAATCCCAAGCCTAGAACTTTTAAGGAAGGACAAAGCAGAATCATAGAATGGTTTGGGTTGGAAAGGACCTTAGAGATCATGCTCCATGGGCAGGGACACCTTCCACTAGACCATGTTGTTCAAAGCCCTATCCAACCTGGCTTTGAACATTTCCAGGGATGGGGCATCCACAACTTCTTTGGGTAACTTGAGTGGCTCACCACCCTCACAGAAAAGAATAAGAGAGTGAGAGAATGTATCAACTACACAAATGAGAAATTTATCATCCCTGCTGGACTGGAGGTTTCAAATGTCAGAAAGCTAGACAGTATGTCTCAGTGACATACAGCCTTCTCTTCGGAGACAGTGGTTTACCAGTCACTGAAACTGGTAAAGCCTCCAGGAAGTTCCAGACAAAGACATTTCTCAATTTTTCTTGAAGGAGTAAATTGCTTCAAACAGGTAAAGTTTATTGAAATTTGAGTGCAAACTTCCTTCGGAAAGACAAACCATAATTTTTTTATACATAATGAAATGCATGTTCCAAATTTTTATGTGCTATTTAAAAAACTAAAACAAACAAAACAAGCTTAGGCAACTCATTTTTTTTTCCTGCAAAATGTGCTAGATTCCATACACAAAGAACTGTCTGTAATTTATAGAAATTACAGACACATCATCACTGTGTAGCCTGATTGAAGGATTTTTGGCCATACTAGTGACAACATATTATTTCAAATCTTCCCTAGTGGGAGCACAATCCCTAAATGTGTAAACCCTACATCTTTCTGCCTACTATACTACCTGAACATGCTCTAGTGGGATCCACCTGCATTATCTCTCAGATATACAAGCAAATACTTGTACTTTACCCATAAATTTTGCAGCTCCATCTTTATACTCTTCCAGGACGTCATGAATTTCTGCCCTGCAATCCAGATATAGGAACACGTTAACTAAACAGACAACTGTCTAAAGAGATTGGTGGTTTCATAACTAAGGCTTTTTCCATAGTTGTGTGTTGTCTGACACTGAACTGGGATTTGCCATCCAGCTGTCAGGCAGTGAAGCAGGGACAGATAGAATTAAATGCCAGAGTCACAGAGCTCTAGAATCACAGCTCACAACCTGGGGCACTCATAATTCTGTGGGAAAAAAGTAAAGCTTTTACCTGCACTGACCAGGGACCACTGACTTGATGGAGAGCACGAAGCTAGACTGTGACTTTTTGGGGAGCACCACTAAAGTGTTCCCATCATTCAACAGCTGCACAAGCTTTACCATCTTAATCTTTCCTTTTGGTTGCAATTTAACTAGTTTTGAGAGTTAGTTGCTGCTGCTCCAGTTTTACCTTAAATATTTTCAGGTATGGGGTACCTACCACCTCTCTGGGCAACCTGGTCCAGTGTTTCACCACGCTCACTATAAGAGATAGCCACTTATAGTTTAAACCCATCACCTCTTATCCTACCACAATAGGCTCTGTTAAAAATCTGTCCCCATCTGTCCTTTAATCCCCCTTTAGGTATGAGAAGGCTGTTCTCCCTGGAGCCTTCTCCTCTCCAGGCTGATCACCCCCAAATCCTGTTGTTACAGGAACGATGCTCCAGCCCTCTGAGCATCTTTGTGGTGCTCCAAAGGACTCCACAGGCCCACATCCTTCTCATGTTGCGGGCTCCAGAGCTGGATGCATCACTCTCGGCGGGGTCTCAGTAGAGCACAGGGGCAGAATCACCTCCCTCGCCCTGCTGCCCACCTCAGGAAGATGACCGTGAAGTCCCCACGATGGGTTTGGCCTAAACACGCTAAAAACCACGCAGCTTTCCAGCTCCCTTCCCCTCAGCTCTCCTAGCCCGTCCCTCGGACGGGGCAGCAGGGCGCCCCGGTACTCACAGGGCGGGCAGGGCGACGTGCGCCACGCCGGGCACGCCGCGCACCTCCCGCAGCGTGTCGTGGCTGAGGTGCGGCGCCGCGCCGGTCC
>VXAX01002179.1:266326-321409 GCA_013399835.1 Leptocoma aspasia
CGACCAAATTCAGCCTCATCCTCGCCCCGCGGCGCCGGCCACGGACGTGCGGAACGGGAACGGGGACGCGGGGAACACGGGCCGCCCCTTCCTTCCCTCCTCGGCCCCGTGCCGGGCGTCATCACCGGGCGCCGGCGGGCAGGCACCGCCCTTCCGTTGCCATGGCCGAGAGGGGAGCGCGGAGGGCGGCGGTGCCCGGCGCGGCCGTGGCCCTCACGGGGCAGCGGCCGGGGCCGCACCGCGGGCAGCGCCTCCCGCAGGTAACGGGGCACGGCGGGGGGAGCGCGGCCCGCTCGCCCTCAGCGGCTCGGGGGGCGCCGGGGGCGCGACGCTTCCCTGGGATCCCGCTNCTGGGATCCCGCTTCCTTGGGATCGCGGGCACTTAGCACGGCAGGGTCAGGATCACGGATGAGGTTTCCCAGGGCTGTGCGGTTTGCCGGCGGGTGGGAAGTCCGCGCTGGACTCGAGCGAACGGCGCCGAAGTTGGCATTGTGAAACTCGGGTTCAGGAGGAGGCACGGGAGGTTGGAACGCTGTGGTTTTCCTTAGTCCCCGCCGAGGTTTGGGTAGCTTGGAACAATGGGCCGAGGCGGAATAACTTGTACGGTGACATTTAGGATCAGGTTAGACGGGGCTTTGAGTAACCCGAGGTGGTTTGAAGATCACAGAATCATTCAGGTTGGAAAAAACCTCTAAGATCATCGATGGAGACCAACCATTAACCCAGCACCCCCATGTTCACCACTAAACCAAGTCCCCAAGTGCCACATCCACAGGTTGTTTGAAAACTTCCAGGGATGGTGACTCAACCTCTTTCCTGGGCAGCCTGTTCCAATGCCTGGTCTCCCTTTCAGTAAAGAGATTTTTCCTATTATCCAATGTAAATATCCCATAACAAAACTTGAAGCTATTCCTCCTTATCCTGTCACTTGTTACCTGGGAGGAGAGACTGACCCCCACCTGGCTATATTCTCCTTTCGGTGGTTGTAGAGAGTGATAAGTTCACCCCTGAGCCTCCATTTCTCCACACTAAACAATCCCAGTTCCCTCAGCTGCTCCTCTAGACCCTTCAGCAGCTTTGACTTCTGAATACACACCTCAGTGTCCTTCCTGAATTTAGGGACCCAGAACTGGACACAGGACTCAAGGCAGCCTCACCAGAGCCAAGTACAGGGGGACAATCCCTGCCTTGGCCCTGCTGGCCACACTATTGCTGATCCAGGCCAGGATGTCATTGGTGTTTGTGGCCACCTGGGCACACAGCTGGCTCATGTTCAGCTGCTGTCAGCCAGCACTCCCAGCTCCTTTTCTGCCAGGCAGCTTTCCAGCCACTCTTCCCCCAGCCTGTGGTGCTGCCTGGGGTTGTTCTGACCCAAATGCAGGACCTGGCACTTGGTGTTATTGAACTTCATGCGATGGGCCTCAGCCCATCAATGCAACCTGTCCAGACCCTTCTGCAGAGCCTTCCTGCCCTCAAGTAGAGCAACATTCCCATCCAACTTAGTGTTAAGCAAAGATGTCCCTGCTCATGGCAGGGAGGCTGGACCAGATGACCTGTAAAGGTACCTTTTAATCCAAACTCTATGAAAAATAAGATGTTTTGTTCCTATGCATAAAACTCAACACAGAAAACTTGCTGCTCAGGAGTGCTGCAGGTTTTTTTGGCAAGTAATACAAGAGATTTCCCCAAAGCACCATGTCCTGCACCTGCAACCACCTGACATCAAAGAAAATGAATTCTAGGGTGAGGTTCCCTTTGTTTTGCTTCTTGGTCACACCCATGCTCCCACCTTCAGCCTGCTTCTTGTGGCAGGTAGGGGTGTGTATCTGCTTCCTCAGGTTGTATCCTGGGCCTCTGGCAGCAGCACAGAGGGAAGGAGTTTGGAAATTTGGACTGTCTGGGGCACAAGTGTTGCTTGTGAAAACACAGTGACACGTCAGGACCATTAACATTTCAGAGAGATGAATACAGGGCAGGAAGTGTCTCAGCCTGGCTATGACAAAAAGCTGGTATCAAATTCTATAGTTGCTGGTTGCTGGGCACTAGCTCAGCAAATCTCCATCCAGCCCCCAGAGGCTGGGTGTTTCCATTCTCTCTCTGTCTTCTCCAGTTTCTGTGTTTGCCACTAATTGCCAAATGAGTGTTTATTGCCTAATGACTCCTAAGTCCAGTTTATACAATCAAGCAGTTGTAGAAATGCATTTCAAAAGAATTCTATTCCTTTATAACAGCCATGCTTTTGTGTTACATTCCCACTGATGTTTGCTCTCTGGAGGAAAAATGTGGATATAGGAAATGTAAAAATGAATATCCTTAGAAATGTTTTCCTTTCTTTAATTTAAGAGAGTGGATGGAGCCGCTGAGTATGCTGTCTCTGAAGCTTTTTCCCTTCAAAATTCAAGGTGTTCACAGAGGCCTTGGGGTCCTGTGACAAGTTTGGAAACTGCAGAACAGCTGCAAGTTCATCGTGAGGCCCGTGAGGAAGGTGAGGTAAAATCCTGCTTGCCACAAGATGCCTAAAATGAACTGTTCTTGATCCAGCTTTGTGGTTTTGACCTGAACAGGCTCTTGCAAAGCTTGATTTCACAAGAAACAGTTTTTAGTAAGATGTCTTTCATCTAATGGAGAAAGGCATAAGAAGGATCAATTGCTGGAGTTCAAGGCAGATATTAAATGGCATACTAGAGAGAAGGGTAAACTCTCTGTCTCCTGGAGATACCAGGTCAAGACAAGGATAAGAACTGCTCTTGAAGATACACTGCATGGTCAAAACCAAGTTAGTGTGCTACAGGAAGCCAGGTGAAATTACCTGACATATTTCTGATAGCAGATTAGTTGTGGAAATTGAGTGTTCTGTATAAATTTCACATCTGTGAATAACAGTGTGGTTTTGTTTTGATTTCCATACAAAAATTTTCCTGACTAATTACCTAAATAAATATTTCTTTTGTGAAGCCTGCAGCCAAAAGTGCTTGCTGAAATTTGAAAGGAAAGCTGTGGTAGGTTTAAAAAACAAAAAGGAGGGAAATTATCACCCATCAGTGCTAGAAATATGTCTGCAGTGTAAAAAGCTGATAGGAGACAGGATTTTAAAAACTGAGTTAACCATTCTTTTAAGAATCAAAAGTCAGCATTACAGAACAAGATGATGACACATCTTAAGAGCATCCACCTCAATCCAGGAAGTCAGCTTTTTCACTTGTAGTCATCCAGGGTTCAACTAACAGCATGGAATACACTTACCTGCATACAGTGCACTGTCTGAATGCATTGTACAGCCAGTGGATCCAAAGGAGCTGTCTCTGCTGTGGTGAAAAGCCTTGTCTTTTCCTTTGTGGAAAGGTTGCTTGATTTCCTCATGTTTCTTTATTATTTTTGTTTGCCCTTCTCTGCTAGGATTTTCCTTTTTATAGATACCAATCCCTCAGAATTGCTCCTAGCTCAACTGAAATTCTTTCACCTGGAATCTGTTATTACAATACTTAATAGTAGCAACTACACAAAGCCCACATTGTAAAGAAAGGTATTGATAAGAGAAGTGCCAGAAGACTTTTAGTCTAGTTACAAGAAGATCACAAATCCCAGCCAAAAAAGTAACCCTTCCCCAAGTGGCAAGTTGTTTTCTGTTCTTTCTGTTATCAGATACATTTACCTGTTCCTGATCTGGCTGGAGAGATTGTGAAAGAGAATAAAAGTGATTTGAAGGACAACAAACATCAGATTTATGTTTTCTTCAAAAAACTCACCATTTTCAAATAAAGTTTGAAAAAACTTTATTGCCTTAGAAATACCAGGGAGCATCTTCAGTGTGTGTTGGGAGTGGATGTTAGGAGCAGCTGCCTGCTCCTGTGCATTGACTGTGTGTCTTACACCGTGGGATGACTCCCGCTGCAGTGGCTGCTGAGATCCCGGCTCTGTGTCCCTCCTCGCCGCATGGCTGAGGATGGCTCTGCTGCTCATGGGGCTGCTCCTGATGCCTGGCAGGTTACAGCCCTGTGTCCTGCTTCAGGAGCAGCTTGGCCACACATGCAGCAAGGCCAGCTGGTTTGTTGAGGCAGCAGACACATGAGCTGACCTTGCTTTTGAGAGGAAACTCTGAAAAAGGAACTTTTTCATTTTTCCACAGAAAAGCACGGAGATGCAAACAGTCCATTGAAGGACTTCATACCCAGTTTTTCATTAGGCATTTGAGCTCACTGGGGAGTACCACATCCATCATGGGTGCATTCCTGTAGCTGCACCCATGACCCTGAGTCCCAGGTGAAGTTTGTCACCTGACAGATTTGTAATTAGACTCACCAGTTGTTTCTGTGGTATTTGCAAAGGGTTAACCTGTACACATGAAGCAAAAGTTTGTCCAAACAGTGGTTCTTTTGCATTTAGCATATGACAGCCTTGGCTGCACATGTGGAAACAATCTTAGTGTCTGCAAGTGCAGTGGTAAAAAATATGAAAGCTGTCTAAATTATGAATTACCTCACGTGAATTCCATCTCCTTGATAAATGCTAGAAAATAATCACAAGTGATCTAAATGCCTGCAGAATCATAGTAAAAATGAGATGGAGAATAATTTATTTCTGATATAAATGACAGGGAAAAAGTTTGCCACCTTCTCTTCCTGTTCTTTTACAGATCAAGAAGATAAGAACAGAACTATTAGCTTTATTCCATTTTCTGTTGCAGATCAGGTTTCAGTCATTCCTAGCATGTGATATAACTATCCCAGACTATTGCTAGTTTATACTTAGCCATATATATTTTTTAAGCAAGTGAATTCATCAGTCTCTTTCTTCATGGTAGCCCAGGAGTTGCTCAGTAACTGGATGAAGTCGCAACTGCAGCTGGAGCTGAGTGATGGAGAAGAGGAAGTTGACTCTATCCTTCAGGAAGAGCCTCCTACAGCCCCTCCAAAGTATGAGCACTTTGATGGTGAGAGCACTGCAAAGCAGGTCCTGGTTTCCTCTCTGAGGCTGTGCTGGGGAAGGAGGTCAGACTTTATCATTTGTCTGAAAGACTGGAAGGTAACAGTTGTTTTGAGGCCAGGACAGTGCACTCAGTAGAAGTAAGATTAAATGTGATGATTTTGTCCCCCAGATCATCTTGCTGTAGGGCTACATAAATGTGACTCATAAACACTCAACTCCCTTTGTAAAAGAGGACTTTTTTTTCTTTTGTGAACAGGTATTTTTGAGGCCTGTCAAGTTTATACAGCCATTTGAGATGCTCAGAGGCAAAAAGTGAAGAATGCATGAAACATTGTTACTGCTCTAGCCTGTTCAATGGGAGACTGATTAAGACTCTGGGGATAAATGGAGTGCAGTCAGTGTGTCCTTGTTCATCAGAAATGCATTCACAGTCTGGGGAAGTGATCCCTTTAATTACATTAGGCTTTGTGATCTGAGACAGAAGGGTTTATTCATTTCAGACTAGTCTGAGATAATCTGAATTTCTCATTTCAGACTTGTGCAGCTATCTGGAATGTGAAATGGAAAGTTCCTCTGTCCAGAAATACCTCCAGCATCTTTTGCAGAGTGAAGCTGTGAACTGTGGGATAGTGAAACATCTTAGACTTGAAGAGATCAAGGAAAAGAAAAAACTTGCAGATCCACGAATAATCATGGAGCTCAGACACAAGCAGGTGAGCATGCAAGGCAGCTCAGTTAAAAGGAATAAGGTGGAGGATTATAGGCTTAGAGTAAATGCTCAGTGATACCTCCCCAGTATTCTCTCTGAGCCTGCAATAATCTCTCACTTGGAAGCAACTACCCAAAAATACCCTTCAACAGTTCAGCTGAAACTGTACTGCATTTCCATGTGCACATCAGCCATTCAGCAGTAGCTTGCACAGTCAGCTTTCACTAAAACTGTTCAGGTTTTCCCCCTTTTTCTGAAGACTGACAGGAAGAGCTGCCACAGCTGTCAGTTCTGAGTTTGCTCCCATTAAGGAATATTGATTTTATTTCACTCTCTCACACGGAGTGTTTTGCTGGTCAAGAGCACAGTCTCTCCAGTCAGTCCCTGCTAAGGTTAAGGTTTCTTGCTTAATGTGAAAGGTGGATTGTGACCCACCCTGGCAGTGTACAGTGAACTTCAAATTCTTCAGCCTTTGGTGTTTGCTTTGACTTTTGCCAATTTTCTCCTGCCCAGGTGAAAGAAAACCGAATGAGGCATCAGAAGGCTTTAGAGCTTCAGAGACAAAAAGAGTCCCTGAAGAAAGCAATTCTGTCTGAGGCCAGGCTCCAAGCACAGGAGGAGGACAGAAGGAAGGCCCTGCAGGCTAAGAAGGAGGAAGAGGAGATCCAGAGGGAAATAGTGAAGCTGAGAAAGGAAATGGCTGAGAAGAAGTACACCATGGCAAAAGTTTGGAGAATGTAAGGAAGGGTGTGGGAGGTGTGGAGAGATGAAAACCACTTAAAAGGTCCTTTTGTTAAATATAAGAGCAGTGGTGATCCCTAGCAGCACAGCTGTTACTGACTTTGAGCTCTCCCAAAACCTTTTAGTCCTCTGTTATCAACACCAGTGGCAGAGCTTTTCATGAGTGGGAAGGTGAGCTAAGGATAGTGTTATCCTCCCCTCAACCATTACAGTATGTGCACTGAATCACAACACAGTGGTGTTTGTACCACTGTGCATTCTCTCCATCAACTCTGTGGCTACATCCAGCCTTGTTAGCATCTAATGCCACATTAAAGCCAGTACACTGAAAAAAATAAAAGAAAAAAGTCTGTTGAAAGTCTAGCACTTGCAATACTTTCCCTACTATGAGAGAATAAAGAGCATTCTTGGCTGAGAACTCTGCAGAGACATCACTTCCTTCTTCTGCTGAGCTTGGATTGTCACAGAGATGTCACTTTTAGGGATGCCATTTATTTACTCAGGCAGCCCTGAGATCCTAAACCTTCTTATATGAGTGCTTTAATGAAATATTTACTGAAATAATTTACTATTTTCTTCTGCCTTCACTTTAGGAAATGCACCAGACTGTTTAATCTCTGGGACCCCAAACCATTACATAGGTGGTTTTTAAGAAGACCGAGTTAAAATAACCAGCAAATTTCAAAGCTGTAGAGGTGGTTCTGCTACAATTGGCCAAAAAGAGAAGGTATTAGATTGTATATCATTATATTAGATCTGTGTGCTTGTTCACTTTGCAGGGAGGGGAAGAGACAAGAAAAAACTGAGAAGCTGTCAATGCAGGAGGTGTCTGCTGTGTCACCACCCCTGGTCCTGAAGAGAGAAGAGCAAGGAGAGGAGAAACAGAGAAGGACTCAGGAGTTGCTGCGCAGGATTCACACCAGTAAGCAGAGAGTGAGCATCACCTTTCTTTATCTGAGACTCTGAGTTACCTGCCCTTGGCTACCATTTGCAAACCTGAAGTAAAAGGTCCTGGTTATACAGAATTTTTTTCTTTTTCGAAGACCTCCTAGTACCAGGAAAGTAGGAAAGCAGGGCCAAAAGTGTCTTCTAAGACTAGGAGCAAGAAATCCAATTGGTTGAGGTGCCAGCCCCTCTGGGCCTGTGCCTCAAGTGTATTCAGTGGGACATTTCACTTAGAATTGTGGAAAAGACATGGCTCTCAAGACAGATGAGACCATAAAGGCTTCTGCAATCAAGAAATAAGGACATGTGCAGAGGAGGAAGTAGAGATTTATTTTCCCTCAAGGAAGGAAATAAAAGGGGAAAGTGGCAGAAAAAAGGCCTGAGAAGCCCTCATTGTGTGCATGGGAAGGCATTTTAAAGATTGCCTTGCACACTCTAGTTCAGGATCAGGGAGAGCAAAGAGAAATGCTGCAGCCTGGGATGAATTTTGAGCAGTGGCTCTGAGAGCTGAAGCACGCCAGCACATCCACAGTAACAGGTTCCTCAAGGATCCCTTCCACTGGGTGCAGTAGGATATTCTGTGTTACTGCAACAGCTCTTTTGAGGCAAACAAACTTTAATAATTCCTAGTAGGAACGCCTTTGTTTCACCTTCATTATTCTGGTACCATGGTCTGCTCTGGGTTAAATGTGTATCAAATAGTTGCAACTAAAGAGTGATCTTTTAGTACTTAATAATTTTATATTATCTCATCAGTCTCAGGAAAGGAAATAAATTTCCTGAGTGTAGGTATGAATGCCATCCATCACATAATGTTTTTAATTAATAGAGCAGTCATCATTGTTGATGCCTATATATCTACACCTAGGTTTTTTTTCAGTAGAAGAATCCTATAGGTTTTATGGCGATTTTCCTCACAGCTCAATCCATCTGCCCATCTGCTGGATTTGGGCTTGGCTGCTATTTAGCAGTACACAACCTCTCTCCAGCACAGTCTAAGCTGAGAAGATAAGCCTGAATGAAACCACAGAACAATTCAGGACTGGCATAATGTAAGAAGACACAGCTTGGCTGAGCTAAGCAATAGTGACATTTTGATTGCTTTCCTAAAGCAAAAAGAAACAGCTAATGCATTGACTTTTTGTAAGTCTCCATTTGAAGATTTCAGCGAGAAAGGAATGCAATTAACACAAGGCACTATAACAAAAGGGGAACAGCAGAGTCCTGTAAGTTGACCCACTTGGAGGATCAAAATGAATAGTGTCTGCAGTGACAGGGCTAGAATTATGGGGTAGATGAGATAGCAAATTGCTGCTCTGTACAATGTAAATTACTCCCAAAAGCAGCGAGTCTAATTACACAATAGGGGGAAGGTTTGGCTTCTTGCTGGAATAAGGATGAGCTGAGGCCGTGTCAAAAATTCACTCTAGGAAGCGCCTTGATTTTTGTCTAAGTTAAAAATGCTTTTTTTTTAAAAAAAAGCAGCAGTTATTCACAGATGTGTTTTTACCTGTAGCATCTTAGACATTTTCTAGATTTGAAAATATTTTCTCTGTCTCTAGAAATTGTATGTTCCTCACCCATTTCATTCCTTTATACTTTGTGAACTAAGTGCATTTCACTCCAAAGCATAGAGCCCCTTGATATGATGTCTCTTTCCAGACCCTTCCTGCTTTTTGTAGAAGACCGTGCACATGCTCTGCAATACTTTTTTTTTAATCCTCAAGATAATTGTTGAAAATGAGGATTCTAAAAAGAATCTCGAAAAGGAAAGCCAGAATAGGCAAAGGGCAGAGAGGATCAGTATTTGTGTGACAGGCTGTATCTTGCTCATTGGTTTTTTGAAACTCTCCCATGCGAATCTCGAAAAGGAAAGCCAGAATAGGCAAAGGGCAGAGAGGATCAGTATTTGTGTGACAGGCTGTATCTTGCTCATTGGTTTTTTGAAACTCTCCCATGCAGTGCCTGCAGCGACATTTCTCTGCTTGGCTGAAACTCGTTCTGGAGCACAGAAGTAAAATGGGAAAAGCCAGAGCCCTTGCTGACTGGAGATGCCAACTGAAGGCCCTGCGAGCTTGGAGAAACTATACTTGGGCCCAGAAAGTAGAGCAGGAGACAGAGCAATGGGAAGTTCTTCTCCAAGATCAAAACAGGTAGTGACCCTTTACTGTGGAATTCCTCCTACTGCAGCCATACTTGGGCAGAGCAGTGATCAGGGACTGTAAAAGGAGCTTGTCACTTATCCAGCAGGAGGGAAACAGCAGCTTTTTGAGAAAATTGCTACACTGCCTGCAGTCTGCCAGAGGTGTTGTGGCACAGATGAAAAGGAGGACAGATACAAACAAGAGCTTTAGCACTTTCCAACAAGCCTGTGCCTCAATCTCTGTAGGTATCTTTCCTAGAAAACTCACCCTGGCTCACTCTGGACACCAGAGAATATGAGTTGCCAAATTTATTCCTGATTAATATATTTGCTGTTTCAGTAGAAGTATAGCAGAGATCATTTTGGCCAGTGCCTTTCAGTAAGGAGGCTATTGGATGAATTCCCCATCCAGAGAAAATACTTCCCCTTTGCAGGTGTCTGGCAGGCTGCAGTGGTGAGACACTGTCACTTCCCCATATGCAGCTGACCAGGGAATGTTATACCTCTTTTGCAGCTGTCCTGCATCCCAGAGATGCCACAGGAAATTGCAAAGTGTGAACTAGTGAAACTTAATTCAGAATAGCAGGTATCCTTTCTGCCCTCCCACTCCTCCTTGGAGGAGCTCTGTACAACTTCAGAGAGCCCTCACAGTTAAGCAGCAGGAAGACTCAGGAAACGATGTGGCTTTGTGCCTGGGCAGAAGCCTCACTCCTGCCATAACACAAACGCTTTCTCATTCAGGAAAACCCAACTGGCTGTGGAGCACAACCAGCGACGCCTCCTGCGCTGCTGCTTTCTGGCCTGGCAGTGCTGGAGCCGAGCGGAGACGGAAAAGCGAGAGCTGCAGATGAAGAGGGAGCAGACAAAGAGAAAGATGCAACAGCTGCTGGAGGCTGTGTCACTGGGGAAAGGTGGGGACAGGCCACTGGAGGTTGACAAGCCTGGGACAGGAGAAGTAAACCATCATCAAGATTTACAGCAAGACAAGGTAAATCCTTCTCGTGTAGTTTTGCCTGTTGGCATAGCAGTACTCTCAGAAAGTACGTACTTTATACAGTCTGAAATAAAGAGTACTTTTTCCCAGAGGAAAGCTTCTTTCCCAGGATGACCCCCAAATACCTGCCTGCAACTGTTCAAGAGAGGACTCTAAAAATCAGAGGCAAATGTGAAGGACGATGGATGAGTTTTAAAAATAATCTCTAGTACTGCCAAAGAACAACCGTTCATGTACTCTGAGTCGCAATGAACATCCCACCCCCAGATCACTTTTACTGAGAGATTAGTTACATCTTTGATGCCAGCTTAGACTTAGAAAGAATGACTTGACTGCATGACAAGAGATATTTTTCATGCCAGTGCAGCTTTCCTGCTTTTAACTAAGGGCGGAAAAAAGGTTGTCACTGGCTGTTTCAGGATAATGCACATCACAGGGAGGTAAGAGAGGAGAATCAGAGGTTGCTTCCTTAAATTGTCATTTGTCAGGTTGGATCTCCACCTTCCCTTCTGTCTATAAAACCTGTACCACATCAGTGCTCTAATGTCAGTATTAGAGCTCACACACGCGTATTACAGGTGAAGCTTTTTGTTTGCTTAAATGTAAGCACAAGTTGATTTCTTTCAGTGCTTATACTATCCTAGTAGGCCCATATGTTTCTTCTGCTGCACTGGTAAAATTTGTGCTCAAGGAATAGGACTGAATATAGGGTTTGACCTAGGAATCAGAAAGCAGACCTTATAGCTGATAACTCTTCAGAGAATGACCATGTGTTAGAAAGGTGCAGCCTCATTCCCCACTGTGCACCTGTTTTGTGGTAACATTTATCAAAGCTGGAAAAGAGGCATGAGGAAGCAGCACTTTGTGGACTTCCATTTAAAAGGGGACTGTTCAGTAGATCAGCTGTGTAGATCACTTCAACAACTGTTTTTAATTTTATTCTCCATCTGAGCACTGAGCAGGGACAACACAGTCCAAAAGGGAGTGTGCTAATCCCCGAGAAATGAGCTGTCCTAAGATGTGCTCCCTAACAAAATAGTCAGGATGTGTTTCTGCCAAAGCTCTTGCCTAATCAGGATTTCTTCCTCCTGGTGAAATGGCACTCAGCTCCTTAATAGTTCTTTTCCACAGCCTCCACTTTGTGCATAATGGGTCCCCTCTGGCCTGACTGGATAAGGATTGCATAGCTGAGATTACCCTACTTCTCAGGCATCTCACTAGATTTGCATTAAGAAAAACACTATGCAGGAAGGGCAGAAGAGTGCTTGGTTTTCATCAATGCCAAATTTTCCTCATTTCTTTTTGTTTCTCCCCTAGTCAACTGAAGCTTGCCTCATACAGAAAGAGCCTGATCAGACCAGAGACCAGTCTTGTTGGGGTATTGTTCACACATCTCATTTCTGCAGAAACACCAAATTTGCCTGGGAGATTACCATTAAACATGCAGCCCTGATTGCCCAGGACCAGGCTATGTACAGGAATCAGATAGCCACAGTCCTCCAGCAGTTTCAGGCACCTAGTCCAAAGACAGCTCCTGCTTACGGCAGTCGTTTTGAGCACCGTCACGCCTTCCAGCAACGTGTGATTGAGGAGCAGAGACAGCAGCTTCAGAAACAGCAAGAGCTGATCCTTAAACTGCAGGAAAATCAGAAGCTGAGCAGAGATAAAGAAGAGGCAGCACAAGCTATGGCCGTAACCCAGATGTTTAACAATTCTATTTCTCAAACCAGTGAGGAAAAAGAATCCAGATGCAAGAATACAACCCCTTTGAGGTATATGCCCTCTATAAAGCCGGGTCAGTTAGTCATCATGTCTCATTCCTAGTCAAGTTGAACCAGAATTTGCCAGGCACATTTCAGTCATGCTAGTGCTATCTGCTGTTCCTCTCAGCTGTGACTTAGCCTCAAAGGAAGTATCAGACTGGCCGCAGTTCTCTCTCCTTCTCCCTCCCTGCACTGGCTCAACATCAGGTTATCCACGCAGGATCCACTAAGAAACAGCAACACCAGTGGCACCCATAGTAGCAGCAGGGATCTATTTAGTTATGCAAGATAAGAGTATCATCCTCCATATTTCAGACCATGCAGGAGCCCTGGAACTCAGTTCCTTTGCAAGGATGCATCAGTCCCATTGGAAGGAGAAGAAAGGTGTATCAGGGATAATGCAGCACAATGGAGAACAGAAACTACAGGGCCATAGGTGGTAAGTGTGAGACGTAGTTTGACCATGTTCACTGAAGAATTTCCTTACTCTTTTCTTTCACAGCCCATCTGATTCTCGTGGGCCAGAAAACACAAGGGCAGCACTGCAAGGCAGGAAGCCTTCCAGCCGGCTGACTTCTCCTCATCCCATACTGAAAGGTATTGTTCTAGACACCAAACACCATTCCAGACCATTTTTCTCAACAGCTTGTATGGAAATGTCTGTCTTTGCCTCAACTTTGCTGGTTGATGATATTGTGCAAGTAAAATTCTGCACTTTCTTTCCCAGTCTGACGAGTGCTGTGAGAGGAGAGGGTGAGCTGTTTTCCTGTCTGAGTCAGGCATCTGTAAAACCTGGGCCACTGCAAACCCCTCATGTCCACACTTAGTACACTGTTGTGGCAGTTGTTGCAACACCTGTGGTTGCCTCTGCTGTGACATGACTCAGAGAAGCTGTACAGGGTTTTTTGCCATCAGTCTCATTCCCTGTGTTATGCATCCAAGTAACACTTAAACTAGCCAGTCATTTTCATCCAACTTTGACAGAGGTGTTGAGATTTCAGAGAGAATTAAGTGCCTAGCCAAGGTTTTGAGAGGCAACAATAGCCAGGCTAGGGAAGGAACTCCAGATCCCTGCCTTTTGTAAGACACCGCCCCTTTCTGTGGCCACACTGGAACACAATAAACATGCAACATAGCCTTCTCATCAGTAAACTAGAGTCTGGGTCCTGTTACATCCCTAAGTCAAGTTCTGTATCAATGCAGGGTAGTGACAGTCTGCATGAAAGGTTGTGTGGAATATAGTCATTGTGATGTTTCAATAGTTTTGGGATCAGCAAACCTTTTTAGCCATGACAGTTGGGCATTAATAGTTGTGTTTCACTACCCACGTTCATCTCCAGTGCTACTGAGTCCAAGCCATCGTTCACCCTGATTTGTCTGAACTCTGTACACCTTAGAGATAGCAAACATACTTTTCAGAGCATTCAAGTACTTGTGTTTAAAGATCCCAAAAAATTCAGTGGAGAAGTTATCACTGAATGGTTTTCCCTTGACAGAGAATCCTGAGACAGCTGAGAGGAGAAAAGAATCCGAGGAAAAACACTTCAGTGCTTCCCAGTTACTGATTGCTCCAGCCTGTGGTTTGTTTACAACTGCAGAGGAAGCAAGCACAGGTTCCCAACTCCTTTGCATGCTCTGTGTGTAACACCTTTGCTGATGGCCAGCAAGATCACTCCATTGTAATTTATCTTCCAAAAGAAGCATTAAGCAGTAGTTTTTTACTAACGGGACCAGGTACCTGTATGTCCCTGTGACAGTAATGCTGTCACGAAATTGCGTTTAAATAAGCAGTTAGAGCTTACTGGAGACCTCAGAGCAATTGCTGCTAAATCATGTGGCCTGAGCCTCAGCCCTCAATCAGGCAAGGCAGGGAGGGACAAACCCTCTGAAGACAGGTTCTTTCATAACTGAGCATCATGGTTGTGATGCTTGTCAACCTCCTTGTCCACCAAGGAGGCTCAGTTATGAAGGAGTAGAGAGAACATGGTCCTGAGTCATCTGACAGACATTTATAGGTTCCTTCTTCATGACACTGCAGGGGGCATCAGGAAGCAAGTCCCTTTGTTTTTTTCTTTTTGCCAGGGCAGTGGGGGCCTGGCTTAGAGTGATGCATCCTTGTTCACCAAACTTCTGCCATTACACCATAGCTCGTTCCCACTAAGCCTTATGTCCTTTGTTTCTGTAGGGATGGAGGAGAGAGCGATTCAGCGGGCAGAACAGAAGAAGAAAATAGAAGAAGCCAAACAACGAAAAGCAGAGGAAAAATTGGTAAGGGAAGCAGAAAATGAGATAGTGTCTTTCACATCATTCCAGTTACAAGAAATGCTGATTTAAGCCCAGAGGGACTGAGAAAAGGCCCTTTATCCAAAGTTTTATGACTTGTGAGAAAGCAAATGTCCATCACACATCAAAAGAAGTAGTTACTGCTGGTTTTGTAGCACCAGCCCTCCTGTATCATAGACAGACCCTTCATCTTGAAGTTGCAGTTCTAGAAGCAGCCTCCCTTACCACCCCCAACACTTTTTTCACACCTACCCCATGATTGTAGCTTGTCTTTGGTGAGAATGGTAAGGGTGGGAGTGCACACAGAGATCCATTTGATGGGATCTGGCAGTGGTGGGGTTCCCCTCCCTATCTTTCTAGCAAATCTCTGTTGAAGAGGGAAGATACTGACAATGTTTGTATAGGTAATACACAAATTCTGTGATACACATCTAACAGAGGAGCCTTCTTCAAGTCAGGGTATTAAACTGTTACTGAAAATATTGCTAGTAAATTGCATCAGGATTAGAAAGTGTGATCTCCAGTGTCTGGGGAAAGAAATGTTTGGGTACCTGTAATGCTGCTTTGCATGTGGAAATGAAACTTGAGAGCAGAGCCTAGGGATTCAGAACTGACTTCAGTAATCAAGTTCTCAATAAATGACTTGGTGTATGGTTTACATTTCTTTAGAGGAAGAGTGGACAAATACTATAACTTAGGGCAAAGAAAGATATACATGTACATACACAGAAAAATAAATAGATAGATGTATATAGGCAGTAAAAAGGACAGTCCCTCATCCCTGTCCCTTCCACAGTTCACTCTTGAACACAGATCATGTCTAATATGTGAAACTTCATCTGCTGAAGTTTCAGGTGCTGGTCAATATTAGAGGAATACTAGGAAAGTTTAAAGATCTGTGTTCATGGAAAAGGTCACATGAAACAAATTGAATTTCACCTTCCTCCATTTCAAGGCACAGCTGAAGGCTGAAGAGGAAGCACGACAGAGGAAGGAAGCCGAGGAAAAGGAAGCACAGCGGGAAAAACGCCGGGAGGAGAGAAGGCAGCAGAAGCTGGTGACCAAATGCCTCACCTGTTTCTTCCCCTTTAGCAGGGATAGGGAAGAAGATCATTTCCCACTGGTACTCAGTCAGCAGGCAGAGTAATGTGAACTGAAGGTGTTCATTGGTAGAGCAGAGTTCCACAGCACAGCACCCGCAATACAGACTCACAATCTGCCCCCTTCCTGGCAGTGTGAGGGGAGGGGCTGTGTCCCAAACGTGCTATGACCTATGTGCTGTCTGTCTCCTCAGCAGGACTAGAGGTCCCAGCTGCTGGACATTCTCTGCTGAGATACAGCCACATAAGCCCCTCACAGTGGCAGCATGTTCAGTCTACTCTCAGATTCCTTCCACTCTTGTCACTTCTCCAATGTACACAGTGATACCAGTCTCAAACACATGATTCAGAAATAAACAAGCCTGACAGTTATATCAAGGGCACCTTTTCCTCTTGGAGCTAACCTAGGAATAGCTGCACTTCATTATTGTTATTTGGAAATGAGTTGTCCTAATAACCCAAATAGGGCATTTGAAATCCTACAGGAATTCAACCTACAACTACTGTTCTACTGGGATTGAGTGTTTTAGAACGTTTGACCTTCATTCCTGAGTATCAGTCAAAAGTAGTGTTATACAGTTATGAAATACCCACATCCCTCCCCTGCTGTTTAGGCTAGATTAAGTGGTAGGGTCCATGCATAAACTCAGAATAATTTTTGGACATCAAAGAAGGTTCCTGCTACATCAGCACTTGTGGTAGCCACAGGTGACATGTCTGTTAGGGTAACTCCAAACTGCAGTGCTGATACACAGCCCAAGGGAGTATCCAAGAATACCATCATCTCCCAGGAGAAGACAGTTTGCTTTAGGACACAGATTCTGCTGCATAGGGTCATGTCTGGTCTGCAGTGCTAAAGATGATGCAGATCCCTGTTTCCTGTCAGGTCAGAACCCCCAGCTCCAATATGATAATCTGTTGTCATTGGTTAATATCTTCTTCATCCTGAGGGAATTAAAAGTACTGCTTTTTGTATTGCAGAAAGAACTGGAGAAGCAGAGGAGGCTGGAGAAAGAGCAGCAGCTCCAGAAAAAGGCGAGAGATCACTATGAGAAGGTCCTTCTCAGAAAGCTGGGAATAGTGCCATGGAAAAGGCTGAGGGAGCAAGCTAAGGAAAACCTAGTGGTAAGTGCTGAGGGTAAAGGAAATGACTGGTGCCATAGGAGGAAGGGAGAAAGTAGATGCAGCACTTAGCAGAAGCCTTAATAGGCTTTTAGGCCAGGTAGAGATGGAAAAAGCAAAATTCTTCCTGCATGCCGTGCCTTATATTAGTTCTTTAAATCAGCCCATCTGACAATAATCATGAAAAGACATTAAAAACCTACAGGGATGGCATCCTCATTTATAGCTGGTTAAACAGAAAAAAAAAAAATTAAAGTTTATGACATGCACCTGCCAGTTTTCTTACTCCACAGCAAAGCTTATCAGTGAGATACCGCCAAGCAACTTTAGCTGCAGAAGTTAACCCCAGCCTATAATCAGGGCTTTCACTCTCTCTGAAGTTGCTGGTACAGAGTTGGCCACTGCTAGTGGCAGGACACTACAGGTGATAATGCAACAATCTATTCTATCGTGGCCCTATCCTCAGTGCAGAGCAGCTAGTGGCAGCTTCCGAGACCTCGATGTAGGAGTATTGCTAAAGAAACATTTCTGCATGTGACTGAGTCAGCATCCCTTATCAGGAAGAGACTGATAACACTCAGCTGTATCCTGAAGATCCTGCCAGAGCCCAGGGCTAAGTTGGAAAGCTTCCATTTAAGTCACTGGAACTGGAGCTCCTCACAATACTTTACCAAATGCACACAGGCTTCCAGCTGGGAAGAAGTGGATGGATACAAGCTGTTCCAATGTCCACCCCGCTGGTCAGCATTATGGACAGGCTTGGACTAAACTGTTACAGGCCATGCCTCTGCCCCATTCATAATCAGTTAAACTGAGCATCTCATTCAAAAGGGTATTCTCTAGGAGTGATGCAGCACTGGCCTGGTAGAGAGACTGGTCTTGATCCTTATGCTGACCCCTCTTTGTGGGATCCTATAAGTTACTGCAGTTGTCAGAAATCTGGATTTGGGTGGCCCCAAAAAGCTGAGATGATTTTCTAGTGCACCCAGTTTTCTGTGGCTTTATACTTAGGTAGTCACCAGTTCAGGTAACCAGCTGCTGTCTCTGCTGTCTTCACTCAGGTGGCACAAAGGCACCACAGCTTGGGCCTGCAGAGGAAATGCCTGCTGACTTGGCTGCAGGATGCCCAGCAGAGTCTCAGGGAGAAGATGTCTCGGGCTGAGGACTTCTATGCCCATATGTTACTGAGATGGGGCTTCAGGAACTGGCTAAAGGTTGGCCTGCACCACAGTAGAGAAATGATATCAAGAGAGCTGGCTGCTGCCACACTTCCCCTTAGCCACAGTGCCAATTCACTCCCCTGTAGCAAACCTTTGCTAAGTTATGCTATCTCCCCATTCCAACAACATTATTCCCCCTTTTCAGAGACCTTCTCTCAGCTTCTCACTCCATCACTCTCTTCCACCCTGAATTTTCTCTTACACACTGCTCCTCCACCATCTACTGTCTCACCTTGCTCCCTGCTGATTTTCCTCCACTCCTGTGCCCACCACCCTTCACTGCCACAGTCTCAGCACAGTTTTATTTATTGGGCCAGAGGTTGGGAGAGAAAAGAAGAAAAGAAGCCATTCTCACCTGTTCTTTGTTCTCCTCCCCAGTACAAGGATTATCTCTCTAATCAGGAGGAGAGAGCGAGTACGTTCCACACAGTCTGCCTCATGAGGAAGTGCTTCTGGGCATGGTTTGATCATATCACGGAGGAAAAAAGGGCCTTATGGGAGAGGCTGAAGATTGCTACTGAACACAGAAACAAGTGAGTGAATGCCCTTAATAGCAGTTCTTTTTACTTTAGTTTAATATACCCTGTAGATTATTTTAGGGGCTACTTCTGACAGGTCAGCTGCTCCCCAGGAACACATGGAACAGGTTCTATACTGCGGGTGTTTTGCTTCTGTGATATGCACAGACAGCATCAGCAGAGGTTTATGCTAAGTTTCCATGCAGTCTGGAAAAGAAAGTGTAATGGCACCCTTCACAGGACTTCTAAATCTGAAAAAAAGAGAGTACAGTGAAAGCCTAAGTAAGGATAAGAAGCTGAAACTTTCTAAGCTGATTAGCAGATCTGGCCATGCAGCTTCTGCTAAAAGCTGCCTTAGGAAAATCTTTAAGTACAATTATAGCAAGCCAAATGATTGTGTAGGAATTACATAGTACTTTTTTGTCCACAGCAGATGATTTAGTTCACAAATCCAAAGTTGATCAACTAGAAATCCTACTTAAGGAGTCTTTACATTTATGCCATCAGCAGCCTGACTTGGCAGCAAAAACTAGCACAGTCAGCTCTACCAGTCATGACTGGAGCTGGGCACACCCAGTCCACTCCTTGTCCCATAAAATGCATTCTAGCAGGAGGTAAAACTATTGTCAAAGTTCAGCAGAAGTTTGTTCACCTGTCTCATCATGGAAGCATGGTAGCTGCATGCAGTCATGAATAGGCTGTGCCTGTGCACAGCCCCAACAGGATCTGCAGCACCTTGGAGGAAGAATGAAATTAAATTCGCCTCTTATGTGGTAGAGCAAACCTGTTCTAGCTTGCTGTGTCAGTAAGGTCTGCGTAGTGCAGTTTAACATTAACAAGCCAGCAAACTGGAGGAACCAGGGGAAAGTCAGACCCAGGAAGAGCCTGGATTCATTCTCTGTATGACCTCCTATTAGGAGCATAATCACCTGACATTCTTCTTTATGTCTTTCCCAATTTGCAAAAGGCAGTTCAAACCTTGCCATAACAAACTCTTTTTTAGACAGGACTGTGGTTCCCTATTGCCTGTATGGGAACCCAGGCCAAAGCCACCTTTTATGGAGTGATTAAAGTCAGGTAAGAATTGGAGCCCAGCTGCCTGCACTCCCAAGAGGTTGGTCTGGACCAAATGAGCCTGCATTTTTCCTAAATAAACTTATTTCAGAGGCCCTATTTATTCTTCAGAAAATCTCTTTCATCTTAGAGTGCTAAGCAAACACCAGCTAATGAATCCTGTCAGAGAGAAGAGCAAAATTCTTGATGGAGAGGAATAGAAAAGGGCAATATATTATTTTTCCCCAGCATGATTGACATATCAATGAAACGGTCTGCACATAGATGTTTAACATGTGACAGCCCTAACTAACAGCAAAAAGGACAAATCTTCAAGATCTGAATTCCCCCTTAGAATAGAAGTTCTCTTTTGATTGCCTGTTACGTCATGTACACATCTGCATGTTGTCACTTTGTTCCTTGTGTCCCTAATTTCTTTCAGGAGACTTACACTGAACGCATTCAAGGCATGGAGGCAGTACCCATTAATGATGAAAAAGGAAAGGGAAAGAGAAGAAAGAAGAAACCAGCTACGCAGGAGAGTAGCTGAAATTCTCCCCAATTTCCAAACATGAAAGAAGAGAGTCAGATGAGATGGGAAGAAGACAACAAGATCAGTTCAGCTCTATCTCCCTGCTGATTGAACCAAGTCTGGGGGAAGGCTTACCAAGTGCAGAGGGTCTTAGAGCCAAAGGGAGCTCCCTGTAGTCACTGTTGTTGTAAACAAAGCATAGATGGGAGCTTATCTGACAGTTTCATGTTGCACTTCATGGAATCATTCCCCTCAAGCCTCTGTAGGGGCATCTTGGCTGGTGGTTATGAAGCCCAGATAACTAAAGCCTATAGCACAGGGTGTGTTTGAGGCCAAGACCATTTCCATATGCAGAGCTGCAGCAATTACACAAATCCTCCTCCATCCAAGGAAGCACAGAACCGAACTGCACATCTTTTTGCCTAAGCAGTAACCTGGTGCTTTTTTGTTGGCAGTACTCTGTAGGGTGACAGCTTGTCCAGAGGGCAGACAGACCTGACTGTCAGCTGACCCCTAACCACTGCTGTGAACTTGGCCACCCAGAGCACAGCTTATAGCTAACTGTGCCAGCAAAGTTTGGAAGGGAGGAGGAAAGGGAAGAGCTGTCTATGCAAACCATATTTGCAAATGATCCAGATCACATCATTGCATACAGAAAGTCTAAAACCTGGGTTATTTTGTGAGGGGCTGCCTTGTTGGCAGCACTGGCCAGTTCACAAGCACAGTGCTTTGATTTTGGTACCAAGCAGTGATCCCAAGTTTATGAGCCTCAATTGTCATTTAAACATTTCCCAAGCTGTTTAATATTTCAGGGTGTATTGTGCAAGTCTCTCTGGGCTGTTTCACTTGATCCAGTACTTCAAAGAAAAAAAGACAAAACTCCAAGTAAAAGGCAGATTGTAGCTTTTACAGAAGCTCAAGCTGACATGATTAAAATGAAAGTTTCATACTACTGTTTAACCTTAACCTGCAGTATAATGCAGACAGGATAATGCCATTCAGGTACACTATGTCTTAGCAACAACATAAGGCAGGAAGCTGGAATCTTCCCTCTCACAGCAAGATAGACAAAGCTCTCCAAAAGCATTTGGCAGTACAGGAAGTACTTGAGTAACACCAGAAAGACAACAGATTACTGTTATCTGGTAACAAATAATTAGTAAAACCCATATATGCACTGAAAGTTTCCAATAAACCCAAATCTGAAACAAATACAACTGAGCTGTTGGTGCAGATTGTGTCAAGCCAACTGAATGGCACTGGACAGAAGGCCAGAGCCAGGGACCTAGACCAGCACTAAGTGCTACAGACAAAATGGTATAGGACAGGGTGGGTGCCCAAGCACAGCAGCACACTCCAGAGCTTTAGCATCAGGAATTTGTCCATGTGGACACAGGGATGTGACCACAAAAAGGACCCTGCCCACAAAGCCAGGCTGTCAAGCAGGCTGTTGGTGCCGGTCTGAAGACAGCTGTCACTCCCAGGTACCCCCCACAGCCATCCTCTGCACCACCCGAACATTCCCATCTCCCAAAGGCGCGGTGCAGACCTGACCAGCAGCAGGTCAGACGAGCGCGTTCCCCAAGCGCCGGGAGCTGAAGGTGCCTGCGTGGAGTGTGGGCGAGCTCAGACCATCTGGCTGTGTTAACAGGCAGATTGTGAGAGGAAGCACAAGCTGGGAGAGGCTGGATAACTTGTGTTGTGGGGAAGAACAGGGAGCATTTTTCGCAGAGGACTGAGCCAAACAGGCAGGGAAGAGCAGAGCTTGGTCTGAGCTCCCAAAGTAATGCTCCAGTGCAGCCAGCAGCCACACTTGGTGGTAACAGCGATCCACTTGCTCTTAGGAGATTCTTCCCCATTGGAAGTCTTTGCCATGTAGTGTCCAACGAGCTCCTGGAACTCCTGAACCAGCCCTTATACTCCCATTTTTCTGCTGGAATTTTCCTCCCTACTGGGGCTTGACAATGAACACAGCAAGGAAGGTCTCTGGCCCACCCTCCACCTGGATTTATAGTGTAAGGACAATAGTGACCTGGAGGACAAAAGGTGAGAGAGAGAAGGCATCTCCGTTTGGAGAGAAGGCAGCATTCCAGCCAGCCAGAGACAGGACACGTTGCAGCTGTAAGGAGAGGAACAGGAGTTTGTAGCAGTAAAGTGGATGTGCCCACATGCAGCCTGGAATTCACCCTAGTAACAGGCTGGGTATGAATTTAATTTACATCTTGCACAGCTAAAAAGGTGCCGAAAACCACTGGCTACTCAGGGGTGTATCCATTTTACTAAACTGCAGATTCTTTCCCCAGCAATGCACATTTTGTCCTCAAAGCCCACAACTCCCAGTCATCTCAGTGCCCACTCACCATCCATGAAAAAATGCTACTTATGTGGAGCTTAGCTGTCTCCAAAGAACTTCAAGTACAGTCAACACTTTGGAAACTGTCCTTTGCCTCCAATATTCTTACCTTCCAGGGCTTCCTTCTATTCCTTCTCTTCCTAGTAGCTTTGAAAGATTCTCCTGACAAGATGCTCTTTGGTTGGACAGTTGCAGCAGCAAGAAGCCAAAAGAAGATCCAAGAGCTGTGCTTCAACAGCCCTGGCCTACTGCCAGTGGAAGCATGGAGCTGAAGCCTCAGCTGGATCTAGCTGAGGAATAGGGAAGATGTTCAGCGATCAGGCAAATTCATACTAAACATGGTCTAGATCAAAAGGGAGATGAGAAGCCCCTTGACTTCCCTATTGATCCACACTTGGCTGAAGCAACTCATACCTCCTTGGCAGATGCAAGGCCTTGCCAGATGATGCACAGGATACCCCTAAAATCCCTGGCACAATGTTGGTATTTTGCAAATTGAGGCTCCCACAGGAGGGTGATATGAGAGAGCTTGTCAGACCAAGGAAACAGCTTCAGCCTGCAGCTGTGCCAGAGGATTCCTCCTGCTCCAACACTTAGCTAGATGCAGATGTCAGTGCCTTAATGCTGGTCATCAGCCCACACTCACAGCTCAGGCACACTCCTGCCTGTCAGCTCCTTGCTTTTCTTAGCAAGAGAGGGAGGTGGCTGCACAGCCAGGCTTTCGTTCTCCTGCACAGGGGTGGGGGGAGGACTTTTACTGCAGTACAACAGCAAATACAGAACCTTGAAGTGATTGCAAACTCCCCATCCTCTACTGACATCCCTGCCCTACAACATTTTTACACAGTTTTCCAAAAATCTTAACCACAGAAATACCATCTTCTCATTAAATATGTACACCAGTCACTTCCAAATCCCCCAGGCCCTGCACAAACTGGATCTGAAAGAGTGCCTGAAATATGAAACAATTTCCTCTGCTCCCCCTACGCAGGGAGGGACAATAGTTAGCCTGGGAGGGGTCTATGGACCACTGCAGTGTGATCCACAGCCCACATCTTTGCAGACCTGTTATCCATTATGGGCACCTGCCCCAGCAGTGTACCTTGGCCTTCCCAGCACAGGAGCTGCTGCTCCAGGCATGGCTCTGCTCTGCAGGGCCAGCACAGCAAACCCCAACAGGGGAAAAAATAAAAGCTAGGGAGAGAAAATTTTCTTTTGTCCCCATCAACAGCACTGGAGTTAACAAAGCTGGTCATGCTTGGGTGTCCAAGTCTGACACCCTTCTGCAAACACCAGTCTCATCCAACTAAAAACCTGCTGGAAGGTCCTTGTTGTCAGCAGTGCAAAGTTATCTTCAAACAGAAACAGATGAACAGCAGACAGAAGTACCACCCAGGCAAATCAAAGGAGGGCTCTGGAACAATCAAAGGCACCTGTGAGTCTACTCATTAAAAGTTATCTTGCTTTTCAGCAGCTGTCCCAAGATAGCAAGAGAATTAAAGGCTACATCCCTTCCCATTATCTACACGGGCAATATCCATGTCATTTCCAAATATGGCTTAGAAAAGAGTTTAAAGCAAGAGATTGTTCCTTTTTGGGGTTCTGGGTGTATTATGTGGGCAGGTGTCAGTGGGGAAGCAAGACACAGGAGAAAAAGGCCAGGAACTTGCTCAGATACTGATAATGCATTGCTCATAGGATGAAAGATCCCCACTCAAATTGCTACCATAAGAGAATATCCCTAGTTTCTAGGATGCTGAGAACTGCCAGCAGGTCTCTCTTTCATCTCACTACCAACAAACCCAAAGGTCAACTTTTGCAGAACTGGAAGAGCATTTGTTTCCCAAGTTTTCCTTAGCCTGTTGCTCCCTTATTCCCAAGTCCAGCTCACAGCTGAATAGCCATGAGATAATGGCAGTTTTTAATCATTTGGCTTGCCTGCATGTGCTGGCATAAATCAACAGGCCACTCCACAGATCATTTCCATTAATTTATTTGGATTCATTTGATACCCATTTAGAAACACCGAATATGATGCAAAATGGACACAAACATACACACATCAGTCTCTTCGAAAAGCTCACAAATGTTTCACAAAATTTCTTCCTAAAGCTCAGGTTTAAAAAAAAAATACTTTCCACTTTCTTCTGGATCCCATCACTCACATTATCAGTAGAGAAATTCCATAAAGACAAGATCTTGGGAGGCTGAATTCCCACATTTCAGAAAGAACGTCACCTGTCTGCAGACAGATTTTTGCTGCAGGAACATCCTGATAGTGGCAAAAAAAAAAATCCTAGGTAACTAGAATTTTTCACTGAAAGGAATAGAAGAAAACACATCCATAATCACACACGCTTCCTGCCCTAATGAGGCAATATACATTCATATAGGAGGAAAAAAACCAAGCACATTATTAAGACATTAGGCAGTGAGGCAGTATCCATTTTATCTTCAGAAGAAATTTTACAGCAAATGGTTTCATTAAGACACTTGAAAGCAGCTCACTTTGAAGGAAAAAAAAAAGCACCATCATAGCATGAAGGCTGAAATGTGATTAGGAGTCACAAGCAGCATCAGTTCAGGCTCACCAGTGACTTTTGTCATTTGAGGACAAGTTAAATGGAGAAACAGTCAATGTGGGGACCTGTGACTTGCCTACAAAAAGCACAATGCAGGAAGACACAGTTAAAGTGTGCCAAGCCACCACTTAACAGGTGTATCTAATGGTGCACTGTTCCTACTACAGACACCAAACAGTGGGGTGATGGCATTTGGACACAGAGGGTGTAACACTACAACACCAGCAACACCAGAACCCTGGCTCCCTAAGAGCTGCCTGGTCTGCAGAAGTCCACACTATTTGTGAAACAACAAATGTCTCTTAAAAGGTCATGGGTAAAGCAAAATTAACTTCCAAAGTCTGGGTGGAAAAACATCAAAGCTGGCTATTACCAAAATCCTTCCCTGCTCTTGATCAGCTTTAAGTCCTCTCTTCACACACAAGGAAAACTTTCAAGAGCCAGCAGGGTACTGTTTTCTGCAGTGGCAGGCATACAGCTTTGCAGGTGAGACACTGGTCCTTGCCTGAAGGCCACACACAACCCACAAGTCCCCTGTCACATGCAGGCTGCTCCCACTGCTCCAGCCCCCAGGCAGCACGGATCTAGGCAGCTACTAACACAGGCAGCCTGAGGACTGACTCTGTATGCCTAGATTTTAACATTTTTCTACCAGCACGGTCAGTACCAAGCTCAGCAGGAAATTACTCAGAAAAGAAACTGTTCCTGAGCACACCAGATCACAACAGTTTGCCCTGGCAATAACAGCAAAGGGAGCATTACTCTACAAGGGTTTCCTGCTAATTCTCAGGGATGTTAAAAGGAGAGTTCCCAAGTATGCATCTGAAGGACTGAAACTCTTCCGTCCATTTAGATGCCTTTTAAATATCCTATTACTTTATGCTTCTCATCTCCCTATGCATTCACAAAGCAAATCCTATCAGGAAGAAGAGGTAAACCAATGCCATGCCGTTAAAGAAACAGTCACCATTACTATGCAGATTACAGCCACCTGAACTTCTATTCACTAAGGAACCAGCACTGCATTTCACTCCTAGGAGAAAAACCCATCTTTGCAATCCTTTAGCGCCCTGAATGGTTTCAGTACCCCCTGGAGCCAGTGCAAAAAATTAAATTTACTTTAGCACTTCACCCCACTCTACTGGAGCAGATTTGACCAAGGTATGGAATACTTACATTAGTCTTGGGTCCTTTGTTCCTAATCTGCACTCTAAATTCCACCCTGCCTGGGAGAACAGCCCAGAGAGAGTCCCAGTGTAAGCAGCTCAGATGAAACCTCCCACTCACTAAGAGCTCACTGAGAGACAAGGCTCCAGTGACAGACAGGCTGCAAAGGTGCAACCAATCTCTGCTGTGAGAGCAAGTGAGCACCACAGGGTCAGCACTGCCAGGGAAGTGCCCTGTGATCTGCTCTGCTTTCTCCCAGCCAGGAGTAGCAGGACTCTGAGAAATCACTTATCTCAAACCTGCAGAAGCTCCCAGAGCTCGTTCAGCCCATGGGTGCATGACTGATTCCTGTGCATGCAGCACACAGGGACAGACAAATTGGCTGTCTCCACTGCAGGGGTTTGTTTAGCCCAGGAGATCCTTCTGCCTTAATTTTGCTCAGTGCCAGCAGGGTAAGATATAAGAAGATCCTGCTAGCCCACAGCATCCTTATCTCCAGGGTTGCCAAGCTGGACATCATCTCTGCAGGCATCACAAAATACATATGTGCCATGGAAACATTTACAGACAACTCAAGTGGAAGCAACTTTGTCTCAATTTGAACTCCTAGGATCAGGCTTCAAGCTCCAAACAGAAGGTCATAAAGAACACTTTGCACAGTCCACCTGGCTAACTTTTTATTCACATTAGGGTCAAGAAAGTGGTCAGAACCTCCTACTGTGCTTGGTTAGAGGTAGGAAGCAAAAAAGCTGTCCCTTTACCTCCTTATAAAGAACTGCTCACTGGATGAAAAGGGGCAGGAGGAAATAAGGGAGATTCAGCAACTGTACAGCCACATTCCAAATGCAGCTGCTTCTCAATTATCTGCTGGTTATAAAAAGTGCCACTTGAGGAAACCAAACAGTGCAAAGAGGGACACAGTCTTTAACTTAAATTGGGACATGTCACGGGGAGCACTCACAAAAAATATGGCAGGGATCCCAAGGGACAGCCCCGACCCTGCTTTCTTTTGGCACCCTGCACCATCCATTCATTCTTCAAAGCTACTGCACAGCAGCACAGTGAATGTGCATCACTTGTCCAACATTCCCAAACTGTCTGCCATGCCTGTGCACTCAGGGGCAGGCATGACCCTACATGCTGCACACATGTGAAAACACCACAGCTAGGACAAAGCTCTCTCTCCGCTTTTGCACCTTAGGCCTAACCTGTAATTCTTGTGCCACGGTCCCCAGCTCTTCCAGCCTGACCTTTCCTATTACTGCAGGGCCAACAACATACATAAAGGGTTTAAAACAAAAAGCAACAAAAAAATCCCATCCACAAAATCCAGAAACCCCTGCCACCAAAACCATATTATTTTGTCTGAAGCTCAAGTCCAGGCCATAATACAGTTGCAGGCTGATGAGGAAAAAATGGCACTCTTGCAGAGCACATTTTAACAGGCTCATTTACCTGCCAGTACAGGTCACCTATCCCAAAAACAAACACCTCCAACACATCCTCTACCTCTCCCTAGGTACCTTGAGGAAACCAAACAGTGCAAACCTAGGTACCTTAGGGTTGATCTGTTCTTGGCTTGAGAAATCAGATCTACAGTCAGGCAGCCCCACAGTAACCGGGTTGAGAGGAGACAAGATCGCTGTGTTAACAGCAACACAACCAAGATGCTACCCGACCAAACATGCTGCTAGTAGAATTGCCTACTCTCCCACAGACTCCCTTCTCCCATAGACAGAGGATGAAAGTAATTTTTATAAAGCTACAGTAATACCAGACAGACAACACTCTTGTTTTGCCCTCAGAGTTCACTGTCACGTGTTGCTTCAGAACTCCTTCTTGGTGTATTTACCTGCTGTCACATCACAACCCGTAATCAGAGCAGAAACACTTTCAGGGAGATGAGCAAAGCCTTCAAACCAATACAGACCCAGGCTGCAGAAAGAACAGTGGGATCTCTTTTCACTCATTTAGACAGACAGGGATGGAATAACAACTTTAGGGGTCAAGAGGTGAAGGGATCTTACAAAGTCCTACAGGAACGTAGCTCACAAAGGCACTTAATAGAAGCATGTACACAGCTGGATGGAATCAGAGATAGTAAAAATAAATAAATAAATGCATCAGAGAGGAGAGTGCTGCCCAGTGACTGCCTAGACAGTCTCTTTTAGCCAAAGAGCCTGGTTTCTGCAGGGGTCCATCTGTTATCTGTATCAGAAGTTCACTCTTCTGACATCTCCAGAATGCCACGCGTAGGTACAAACCCAGGGATTCCTTAACCTTTGCAGGAACCAGTGCATTCTCTGAAGCCCAGCAGCAGGTTCCTCCTGATGCCAGTACTCACATCTAACAGAAACAAGTTCTCAAAACCTTGTGCTCTTCTTGCTGTTTCCCGCAGTGGAAAAAGGCAGTAGTCTCCTCCTCTCCCCACCTGCACGTATGGCTTACTGCTTTCTGCATCCTATTGCTGGCTGACAGCACGTGAAGAACCGTTCCACCGGGGAAAACATCTGGTGTTGTCAGTGAGGGGATAGCCCACATATTGACCACGAGGAAAGGCTGTGCAAGGAAGGAGTCCTGGTGGGAAGGGCTGCTCCCCTGCTAAACAAAGTCAGTGAGCCATGACACAACGCCATCTACAGAAAGAGGGGTGTCACACGATGTCCTCGGCAGAGCGCTGTGGAGGAGAAGACCCCAGGCTCAGGAAGTGGCCCCAGTTGCACAGGAGTCCCCTGTTATACTGGCCAGTGTCTATCACTAACCCGCCCAGCAGTCTGCGCCCGGTGTTGTCCCGCAGAGCCAGCCGAGCTTCCCTCTCAGTCACGTTGTAGCTGATGTTCAACAGCTGGATAAGGAGGATGTATCCCATGCCAGCTGTTACAATGGCACAGTACCATACACAGGTGAATGACAGAGCAGAGCTGGCAGCAGGGAAAAAGATGGGAAGGAAGCCATTTAGTACTGGAGCAGCTGCTTTAAAGTGACTTTCCCTGGTAATCACTATCCTTTCAAATCCCTGTCTACATCTGCCACAGTGATCTCACTTTGCTGCTTTCATCAGATAATCCTTAAAGGCTTTCTCAAAATTAAAGCTTCAGGGCTTACTTAATGAGAGCTTTTACTGCTACCAGAGCTACTCTTGCACATTACTGTCACACAACCTAGTTCTTCCTGTTGTAATGGTGCTCGGGCCTCATTTAAGGACCCCAGGATGCTCTCACTCTACAGGTCATGAGATGGAGTTAAGGAAGGGTCACTTGAGTACTAGCCCATCTGTGGTAGTGCTGGTGTCTGAACTCATGTCCAACAGCTCCCACCACCTCCCCTGGCAGATAGCATATTCTAGGCAGATAACTTGGAGGACAGTCACTAGATAAATAGTAAGGAATGAGAGGGAGAGAGCATCTGGATTCCAGGCTGTCAGACCATTACCTGCATCAGGAGCATACGTATTTAAAAGTACACCTATACATAACAAAATAAATACTTCAAATCCTAGCTCCTTCAATGTTTTCCAAATAAATAGCGAGCTCTCTCCAAGTCTCAGGCTGCCCACCTTGGTGAAAGCAGAGATACATCTCTGCTTTCCAGAGTTTTTTATGGAGCACTTTGTGTTCAGGTCTGACAGCCAGCAGAACGAGGAACAGGAGCTAAGCTGCCTGAGCAAGCCTGCTCCCACCCCAGCTCTCTCCCAGACAGACATCTCACCTGTAGTCAGAATAGGCCCCGGGGCAGTAGAACAACGCCACAAACGGAGTTCGTCCCCTACAGATGGTGTGCAGGGTCAAGGTGATCCCATACACAGAGGTGACCATGAAGAAAGAGAGTGCAAGGATGAAAGCTTGATGGTTCTGCTCCCCTACGCAGCTGTTAATCCTCCAAAAGGAAAGAAGAGATTACTTTGCTTAAAAAAAGAAAAGAAACCGCTTCTATTTCTTCTCCCTCCTCCAGCTGTCAAAGAACCTGATTTCCAAGGTGCTTACAGTCAACACAGGCTAAGAACTTGGAAAAATGTTCAAAGAAGCTTTATAACTTTATATAGAAAAGTTACAAACACAAGACAATAGACCTGTAGGGTAACAGCAGTAGACTGTGTGCCTCAAATTTTTAGCAATTTTTATCCTTTGCTGAGACACATTATACCCTACTGCCCCTTGGTTCCACCACCACACCCAAACGGCAGCTTTAGGTTCCCTTGCCTCAGGAGAACACTAATACAACTTAACTACAGGATTGCTAGTGCTCCACAGACCAAGTCTGAAGAAAAAAAAAAATCCAATAAAACCCACACCAAAAACAACCCCAAACTGATGAAAAACAGTAGAGAAATAAAGGCAATGCTGTAGAAGATTTCAGCTACCTGGTCAACCCACTTAGAATAAACAGTTATTCTAACTGTTCTTTCAAAGGGTAAATACAAAACTTTTTGTATTTAAATAGCGTCGCAAGGTCTTGCACAAAAGCAACTCTATTTGCCAGAGACTGTAAAAAAAGAAGTTTGCTTTAAAAAGGAGGGAACTCAGAGAGAGAACACAGAGAGCCTCAGCAGCGCAAAACCTACCAGACACAGTGATGGTCCAGTCTCCTCACACACCTGCCACAAAGCCGGCAGTGCCCTGCTCGGGCTGGCCTGACCAGCTGGCATTTAGTGCACCAGTCCTTTTTCACACCTTCTGGCTGCTCAGCTGACATCCTGTAATAACCTTTAGCCTCCCCATTCACAGCACGACTGCTGGCAGCACCTGAGATGCCATGGAGTCCGCTGGAGGTCCCTCTAATACTCTTGTTGGGCAAACCCTGATGCGATGGCTTCTCACCGCCTACTGGGATAGGAAGGTAGCCAGGGTCCTTCTTGGCTCGAGACAGGGCTGCAAGCATAAGAATTAACCCACAGGTGAGAGCGACCACTTGGGAATACTCCACGTGGCCCCGGGGAACCACCTCCCGGAGAAAGACATAGTACATATATCCCAAGGAGAAGAGCCCCAGGCTCAAGAAGAAGAGAGTCCGTTCCTTCCTCCGGTGGGTGAGGTAGTAATACCACAGCACCACGACGGGCAGGGACGTCAGGATGATGACCCCCAGCAGGAAGTGCAGGGCGGCAACGTGGAGGAAGACGGGCAGCAGGACGAGCGGCGGCACGAGGCTGACGTTGATCCTCACGGCCCCCGAGAACCAGGGGACCCGCAGCCGGTCCGCGATGGTGTCGGCGATCCTCTCCAGCGCTCCCGGCGGCAGGGATTTGCACGTCAGCCACCTGCGAGCGCGGGGAGCACAGCGCCGGCTGGCACCGGGACACCGCGCTCCCGCCCCCCGCCCCGTCCCGCTCCCTCCCCTTCCCTCTCTCCCGACAAGTTTCCCGGGAAGCGGGACGCTGATTCCCCGCCCTCAGGGCGGCAGCCCCACGGGGACGCCGCCGCCGGGAGGGCGTCCCGCAGTCGGCGGCCCCCGGGGGTCTCGGAGCCGGTACCTGTCGCAGCCGTCGTCCAGCTCCTCGCAGTCGCAGGAACACGCCGCCAGGTGGTTGCGCCGGCCGCGCCGGTCCACGTACTCGCAGCAGCAGNCGGGCCAATGGGCGCGCGGGGGGCGGCGCCGCCGTCACGCGGGGGCACCTGCCTTAAAGGGGCAGCGCAACAGGTGGCGGCACGGGGACGGCGCCGCGGGACACGGCCCGGCCCCGCCGCCACACGCGGCCGGGGGAAGCTGCCCCCGCACACCTCCACACCCACCCTGCTGCCCCCTCCCTACCCCACACCTGCGTGTGCGCCACTGCCCGACGGGCCGAGCACCGCCCCGGCCAGCGCTGCCCTCCAAACGCGACCCAGCCTCGAGGGAGGGGGCCCTTGTGTTTTCTTGGATTTTCTTTCTGTATTCGTGTTCTTTCCCTCAACCTGCTTAGAAAACGCTTGAAGCACATGAAAAGGAGTTTCATCATCAGTGGGCACACCACGCTGAAGCACAGCCCTTGATGGAGGGAAAACACCGAGGGCTGAAATTTCTCAGGGAGAGCTGGAAACATATGGCAGAAGGCAGCCTGCCAAAGCTTGCAGTATGCAAGAGATATCAAACCCTTTCCTGTTAATTAATCTTAGACATATTCATCCTTAAGATGGTGACTTGTTTCACAAGGTCCCCATGGCTAAAAAAAGCCTATGAAGATCCTGTGGCTGTGATTCCACTAACATTCTTTTTTCTCCAGAACACTCTTCACTCATGGTCATTTTCTACACTGGGATAAAAAGCTGCAATTTCATAAGAGATGAGCCCAGTTCTCTGCTGAGGGTGTTTTTCCCTCTCTGAAATGTTCAGATCCGTTCACCAGCAGTACAACTGCCCTCGCTCACTCACCGTGGGCTGGATCCAAGAGCTCTGCACTGTTTGGAATTGAGACTCCCCAGGGTAGAGGGCTGGCAGGAGAGACAAGACTGCCAAGCTATGGCAATGCAGAACAACTTACTTCTTCCACAAACCTTTATTCTGTGCAGCTTTTGAGCTAAACAGTAAAGAGTCCAGAGGAGACAGGTACAGTCCCTACCCCACAAGTCCTCACACACACATCTGTTCTTCCGACATCTTGAATGAAAAGCTGATGCGGCTATTAACTCTCAGTCTTGCTGCTCTGTGTCCTGTTCAACTGGTCAAAGCTTCTTTGGAGCATGGAAAGGGAAATCTTCAGCTGTGAAGATAGAATCCACCCCCCCCACCAATTACTTAAGTCAGTCTCCTGCATGGGTGAGTGATATCAGGAAAATAAAGTCTCCCTCCTCCTTTTCTTTTAAAGATTTCATGTGATTTCCTCCTCCCTGTTTCCATAAACAGTTGGCTTACTGTGCTCTCCCTAACAGCTACACTCTACAGAGTTTATAAATACTAACAGTCCAGGCTGATAAAGTCTTAACACCTCACGAGACAACAGCACAGAAGATAAACCACCCCACTCATTTTTAGTCACAGATAATGTTCAGTGCAAATACCCCAAGGAACATGGCAGCACAACATGAATTTTCCTTTAATACCTGGCCCTCCTAGTGCATTTTGGTGCACAAAACATGTTTAGATTATTGACAGCCCTCAGAAAACACAAGGCAGCAAGCACTAAGATGTGTCAGGACTTCCAGACAAAAAGTGTTATTCTGGATGAAAAAGGTGGCTCAATTCTCACTTTTCTTTTTTTACACTGTGTGCTCAAAAAGCATTTAACACTTCAGAATTAGGAATTGTTTGGATAGTAAGCAGAGAAAATAAAAAGGGTATGGAAACCAGAAAACTTTGTCTCTAAAGTGAGATTTCCAGCACTCAGGCTTTTTCAAGTTGCAATCAAAGTGGTTAATTAATAGATTAATAGCAGTTGTGCGTGCAGAGACCCCTCTAAACTAGGAGTTTAAAAAATGGCTTCTTTTTCTAACCTCCTTTAGTGCATGGAAGAACAAAGAGCAAACAATGGAGAAAGGTACATGTGAATTCCCCCTTCAGCTTTCCTAAACTAATAATTTATTCCATTGCATTTTAAGATTTAATAAATGAAGTTAAAAATCAGAACATTCCTGAGTAGTAAGTAAAAACTAAAGCATGAATTTACTGTCCTTCAGGTACTGGGTTGAAATTTCAGCCTAGGGATTGTAAGAATTTAACAGTCATGGACTTCAGGATCAGAGAGACACAACAGTATTCAACATCTTTCTTTTTTTTTTTTTTTGTGTGTGTGTGTGTCTGTAGTACACAAGAGCCTGAAATTTTAGGTTACTGTGAAGGAGTATTATCTTCTGTGGAGCCTCTCAGAAACATATGGTCTGCAGAAATTATTTCTTTTTCACTGGAGATTAGGTGGCCCCTTGATACTAACGTTAAGTGAAGCTCTTGCCAATATCTAGAAGAGTAGTGGGGAGCAAATGCCAGGATAAACCTGAATGAAGAAACCCCATAATAAGATGGGAAAACACTTCACAAATCTTAATATGAGTGTTCTTAGAAAAGCAATTCTGTTTTGAAATACTCCAGTCTTTCCTTTCTCATGATTCAGAACTGCATTAACACATCTCTTAAGCACTTGACAAGTTCAAGAAAATTGACATAGGTACTTACATCTTAGTCAAATAAAAAAACTCAAACCAACAACAACAAAACCAAACAAACAACCAACCAAACAAAAAAATACCCCACCACCCACAAACAAACAAACCCAAACAAAAACCAACCAACCAAAAAAACCCCCAACCCTCCAAGAAACAAATTCAAAAATCAAAGCAACCCAAAACATCAGAAATATAAGCACTGCCTATTAACTAAACTCAAGCCTAGGGCAAAACAGATGAAGAAAACTTTATCTAGCACCAGACCACATCAAACAAAAGCTATGATAAACAAGGGAGAAAACTTCAGTTGTTGAGAAACATGAACATCACCAGGAAATATTTTCAGACCTACCTGCTCAAGCATTTCAATTGAGTCTCTTAAAACTTCCTTCACGTGTTTAACCTGTTCCTTATCATACTGAGGTATCTCCTCTTTTGATACAATTTCTGGGGATATGCTGAAAAAGATTAAGATTACATCAGAAACATGAAACAAGCACCTCAATGCCTTTTTAAAAGCAACTGTTCTATGCCACCATTGCTCTGCCATTGCTAAAAGCATCCTCTTACAAAAGTCACATAAAAAGCTGCCTGCAGTTGAATTCCAATCCCTGTTTTCTTGAAGCTATACACCTCAGACCTTTGCAGGCAACAGCCACCAAGAAAAAAACTGTGCTCACATAATGTTTATGATGTAAGGTCCACACTTCACGGAGCAAGATCCTTCTTATGAAGAAAATTGCTCTAACCAGTTCTGAGATGATCACTATGGGAGGTCCCCACACCCCTTCCAGACTTAACATCAAGATATGGTTTTTAACTCTTTTGTTGATACCGTATTCAAGAGGAAGCAACATCTTTCTGTGTCTGAGTACGAAAGGCACCTAACATGGAAGTTTGCGAAGGAGAGGAGATTTAGGAGACTCACAGAGAGAAGCTAAAAAGCTAAATGAATCTTTAACATTCCATTTGAGAACATGCTGGTTCACACAGGATGAACACTTCGGTTCTGTGATCAGCACTATGATATTCACAGAAGATGAGTCACAGAAGGCTGATAAATGCAAACTAAGGTTAACATTTCTCCCAAAACAGCTTGTCAAAGAAGAAATTTATTACTGCAAGATGCAGTCAGACATGTCACTGGATTTCAGCATAGACCACAGAAGTACAGCAAGCCCCAGCCACTTCTGAAAACTTGCCACTGAATTTCATTGTTTATAATTTATTTCTTTAGACCAGATTCTCATGTAAGCTGAAGAAGAAAGCAAACAAAGATTGTCAATTCAACTTACTTCAAAGAGCTTTCCTCCTGAAGCTGGACATGATAAAGGGACTGAGCTGCATGCTCTATCTTTGACAGTTTGAGGAACAGTGTTATGTTCAGCAAGACCAAGAGCAGCAAACTGTAGGTAGCAAGAGAACAAAAATCAAGTTTTGCAACAATTTCAGTTGCAATGCTACAAACACAAGATCATAGCTAAAGACAGCTAAGGAAACAGAATCCTCCCAGCATCCTGGGAGAAAAAAGGTGTGGGGCAGCACTATACTGAAAATTAATTAATATCTATCTGAACAATTCTTAGCAGTCACCATTAAGCTAGGTCATAGCAAACAGAAATAACAACAGTATCTCTTCTTAGAACTTTTAAAATTAGGAATTAGTAGATTCTAGACTTCATTTTTTTTAATAGGATCAGACCTAGGAAAACCTGTAAGGTAGACTAGTTTGACAAGTCAGCATTTTCATCCCACGACATTTCCAAGTCAATCCATTCCCCTTTTATACCCACATGTTCTACTCAAATTAGTTTATCATGCTACATGCAATCTTAACATGCAAATGAGGAACAAATACAGATAAAAACCAAGATGAGCTTGAGTCAAGCAACACTTTAATGCAAGTGAGTACTTACAAGACACTCATTACTACAATGATGGTGGTGGTCCTACTTACTGCATCTCTTTTCCTTCCTATAGGGCACGGAAGAGAAGGAGAGTAAAAAGTACTGAAGAACATTCCTAAAGGATGTCTGCAGATAGATACAGGTCAGTGCCCGGCACTTCACACAGAATAGCTCAACAACTTCTGATGGAAAAAAATCAGGTCATGTAGGTGCACAGGATCATTTCCAACATTCACCAAGGCATTTTTGCAGTCATCTCTGAGAAACTGGCTGAAGAGGCAGGCCCTTCTATCAGAATTCCCCCTACCCACTGTGCTGAGGAGAACACAATGCTGGGGCATGGTCACATTAAACCTGAATAGCCTGAGAAGGTCGCAGTCCACCCATAACTAACATGCATATGTGCTGCTAGTCACACACAGCAGAGACAGGCTGCAAAGTGGCTCTCACCTGCTTGTTCTCCTGCTCACATTCATCTTTCTGACAACCAGTGTCAGTCACATTTTCCTGTAACTTGTTCCATCCTTACTGTCTTGGTTTATCTATTGCCCTGAAAACAGCCTTTCGAGAGACCACCTGCTACTCATCAGGAATCAGGGATCAAACACTGAGGGACAGTGCGTGCGTCTTCTCTCCAAACTGAGCACCTATCACTGTGGGCACACTGATCTTTAAGTATAATTCGTTTTGCACATCTTGCCCTGGACAAAAGACATACATAAAAGCTGTAGTGTATACTGAGAGATACGCTCATCTGAAAAGGTGAAGCAACAGTAGCAAAATTAAGTAATTAGGAAACAATTTCACACAGGTAAAGAGTTCTTTACACATGCTGCTGATCCAAATATTCTCTCAGTGCTATCTCTACTCAGTGTTGTCTCCCTCTTTAGGGAAGTGTACTTGCTCCTACCTCACTGTTTACAATTCACTTCTGTCATGGAATCCACCACTCCCTGGTGCAAACCAGTGCACAGATGTTTCTCATCTCTCTAGGTGAAACCAATATTGTATATGCTGGTGGCCAAGTCTGTCATGCCTAAGGGCAGTAGAACTGCAAGAAATGCTTCAGTGACGCAGAAATTACAGAAGCATATGGGAAACAGACTTCTCAACATTAAAAATCAATAATCAAAACTGAGATGACACAGCCAAGAGGCAAGTTCAATCAACTCATGACCTGTATGTGCAGTTATTTAAAAATAAAATTTTCAGAAACTTTATAAGAATCAGGTTGTGTTTTCTTTTCCTGATCCAATCTCATTTTCAAACCTTTGCAGATACAGAGCAGTATTTAAGATTTTGGTTGATTTTTGTTTGTTTTAAGGTGATATTAGGCTTAATTTCATGAGATACTCATGATAAAAGTGATCATGCATGCTCCAAATCTTCTTTATGCAAGATTGAAGAAGTTTGAACTTGTTAAAGCATTTCTTATCACAGACAAGAGTAATATATACACAAGTGCTACTCTTGCACTATTTTAAGAGTTATGCTTTCTTGAACATACCTTTTGGAAAACACTTGATATAAAAAATTCCTACCTATTAAGCTGCCCTGGGATTCTACTCCCAAGTCACCAGAGGAATGTTGGGAAGAGCGCTTGGGAAGTGACTCTGCCAAACCCCGGTGTAAAGTGCGTCGCCTTCGTCTCAGAGCAAGTAATTTCCCAGAGTCTTCTATGGATTGATTAATTGCATATTCCTCCATTAGGAGATCTGATTCTGCAGTGGAAAAAAAAAATAAGGTTACCGAACTGTCAAAAAGAAAGCTGAAGACAAATTGTGAGACATGCACAGTGGCAGTGAGAGGAACAAGCACACCTTCCAGTGCATGAACTTAAAGCAGGTAACTGGCAAACTACACCCTGACCCCCACCCCTGTTCTGTTTTCTAGAGGGCACTTGGAACACTCTGCAGAGGTGGTGCACACTCAGCTCAGGCAGGACTGTTCAATGCTATGCCAGACAGCAGGTGGAAGAGCATGGCAAGACACTGTTAGACTGAGACTAGGAATTGTGTTAGACTGCGAGCCTGCAGCAATGGCTGGCCAGGCTGTGAACAGACATTCATGGAGCCTGCCAAGTGCCACTGCTTCTCTTCTCATTTGCACAGTCAAGGAAATTCTTAGAGATAAGCACATGCAGTTGAGAATAACAGCTTTCCTGCTGCTCCTCATGTTTTCTTCTGAAAGTAATTGTGGCCAGGTATACAAGAGCCCCTTATTAGCCTCAAGGCTTCTTCCATACCCTGGAACTAGCAGATACATGGATGACAGGAAGTTCTGTCTTTAAGACTGCTTAGATGTTGCCTTTTTTTTCAAGCCATTCTTCAAGGAGCCAGGTTTAACAGACACAAAAACATACACAGCAAAGGTAGCCTCCTTACTCCAGCACAAATAAAAAAATGCCTCACCAAGTTGTTTGAAGTTTTCCTGTATTCCTCCCCAGGTATTCTTCTCAATTACAGACTTGACAAGGCCCCAAGGCTGTTTTTTGTACTTCACTTCTGCAGAAACCCTAGCAAACAGAATGCAATAATGGAAAAGCGCTCTTCTAGGTGGCACACTGATGGCAGAAATCTTTTATCAGAAGCAGGCCTGCAGCTTATGTCTAAAATCTGCAATACCAACTGGAACTGCCATCGCTCTCCAGCTGGGCAGCACTTTCATTGAAAAACACAAGAGACAGACAGTAGCAAAGACAACATCTCTAGATAAAGCATCAAAATCTAAATGTCCAAATTATGGGAAACATTTTGGAATGTTTTCCTTCAGACTCAGACTACCAGATTTCTACCCTCTGAAGCATTCTCATTTTAACACACATTTAAAATAGGATTCAGGCTTCCAGATAATAAAGTCATGATTTTTACTTTGTATGTGCAGACATGATATATTACACGGGCACTACAATAGCCGAAGGTGTAATTCTTTATCACAACTCATACATCAAGTGCTCACATCCTACCCTGAGTAGACAGAAATTTAAATCTCTCTTTCTGTGAGGAGAAAATGACATTCCTACCGTGCATTCCTCAGGTCAAGCTAATCAATACTGCTTCCAGAATAAAACTTAATTGGACTAGAATCCTTCAGAGAGATGCTTCTAATAATTGAGTGAATCCCAAAGCTATTCATAAAGGACAAAGTCCTTGATTTCAGTCAAGAACACTGACCATCCTAGAATACACTTTTTCCAAATTTTTAATTAACCTTCCAAATCAATGTAAGCCCGCTGTGTATGGTATAACAAAATAACTCCTTGCAAACAGAGTTTCTGAGCCATTTTAAGCACAGTTTAGTAAGGCCAGCTGTAACATCAGCATGTGCCTTCTGTTCCATACGTGTATGCTCTGTGCACCAAGTATACCTAGCTTTTTTGCTCTATCCTAGGACTGTTGTATGTCTCAGAAAACACAAGCCTAGGTCTCAAAGAAGTACAGTGATTCACTCAAAAAAAATCCAAAGCAGCCTTTCAAGGACCTTCCTTCCCTTCTTCTCCCAATAGAGAGGGAGTTTTCAGTAGTTTTGTAGCCTGAGATTAGCCAGAATAGAATCCAGGCTTGCTAACCTTTCCTGAGTACTGATTAACTTTGAGATAAAAGCTCTTACTAAAGACAGCTCCACTTCCAATGTTTTCAACAAATGGGAGAGGAAATTCCATATCTAGAGACAGAGTTCACTTGAGTACCCTCCTTGCAAAACTAAGTACATTCTACCTTCCCTGCACATTCCTGTGAAACCATTCTCCTCTGCAGGCCCTTAGCAAGGATGTCTGGGAAACCTTCTAATAAAACATCTCATTTTTTTTCCAATTTCTCCCACTCACACAGCCACACTCAAAACCAGAAGGCTGGTCAGGACCCAGTTCAGTTTTGGAGATGAGTTCTGTACCTCAGAGTCAACATCTCAATTAATTTCTCACTGCATTAATGAGATCCAAGCACAGCTTACATGTGACAAGAAATAAACTAAGCTTATTTTTCAGAAGAGAACCCAACATTCTCTGTGCTGCTGGCAGATCTTTAGCTGATCATCAACTCAGAACATCCCTGCCTTGGCTTCTGCCCTGCCCCCGTGCAGCACACCCGGGCTCACCGTAACCGGCACTTGTGACCGGATGTGCGGCTGATGCAGTATCTGTTCACAGTGTAGAAATAATCGTGGTAGGGGACGTCATGGGTCAGCACCTCAGCATACACCAGGTAAGACTGGCCTTTCTGGCTCTGCTTATGCAGGATCTATCATAGAAGAAAATCAAATTAAGAAGGTATATTCATGGTAAACAAATTCCCCCCGCCCCCTTTCAGCCTGAGTTCCTTAGGCTGGATCAATCAACTCTAAGTGAACTCAAGGAGAGAGTAAGCCTGAAGAACCACTATAAAACCAGTTAAGAATATCAAGTATAGGTGGGGTGGGAAAAGAGAAGATGCCTCCTGCTAGACCTAACATTGGCAGCAGCAGGATTTCCCCACTGCCACCTCAAGTACCAGATGCAAGGCTGGCCCTGGCCACTGCCTCATGCCCACAGCTCTTCTTTGAGACCTTTCCCAAAGCAGAACTGCAAACAGGTTGAGATTGGAACGCACCTCTGGTGCTTGTCCTGTCCAAGAACTCAGGCAGGACTATCTAGAGCTGGTTGCCCAGGACCATGTCCAGGTGGCTTTCCAAGACCTCCAAGGAAGGAGGTACCACAACCTCTATGGACAACCTGTTCCACTGCTCAGTCACCCTCATGGTGAAATGTGTTTCCTAATGTTCAGAAGGAATCATCTGTGTTTCAGTTTGTATCTATCACCTCTGGTTCTGTCACCGTGACTCAGAATTTTTTGCACCCTCCTTCAGATACTTCCATAAATTTTAAGATGCCCCAGAGTCTTCTCTTCTCTGGGCTAAAGATGTACAGCTCTCAGCCATTTCTCACATGGGAGGCTCCAGTCCCTTCATCATCTTAGTGGCCCCTTTGTTAGGCTCTTCACCTCTCATACTGAGGAGCCCAGAAGTGGACACGGAAAGCATTTAATTGCACCTTTTCACCCCCCAGTTCCTAAGAGATGTTAATACTTTTCTGCACAAGTTTTGTGGGAGTTTACAGCCATCTGTAAAGGTAGAAAGCTTCTCTCATTTAACAAGCATTGGCTCAGCAATTGTGAGAGACACAGCAAGCCACCCCGAGAGATGCTCTGTTTAAACTGCAGAAGCACATTCAGTTCACTGAACTTTAACCCACAGTCAGAACTCTGACAGACCACAGAGCTGACCTGCCCCTTGCTTTAAAGGGCACCAGACAGACACACACATGCACACAGTACCTGCTTTTCAGTTGCAGTTGTGAACTTCCCACAGAGTGGATTGTTAATCGTTACAGTGTACGTCAAAGTCCTCAACTGATTGCCACTGGAGTCTCTATTCCAAGGGGTTGATACAGCATCTAGATGAGAAGTTATGCAAAATCTCACATGAAAATTACCTGAAGGGTATTATCTCTGCCCTATCATGTCTTAACAATTTGAGAACAGGAGTAGAGGGAAAGACAGAAAACTGATTCCAAATAATTGTGGGGTTTTTCCAGGATTATTCACCTCACCAGGTTATTCAAGTGAAGCTCTGAATAGCTGAGCCTGGACCTACTGCAATAGGGTGGAGAAAAGAGTAAGCAATTAAATGAAAATATGTTATTTCCCATTTGCTTTAAGTTGGATAGATTCACTTAGCATTATCAAAAGCTTTTGCCACTTTGCCTTCCAAGCTGACACTGAATAAATATTACCCTTTTTGACTTAATTTTCTGTTCTTATGGTCTCAGTGACTAAAATTTACTCATCCAGAAAATTAAAGCCTGTGAGTATCGTTTAGGAGGATGCACTGATTTTTGCCTGTGTACCAGCCGTACAAATTTCACTATTTCTGGGACACAATGTAATCAGAAATACCCCACAGAATGCATCAACTTAATAACCTAGTCAAAAATTCAGGCATTAAGGAGCAGTTTTGTGGTGCACCAAAATAAGGTTTTTACTCCAAAATGTACATACCTAGGGAAACAAGAGTCTAGCTTTAAATATCCTCTCTCATAGTGAAACTTTAAAGCTTAAAAATTATTTTAAAGCTTGAATTTCTTAAAAATTCAACTTAGCCCTATTTAGCAATTTTCAGAGGTAAAAATTTTCAGGTTAGCTTGTAACAGACAGAAGGGAGAAGAGTTTATTACCTACTATGCTCCTGGAATTAAGAAACCTCTGCATGAAGTGAGAATTGGTGAAAAGGATTTCAAACATCTTGTCTGCAGTGATATGGAAAACTCTGTTTATAAAAAGTCGCCCATAGAGATCATTGTCAGAGACAGTCTCCTTCACTGCTAAGAAAGACAGAGAGATCAGGTTAAAAACAGTATTATGAAGAACCCTTATAGCACTCTAGGCTTTATTACAGCTTAAATCCTTCACAAGCTTGCATCAGCATTTGTTTCTTGCTCTCAGAATCCCAGTAAGGATAGCAGCAAATTATTTGGTAGGTAGGCTGCCTTCAGGAACAAAGTCCAGAGCTGATTTTCAAATACACACCATTACCACCACTTCCCTGTGCAAATTGATAAATTAACAGCAAAAGGTACCATCCCTTTAATTTTGCCTTCAGTACTCTACTATGCAAGAAACATTGGGGAAAGAAAGTTAGCATAACTTTCATTATTATGTTTGTCTATTGTACAAAAGGTAAGAAAGAAGGACAGTAAAACCGTAAGTTTTCTTCTTGTGGCTGGTTTCAGAATTCTGCTCCTAACATTTGTAATAGTGGTAAATGCCCTCTAAGGGACCAGGTGGACTCCCAAACAGTTCTTTCCTCCATACCTATTGAACAGGAACACAAGGGATACCCTGCTCCATTTTGCAGTCCCCAAAAATGCACTGAGAGGCTCAAATGCCATCATCTATTTCAAAGCCACTGAGCATCCCAGTGGCATTCTGTGGCTGCAGCACTGATCTTCGCTATTTCTGCTTCTCGGTGGTTGTTGGCATGACTCAGCTTTGTGGTTTTCTCAGCCACGCTTGCAAGAGATAAGGGATAGAACTATAATCCTGGAGGGCAAGCAGTTTCCTGTGCCAACCCCAACTCAATCTGCTTATGCTTCAGAAACAAGTCAATCCTAAACTATAATCACCAGCAAGACAAACAAGCCCACCCCCATCACTAAAATGAAACAAGAAGCCCAAAAGCAAATCTTGCAGCAGACACAAGTCAGGATGGCCAGCCTTTCAACTGATAGAAATGAATGCTCAGGACTAGGAAAGGTCAGTGCCAGCCACAAATGCAAAGGTAGCCTAAATATCACACTGTAGTTCACAAGCTGCCTGCAGGCTAAGGTTACAGCACTTAAAACATTACTGGCTTGGTAGCAGTCAGTATTGATAAGGCAAGTGCATCAACTGAACACACACAGCAGTCTCCAATGAAAGCCAGTTCTGACTGAGCAGATTTCCTCTCTATTGCTGCTCCTAGCCTGCTAGAAGCCTGTTAAAACATCTGCCTCCAAAAAAGCTCCCCTTGATCTCACCAGGCTTCAAAGTAGAACCCCAAAAGTGAAGCGTGACTGCCGTATTTTTGTGCTTGCACAAGAGATTGACTTCCTCTCCATGCTGTGTTCTGCTTATGCAATTGTAATTCCACACAATTATGAGATGGGACAGAAAGCAAACACACATTTCAAGAGGCCTATTTAACCAGTCAATACACAGTCATTACATGTAGAATATGAATTCTGCTGCGCTGAAACATTCTGCAGGAAGCCAGGAATTCAGCCTGAGTTTTCAGCTTATGCTCACTGTATTTCCTCCCCCAGCTGAAGCTAACTCTAACAAAAGGCAGGCCAAGTGAACTGTAAATTTGACTTCATTTAACAAGACCTCAACATTACAGATGTCTCCTTTCAGAGAGATCACCACATCCTCTCTTTTGCTAAAAGACAGGAAGTTTCAGATACTGATGCTGACATCCCCCCGCCCACCGACTGTGCATCAGCTAGCATGGCATCAGATACCAGGCAATTCAAACCTAGTTACTGTGGTTGAGTCTTACTCAGCTGGATGTTGACATGCCCAAGGAATCTGCTACCACTTAAAAAAAAAAAAATAAAGACACCCAGACACACGATCAAGTCACAGATAAGCATCAGATCAGCTTTGTCAGCTATTTGTATATGTCTTAGCAAACACAAGATAACACAAGTTACCTCTGCCCTGTGAGCCTGAGCTAAACAACTCAACTTCATGTTCACTTGAAATGCCTGAGGACAGCTACGATTTTTCTGCTGATGCAAGGTAATTTGGTAAGCCAGGGCAACTTGGGATATGCACAAAGCCCATGCTTTATTACCTTATGGTACAGATCTTGCTATCAAGCTTTATTACTCTGAGTCTGTCCTCTTTCTAGTGAGTATGAAGAAAAAGCACGCACAGGTCTGTTCAAAACTTCCCATAAGTTAATTTACCTACACTATCTCTATATGGTCATGTCTTTAATAAGGAATAGTCAATGAAGTGCCAGGTGCATGAGTATCTATTGAGAAATATGTTTTTTACCTTCAGTCCTTCTCAGCTCTTGGAAGAAACAAAGGGGGTTTTTTTAAATGTTGTTAGCACATATAGCAGTTATTTTCAGAAAATCCAAGCTAAACCTGTGTTTACATATCAGGCCCGTCAGCTACTTTAGATGCTAGGATTCAAACAGCTGTCCTCCACAAAAACTGTAAATGTTTTGAACAATGAGTCTGGAAGGTGCATGTATGTATAAACGCTGCTGTGAGTTCCACATGTGTGGAACCAAGTAGCAGGATACACCAAGAGCTTAACAAGCTTCAAGTCACTTGCATCTAGGCTTCTCAAAACCTATCTGTAGAAATCCTAGAAGAAGCAGTGAGCACAACAGTAGCGTAGCAATGAATAAGTGTACACTTTATACACTTGCAATTTGAACAGAACAGGCAGCTTTAACCACTTACCTCTGCTACAAGTGAAGTTGCACGTTTGTCTACTGTTTCATTTTTTTAAACTCACACAGGTAAACTTGTATCTGCCTTTGCTTTTCATAATAGTAGGGCAACATGAAGCATTTTACCTAAGACCGGCTTGGAATGCTCTTTATTAACAAAATGTTTTGTGCAAATACAGAGATATCAGTCTAACTCCTTCACTTTCAGTGCTGTTCTAACCCCTCAGCAGCATACAATTATCCACACTAACTCTCTTAACCTGAATACATTTATAGCAGAATTGGAGCTGTCTGCTAAAACAACATGAGATTATTCTGACTTTAGGTAAGGATCCCTGGGGACCCAAAAACACAGAAGTAAACGTATTACCCAGAGTGTTCTGGTTCAGCCTAACGACAGCAGGTTTATTCCCTCCCCCACTACTGCCTTGCACTTCATAAGGTCATTTTCATCACTGCAAGGCAAGCTGTGAAATAATGTTTGAATATAATACCATTATGCAGCAGGAATGGCAGAGGTTTAAAGACATCTGCAGTGCAAAAAAAGAGAGAGAAAATAGGGGAGGGAAGGGGCAGTAAGAAAAACATTGTTATTAAAATTCCTCTCAACAACCAACAGCAAAAACCTAAACACATACCACAAGCAAATTAAGAAAGCTGAACCGATAAGAGCAGAGGCTATCAAACAAATTAGTAAGAAGGCTGATTTTTCCACTCCACAGAGTTGAGGGAGGATAAGGATTTTAAAAAGTATGTATGCAAATGTTGGCACTGTTGAGCATTGCTATACTGCTGGGGATGGGGAAAAATTACAGGCTGCATGAAAGTTATGTAGGTAGAAGCTTTTAACCAAATACACCTGAAATCAAGTGAATAAAAGCAATTCCTAGAAGTGAACATGTTCCAGACATCATCTATTTAAAGACTGTATCGGCAGCATTAACCATTTTCAGAGAACTCTCCTATACTTTAAGTACAGAATTATCTTGGGGAGCTACTAAGTAAGTATTGTCACAATGCTAGCTTTTTCCAGTTCACAAAATAAAAAAATCCCCACCACTTTTTGCCTTCAGGTGACTTAAACATATATCCTCCAAACACCAAAGTAAATAATTTTTTTTCCAACAAAATATATCCTTTCAGTATTTTGATTAAAATGCCAATAAGATAACAAGGCTACTCTTCCTGACATAGAATGCATAGCCAAAATTTTGTATCAGGGATGGGGGGGGAGGGGAACAACTAACACAGGGCTGAACTTAATTTCAAATATCCTGTATTTCAAACACTAAAATGTACCACTGTCTGCAAGCAGTCAAGCCTCTGCTGTGCCTATCTTACAGCACCACAGTGCAGGCAGTTATGCTCTCCTACAGATCACACATTTAAGGTGGTCATTAGTACACACAGAAACAACACAATAAGTCTGTCATGTCACAAAAGGAGAACAGAAATGTGTCATCTCCCTGTATACAGTACAGCCTTCTAGCAGAAAATACTGTTTTTCCAATATCCTGCTTCCCCCTTCTTTCTTTGAAGTATTTTGTGTTGCTGAACATGGTCACTGGAAACAAACAAACTGCCCTACATACTAAAAAGTCTTGAGGAAATTATAAAGATCTCTGGCCCTGTGTTGGAAACATGTATTCTATGCTTGAACTAAAATCCGTTTTCTGAAATTCAGAATTAAGGCCACAGATATTAATGCTTAGCTTAGCCAAAAGTTTGTCATGGCTCAGGATTTATACTCTGATTTATGAAACTGGACAAAAACACCAAGATGCAGGTCAATAGGCCAGTGGTGCACAGTGGGATGTAGACCCCCCCTCCCCAAGCTGAGAACTGCTTAGGACAAGGGAATTAATGTTGTGAAGAACAACAGTCTTGAGCTTGCCCCTCACCTTATTTGCCAGGACACCTCCATGGGCAGCCTGAGAATGAGCCAGAGGACACAAGAGAAATTAATCGCATGGGTAAACCTTTGCCATGTAGGAAAGCTAGTTTCGTTTGCGTGAAGGAATTCACCTTGTAAGAGTGTGGGGCAACTGCAACAGAAAACAGACAGAGAAACAGAAGAAAAAAATTCTAAGCATGAAGATTCTGAGAGAAAAGATTAATGTTGTGAGTCTAGAAAATCTTGCTCTGAATAAAAAAAGACTAGTCTTGGAGAAGGGAAGAGAAATAAGAACAGCAGCATGAAGTCAGTTGTCTTTTTATTAAAGAGACATCTCCAGTTTAATATGCTCTATTTATTCAACATCACTAATGTAGGCATGACAGGGAATATTTACTGCTATTGTTTAGGCAACTAGCAGCAGGAAAGACAACAGGACTACTTTTTAATCAGTTTCACTGGAGACCTTTGCCATAAAAAATAAAATCCAGAAACATAAGAGAGATGTAGCAATAGAAAGATAGGAAAGCTGCAAAATATCTAAAACATCCAAAGGCCAGAACTTTCTGCTACTCTACAAGATACACCTATGAAAGAGTAAATTAATTTGTGAAGCTTGTTAAGTATGTAGGAGTATGGCATAAACAACGGCCTATTCAAGTAGGTATATTCACAAAAATTATAATGCCTGACATGCATTGAGTTGAATCTGAACTCAAGCCAACACAGAAGCAGTATGGGGGAGCAACAGCAAAGTTAATTGAATATAAGCATATCCCCAGGCAAAAATCACAACTTGAAGGCAGCCAACTCAATCCATAACTCTGAAAGCTTTCCTGGACACCTCAACAATCCCCCTGTGATGACACCTCCAAACAACTTCAGTTACCAACTCCAAAATGATGAGACACAAAATTTCTCAGTGAGATTAAGAACTGGCTTCAATTAACTAAACTGTTCTACTCCTGCCAGCAAGTGATGAAGTAAGCTCTCTTTGCACATGAAAGAAATATACAGCTGCTACTGAGCACAGTACTACTGTTGGGGCTTTCTGTCTTTTTTTTTCTCACCACCATATAACCTTGGAACCAATACAGGCTGTGCACACTTTGCTTTAAAGGCACTTACAGAATCCAAGATTCAGAAATTACAGAATACCCACCAAAGTTCAGTGAGCTGTCTGAACAACTACAGCCTTTTGGCACAGAAAACGTCCCCAGAGTAAGTGAAAATCTCACCACAGAAGTGAGAACTTGCCAAGGGCTACTGTGGGACAAGCACCCACAGACCTCAGCACAAGTCTGTCATCCAGGTACCCGAGTTTCTTCTGTCTTGTAATGGGTAATGAGCTATGAGTTATGAGGTTGGTATACTAGGATCCATTAAGATACTGTCAGCACAGAGAGTGTAATCCACTGCAAGATATCCATTAAGGTTTTTCATCTTCAGATCAGATTCAGAATATGCACAATACTTTCCTGAAACCGTGGGCTTTCAGTAAGTTCTTCAGCTTACTCCACCAATAACAATGAAGCCCATAAGCCTTAAGAAAGTATATGTGTAAAGAAAGGGGGTTGGGGGAATATTTCAGAAACTTAAGAACAGCCTGAAATGTTTCCCCTCAGTTTCCAAGAAATGCAAACAAAGGAAAGAAACATCTTTGAAATTAGCACCACCCCAACGTCAATAAACTTTTAGTTTAAGCTGTTGGCAACTCTCTACCCACTAAAGAGAAAAAGAAAACCACAATTTCTTTGTTTTCATTCTAAACACCCAACAACTCTTCTCCACAGAAACTAAGATAAAAAAATGCTTTTGCTGCAATTATGTGAAACAAATAAGCAAACGAGTTTCAGAAGATCAGAAAGTTCTCTTTCTCTACAAGTGAGATGGAACACCAAAATCATGTTGTCTTACAGATCCCAACTGCTAAGAGATTTACCTTCTTCACTATCTGAAGCACTGCTCTTCTCTGGAAGATTTTCATTCTCATTAAGGTCCAAGGACTTTTCTAAAGACCTGGTCCTAACTAGATTAGCAGTTTTTCTTTCTGAAGATGGAAGAGGACTCTTTATTTGCTTCTCACTCGGGGACTCCTCCACCTGAAGCAACCAAGAGAGGAAAAAATATCAGTAATCAGAGACCATTTAAAAAAAAAAAAGAAAAAGTTACTGTAAAAAAAGGCAGCACATACAAAGTAACATACATACTTACATGCAAAGTAAGCCACAAGTTCTATCTGCTCAATTACCACACAGTCAAGTGCTAATTTCCCCCTTGTTCCTCTACCCAGCCAACCTCTCTTCCCTTTATTTAAATATTTTACTAAACCCTGGTAACAAGGAACAGACTTACTTGTATGTACTGCTGGTACCAAAGGCTCCCTTAAATGGGACAGTCCCCTTGCTGGGTTGACAGACCCAACTGCACAGTTTGGGCCCCCTCCCTGCTTTGACATTAGCATTTATAAATCCATTAGCTTTACACAGATTCACTTCATATTCATCAGGTCAGTTTTTTCCTAACAGTTTAGCAAGGGTCTAGCAACCCAAAGGGGAAGCACAATGAAGCAGCCAGGGTGTCCTTCTCTTTCAGCAAGATTAGATTACCCCAATTACATATTTGAAAAGTTCTTATTTTGTAGAACGCCATCACCCTTTGAAAAAAGAAGTTTTAATATACTGTCTAGAGCCATCCTACCTATAAAATATTACTTCTCACAAACAAAGCAGTGAAGTATCATTTGTCATCTCCAATATATAAGCAGGAAGGAAATCCCCCTGAACATCAGTCACTGAATCAATGATGCAGCTCTTAACCTTAAACAAGAACTGTCAGCTAAGCATATATGCCACTGCACACTTAAAGAAGTAAATCTCCAGCAAAACTGTATGGGCAAAGTTTGTGTATCTCAAAATGCCACCCAAAAAGCTGGGCTACCAGATTTGAATCAGTTTTCATTCCAAACCTCTCCTCAAGGCCCCACTGCCACCAGTGGAACATCTTGGGATCAAGAGCAGCACAGCCTCTGGAAGAGCAGTGTGTGGACCACAGTAAATATGAACAGGACTCCTCAACTGAGTTGTTCTGATTCAGCTGCAAAACCATCATCCCTAAAGATTATTCAGCATTGACTCAAGAAAGCAAAAGCATCCACTGCTTGAACAGTCATTATGTACTTCCTGTACTTCTTGATTTTTTTCAAAATAAACACCTCTTACTTTTTTTGTGCAGCCAAGGGCTATTAGGAGGTGGGTGGCTGGAAAACAGAGACAAGCTTAAATCTGACTGCAGTAAAAGCAGACAAAAGTACTTCTTCAGGGTCAAAAAATTAAAAAGGAAGACTAAATCAGAAAGAGATCAGTTAACAAATGCTCCTATTGAGAGAAGCTGCCATGTAAGTTATACTCAGTCACATAACAGGATTTGGGACAGACCAATATTAAATGTCAAAATACCAATACAGACGGAAGTCCGAAAGGAGCTAGTTGTGACAGAACAGCCTAAAAATTGACACACTGATCCAGCACAAACCCAGGGAGCTCTCATAGCATTTTGACAACAATCAGGGATCTAGTGAAGTGGGGCTCCCACCAGCAGCCCAAGAGCAGCCCACTATGCCATGAGCAGAGCAGGAAAGCCAGGCTCAAGTCAGAAGACAAAAGCAACAGCTCCCAGAAAAAAAAGCTTATCATGATGTCATGGAAGAAGAGATTCAAGCTGAGGCTTTTGTAATAACTGATTGAGTTTAACAGAGATTTCATGGGATTTTGGGTTGGTTTGTGGTTTTTTCCCACACTAAAGAGTAAAGATTTTAGGATCTGTCAGCTGGAATTAAAGATGTGTAATTTATTCTCTATTGGACAGTTATTTCCTGAGCTAGTCCAGTACTGCTAAGCTCTGTGCCATGGGTTTTTTGGCTTTCAGCCTGTGAAGAGCAAGATCTGGGACTGGAACACCTTCCTACAAGGGGAGGAGGGAAGATGATGGTTGCAATAACAGGCAGCAAGGTGGCTCCCACATTCCCACGTACTGAGAGGCAGGTAAGCCACGACTGATGTTCCACAGAGACTTGCCTCAATCAGCTACAGGCAGCCATTACCAACATTTATTTCACAATGTGCTAAATACTAGACCCAACCCCTCCACTATTCAGATCTTCCTCTTATGAGAGCTTTGGGACTTACTCTGTCTATAAGAGCAGTAAAGGGGAGTTTAAGCCTGTTTCCCTCCAGTCTTTGGAAGGTGGTTAAGTGTGCTTTGTGTCACCACTGCAATGGCTTCTGATAAATACATTCTAAGCACTACTGCCGCCTCCTACTGCCCTTGTGGTTCTACAAAATATGCTGCAATCCTGGGGCTGTGGAGAGAGCATGGATATTCTTGAGTAATGCCAAGTGACACATACAGCTAAACAAAATCATTGTGCATTTTAGCTACCCTGAAACAGTAAACTAAACAGTTTAGTTACACATTTATCAACACTGCACTTTTACACTATAATTAAAAGGCTTTTCAGAAGCAGTTTATTCAAAGCAGAATTCTGGCATTTTTACAGACCAAATCCCCAGGCATTCTTCCTTACGGAGATGCCAAATTAGATTTAGCACCTGCAAGAGACATCTTGGGGCGTGGCTTCTTTTCCAGGCACAGCAATTATTTTTAAATGGCTTGCTCTTGCGCAAATCAGACTTACAAGTGCAAACTAAGGCTACCTGTGTAGACTCTTAGTTATCCCAAACAGCCCAAATTCCAGCAGCATCCCCAGTCCTCTCAGGCCTCCCTTGCAACTCTCCAAAAATCTTGTTTTATACTGCTAGGGTTTCCATAAGGAATACACAAGCAACTATCCTTTCAACATCTGAGAAACACCAATATTCTTTGCTGGGTATGAGTCTCTAGCCATTAACTTGGATTTTGACAAAACTATTTAAGTCCTACTTAACCTCCAGATCAGCTTTAGCAAGTGACAAAAGCCAGAAGATTTACAGGGTAGGTAGTAAAAACTATTAAAATCTCCTTTCTTCCTTCCCCATATTCTCCAAAGCAAAACTGGCAATTAAGTACCCAGCCCTCATGAAACTTATAAAAAATGCATTAGTGGTTTATTTTCTTTTCCAAGACCTTTGGGCTATCTAATAACCAAGAGAAAATACCTGCAACTTTTTAGAACTGCAGCTGCACACAGAAGCTTCAGTAACTGTGCTAGACACTGTGCCCATCTCAGATATCACTACTAATGCACTTGCTGTTCACACCAGCCAAACACATTCACAAATTCATACAACCTGAATTAACACGAGTGAGGCATTCATGCTTGTTCAGTTGTATTAACCCTAGGCATCAAGGTAAAATTCATCCTTATTATAGCAAGTGTGGGGGTTTTCCCCTTCCTTCTGAGGCATTAAAAAACAGCAGACTAATTGACCATTGAAGGCAAGGATGACAAAGTGTAACTACCCTTTAATGAGCCTTATGTATAAGAGAGACAGTAATATAAGACGAGATATCTTATTAAATGACAAATAGCACAAGCAAGAAAGCACTGGAAGTGAAAAAGGCATTACTTTCAAAAAGTACTTGGATAAAACACAAATATGGTGCCCCTGGGAACTGGGTAAGAAAAACCAAGAAATTTTGTTTTTAAAGGAAAAACAAAAAACAGACCAGGGCATAAGCCTCAGCATTGTAGCCATGCTGTGCAGCAAATTAGTGACAGAGCACTGCTGAAGCTCATACCAACAATATTCTCTTACCCACAATTTTGCTCATTTTCAAATTTAAGAAACATTCTTGACTTCTCAAAGGCTTCTTTGGAAGTTACAATCTCCATTCATCCTATGCTTACAGGTATACAAGTTAAGCACATATGCCTATCAGCTACAAACAGCAAGAAAGGCTGTGTCAGCACTTACTCCTGGCAACATGTGTCTGTTGAGTGACTCTCCTTCTGTTTGAAGCGAGGGCTCACGAACTAAACCAATCATTTTGGGTAGTTTTTCATCCCTTTCTCCAGAATCATCACAAATGCTGGATCTGTCCAAACCAAAGAGGGAGATATCTTTGGAGATATAAGCGCTGAGAAGTCCAAGAAAGCATCCTGTGTGATTTTTGCATTGAAAACATGGCTGTTCAGGTAACATTAAAAACTACCAAGTATACAGCTCATTAATATCGAACCATTTTCCTCATTTCAGCCACCTCTCAGAACCTCTCAGAACAGGTTCTGATCATAAGGTTAATAAAACCAAGAAAGTGAGTGCCGTGGGAAATGAGGAAACATGCAGCTTACATACATAAAATTTGGAAAGAAAATGTGTTAAGAAAATGTCAGAAAATAATTTTTTTCCTGCACTGATCATTCCGAAGTCGCGAAGTTGTGACTGTTTAACAGAAAAAACCCAAAACATAACAAAAAAGCAAAAAAACCCAAGCAAACAAACAAAAAAAAAAATTCAGAAAATACTTAATAGAACATCTTATGAAGCCTGAACTCAAGACATTTTTCTTACAAACTTACTCATATAACACAGGATTGTTCAGTTTTGTAGAGCTGTGCTTATTTACACAGAGATATGTAAAGTGCTGTTATTAGATTGACACTGGCAGGTCATAAATCAGTCAACATTTGTTCAAAAAATCAAGGCAACTCTTTCAAAAAACAATATCATTATTATTACAATTATTCCAGCTTATTATATTATTGTTCCTGTTTCTTAATTCAAGCTGAGGACAATACAAAAATAAGGTAAGACCTCAGACATCAGGAGAACAAGGCAAAACAAGTATTTCAGTCTCCAGAGAGGAGGGGAAGAAAAAAAGTGTCTGAACCATAATATAGCTCCATTCTATTCAAACCTTCCAAACTGTTGAAGGGCACAGAGGTGCTGACTAGGCACCATCATGTGAAAAGGCTGCTATTTAAGCTACTCCATGCTGGTCCCCAAGCAGATCCAGAGAGAACAAGGTCTTCCTCTCACCTCTACTAAGGGGCTTCAGCTGCACCGCTACTGTTTTAGAAAATTCACACAGTTCAGTTTTTATGCATGCTCAGTCTATTCAGCTCAGACCTCTGCATCCTTTTACTACAGGCTCATCCATTCTGGTAAGGCTACAGCAGCTCTTCAGAAACTGAGTTTCTAAGAAAGAGGACACTACTTCTCCCCAGGTGTTTCAATAGGCTGTACAGCCTCTCCTTACCTAGACTGCCCGTTGTCCTCAGATGATGAGTGGAAGCTCTCCATCTCTTCGCTGTTCAGGCCCAGCTCAGGGCCATAGCTCTGGTGCACCAGCTTCCAGAATTCCTGCCTGGTCAGCCTCTGGAACAAAGCAAGCTAGTCAAGAACCACGGAATGGGACAGTAAGGCACTGGAGGAAAACCAGCACCAAGTTTGAATTACGCCACAGCCTTTAACCTCAATTCTGACAAGAACTGAAAGCATTCAGGTATCACGTTCCGAGATTGGGTTTCAGCATTTTGGGCAACTGCACTCCTGTCTACTCCACACCCCCACTGCTGTTCAACCAATAACACCAGGCATAAGAAAAATCACCATTTAATGTTTTCTTAAAACACACCTGTAGCCAATATTTGCTTCTTCACATGTCACCAATATTTTCAGAGATACCTTCAAGGTACCTCCGTCTTGAACTTCACTTGATATGGCACAAGGTAAGTAATTACCTCTTTGATTCTGAATGAACTGCTTAATAGATACCCACCTGTTTCCTGAGGATGCTCAGAGTACTTTACAAATTGTGGGAGGCTAGCATTTCAGTCACTACATTGGTGTCTAGGTCAGCCAGCTGTCCACTGTGCCAGGGTGGGACAGGAGGTCCTCACTTTGTACCACCAGCATCCTTTTTATGAAAAATAGTTGCTTTTCTTCAGGACTACCTTGACTCACAACTAGCTAAGTCTTCTCCTTCTCTACAATATCTCTATCCTGTTCCATGAATTCCCACACCTACCGAGATATATTTTCTTAAATCATCAGGAAAGCTTGGAGGTAAAAGTAGTCTGACACACTCATATCTGCAAAGTAAGCAATGAGTTTCAAAGTCCACCTCGGCTGTA
>VXAX01002180.1:0-58962 GCA_013399835.1 Leptocoma aspasia
TTCACCGGGCGCGGCCTCTGCCTCGCCCTCCGCGAGTGTTTCCTTCATGTGTCCCTGTCTTTGCCCTTGCCTCTCCCCTGCACGGCCCCGCGGTTCCCGCAGCATCCTCCGCATCCCCGCCCGCTCCCCCACTCGTGCCCCTGCCGCTGCATCACCCCGGTTGCTCCCTCCTACTTGAGACCGGTCCCAGCTTCATTCTGCCTTCCTGTCCCTGCGGCTCCCGCTGTTGTCATGTCCGAGGGCATCCTCAGGGGCCCGGGTGGCTCTGGAGGGCGCAGTCTAATGTGCCCCCGTCCAGGGCACACAGCAGGTGTGGTGCTTATGGCCATCCCCATGCAAAGCTTGCATGCACCGCTGCGTGTGTGCTGCGTGCAGCATGTCCTGTGTGTCCATGTCCAGTGGTACTTGCCCCTGCCCTATGAGGGCCCTTGCTGCTTGGCCATGCCATCCAACTGTGAGTCCCTCTGTTCAGCTGGTACCACATCCCATCATGAAACCTTGCCTCGGGCTCTCTTCTCTCCGCAGCTGGTGATCTGCCAGGATGGCCGTGCTGGGTGGCTACTGTGAGGGCAACAACTCCATCACCCAGGCCTGGGTCCAGCAGGGCTTCCAGCCCTGCTTCTTCTTCACACTGGTGCCATCCGTGCTGCTGAGCGTCTGCCTGTTGCTGGGTGCCCTGCAGTATGCCTGCTACGCCCGCTTCAGCCGTGCCATGGAGCCCAAGTACATTCCCCGCTCTCGCCTCTACCGTGGCCAGGTCCTGCTGTCCCTGTTCCTGGCCCTGCAGCCCTTTGGTGGGCTGCTGTGGCAAGGAGTGGGGCTGAGACAGCTCTATGGGTATATGCTGTTGCATGCCTGCCTCTGGGCCCTCAGCTGGGGCTGTGCCATTGCCCTCCTGCAGCTGGAGCATACCCGGGTGCTGGCCCATGACCGAACACGGGGCCATGGCACTGTCCTCCTCCTCTTTTGGGCACTGGCCTTTGCTGCTGAGAACCTGACCCTGGTGTGCTGGAGGAGCCCTCTGTGGTGGTGGGCACTGGAGGACACCAACCAGAAGGTGGGCTGGGGGTCTGTGGCCAGGGAAAGGGGACAAAGCACTTTAGGGGGTGGGAGGGACTTCAGCATCGTGGTGTGGGGATGGAGTATGCATGTCATGACCTGCCATACCCAGGGGGTATACAGTCCTGGATTGCACCCACACATCTGCCAGATATTTCAGTCCCAAGCCCAGCTATCACTCATCTCTCCATGCCCCCACCCAACTCAGGTCCTGCTTCTTCCTGGCCCAGACCCAGAAGTAAGGGTGTTTCCCTGCTTCCCACAGCCCTTTGCCCCTGTGTACTCCTTAGGGTGGGTGCACCTTAAGCCAGATGATGCAGGGAGGAGGGAGGAAGTCTGGGTGGTGCCGGTGGTGCTGTGCTCAACCAGGGACTCCCACTGAGCTGCATGGGGTGTCCCCTGGCACACTGCACCCCATCCCCATGCTCTGCTCATCTTCTCCCTCAGATCATACCCATCCCATGCTCAGGGTTATGCTGAGGGCCAGCTGAGATGCTGAACTCTCACTCTCCATTCAGGTGCAGTTTGGCTTCTGGCTGCTGCGTTACATCTGCACATTCATGCTCTTCATCCTGGGCATGAAGGCGCCAGGGCTACCCCGCAAGCCCTACATGCTGCTAATCAATGAGGAGGAGCGGGACGTGGAAAACAGCCAGGTGAGTCCTGGGACTGAAGCAATTTTAGGATATGGCCAGGAAGGAGCTGGGGATAAAATGGAAATACAGCTGTCCTGGGATCAGCATCTTCATGAGATGTGGAAGGAACAAGGTTTAGGGCTGCCCAAGCTCCCTGCTTGCTGTCACTAGGATGCAGCCCTGTTTGGAGGATGGAGTGGGTACTCTGGAGTGGGCACTCTTGAGTGGGGCTGGTTTACTTGGGGTGTTGCCCAGGACCATTGCCAGCTGGATTGGGGTGCCAGGGCAATGACTCCTTGGTCTGCTGTCCCCCAGCCACTCCTGACTGATGCCAGCAGGACCACCTCCACCTGGAAGGATTTCCGGAGGAAGCTGCGGCTACTGGTGCCATACATGTGGCCGAGGGGCAACCACCTGCTGCAGGGACTGGTGCTCTTCTGCATGGTGCTCATGGGGCTGGAGCGGGCCATCAATGTCTTTGTCCCCATCTACTACAAAAGCATTGGTGAGGCACCTGGAGCTTGGTGTGTGAGGCTCGCCACAGCCTCACCAATTGCTGGGGGGTGTTGAGGTGACCTGGAGGGCTGCAGGGATGTGGCAGGTGCAGAGTCCAGGGGGTCAGGGTCCAGCACTGGCTCCTGGGGCTGGTTCCCACAGACACCCTGGGATGCTCCCTCTCCCTCCATCCTGATCCTTGGCACACTTCCCACAGTGAATGAGCTGACAGCAGGCGCGCCCTGGCACACTCTGGCCTGGACTGTCTGCAGCTATGTGGGGCTGAAGTTCCTGCAAGGTGGCGGTGCTGGTAAGGACTATTGGGAAGGATGGGGCACTGATGATAGATGATATTGGACACATCATACCAGTGCTGGGGTGGCTAGAGAAGCCCATATGCCCCATCACTGCTGCTCTCTTGGACTCAGCAACCTGGGCTGGTCCCAGGGTAGGGAGAGTGAGTGGGCTTCATCCCAAATTCCCCTTTCCCAGCTGGACTTTTGGAAGTCTTCTGCATGTCCCAGTGGGGCTGATCTCAGTTGACCTTTCCATGTTGCCCTGCAGGCTCCACTGGTTTTGTGAGCAACCTGCGCACCTTCCTGTGGGTGTGGGTGCAGCAGTTCACCAACCGGCAGGTGCAGGTGCAGCTCTTTGCCCACCTGCACGGGCTGTCCCTGCGTTGGCACCTGGGCCGTCGCACTGGTGAGGTCCTGCGAAGCGTGGACCGGGGCACCAGCAGCATCAACAGCCTGCTCAGGTCAGAGTGTGCCCGTGATGGGTAGGGGTTGGCTGGGCAGCCCCACCGAGCTGGGCTGATGCCCCATCTCCCTTCCCACCCCCCAGCTACATAGTCTTCAGCATTTTCCCCACCATTGCGGATATTATCATCAGCATAGTTTACTTCACCTCGGCCTTCAGCGCTTGGTTTGGCCTCATCATCTTCGTGTGTATGAGCCTGTACCTGAGTGAGTGGGGGGGGCTCAGGGTGCAGTGCTGCCAGGCTGTGGGGTGGCAGGAGCCTTCCAATGCAGCTCCCTCCTGTCCACAGCTCTGACCATCTTCATCACTGAGTGGAGAACCAAGTACCGTCGGGACATGAACACGCGGGACAATGAGGCCAAGTCCCGGGCCGTGGACTCACTCCTCAATTTCGAGACGGTACTGTAGGAGTTGGGGGGGGTCACTGAGGACTGCTTGGGTGCTGATACCAGCTCTGCTCCTGTAGGTGAAGTACTACAATGCAGAGAGCTATGAGGTGAACCGCTTTAACGAAGCTATTGTCAAGTACCAGGTATGGGGTGCTCAGCACCTTTAGGGGCACCAAGCGGGAAGAAGCCAAACCTCGCAGGCATCTATGGGGATGATGGAGATCACAGTGGGTCTGGTTTGGAGGCAGCAGCGTCCCACAGGACTTGGTCTCTTCCAGGTCTCAGAGTGGAAGGTCAGTGCCTCACTGGGTCTCCTCAACCAGACCCAGAACCTGGTCATTGGCCTAGGGCTGCTGGCAGGGTCCCTGCTCTGTGCCTACTTTGTCACTGAAAACAAGCTGCAGGTAAGGCTAGTGCCAGCCTGTGCAGACCCCTGCTGAGGTGGGGCCCTGGGGCTGGTGATTACAGACCCCTATGCCCTGTCCCTTCCAGGTGGGGGATTTTGTCCTCTTTGGCACCTACATAATCCAGCTCTACACGCCACTCAACTGGTTCGGGACTTACTATAGGTAATGCTGGGAGGTGTGGAAGTGCCTGGTATCCCCCTTTCCATGGGAGACTATGTTAGTATATGCTCCCCCAAACCCTTTTCTCTGGTCTTTGCCCTCTTCAGGATGATCCAGAATTCCTTTGTGGACATGGAAAACATGTTTGAGCTCTTCCATGAGGAGCAGGAGGTGGGTGCCACCTTTCCTGAACCTTGCTCCCTCACTGGGCCTGTGGTCCTGCCCTAGGGGTCGGCTGGCTCTGAGCCTGAGCCTCTACTCAACAGGTGAAGGATGTGGCGAACGCCAGTGACCTGCGCTTGGAGGCTGGACAGATTGAGTTTGAGAACGTGCACTTCAGCTACACAGATGGGTATGGAGTACTGGGCACAGGGTGGGACCTGCTATAGGGATGTGGGGCCATGAAGTGGCCCTGAGCCCCTCTCCATGTCCCTTTTCCAGGAAGGAAATCCTGCAGGATGTCTCTTTCTCTGTGATGCCTGGGCAGACCCTGGCTCTGGTGAGAGCAGGACTGAGTGCAAGTTCACTGTAGGAGGGAAGAATGGGGGTAGAGAGGCTGGAAAATCTGAAGGTGGGAAGGACAGCCCCCAGCAGGACTAGCCCTTTCCTGTCCAGCCCCTGGCCTCCAGCAGCTGGGAATTTGCCATCTCCAAGTCCCTTTTCCTTTGTGCGTAGGTGGGACCTTCAGGCTCTGGAAAGAGCACCATCATCCGTCTGCTCTTCCGCTTCTACGATGTACGGGGTGGCTGCATCCGCATTGATGGGCAGGACATCTCCCAGGTGAGGGGGGAGGGCCTCCAAGGACCGGGGAGGACACACCAGCTCATCTGGGCCTCACAGCACTGCTCAGTGCAGGCACCAGCATCTCCCCAGGGCAGGGGTGAGCATGCAGTCCCCACAGCCCCTTTGCAGGCTGACAGCTGTGCCAGAAGTGGCAGAATGGCACAACTCCCAGGCTGAAATGCTGGGTGCTGACCAGGGCTCCCTGGGAAGGACTAGGGCACTGTCAGGGCCCCCCCCACTGCAGAGTGGAGATGCAGCTGAGCCTGTGGTGCAGGGCGACCCTACAGCACATAGCTTGCAAGGAACGGGGCTCATGGCTGAGGGTAGGATTGGGTTTTGGAGGGATCTTTGCATTGGGTGTGGGTCTGCCTGAGCCCTCTCCCCTGCCTCCCAGGTGAAGCAGGCTTCACTGCGTGCTCATATTGGGGTGGTGCCCCAGGACACCGTGCTCTTCAACGACACCATCGCCAACAATATCCGCTATGGACGGATCCTGGCCACTGACCAGGAGGTACAGGAGGCAGCCCGGGCTGCTGACATCCACGACCGCATCCTTTCTTTTCCCGATGGTGAGACCCCTGCAGTTCCCGCCATCCTGTGGTCCCCTAAGACCTTCTAGCTGCCCTCACAGGTATCCTTGGGTGACATCTCCCACAGGGACACCTACTTTGTGACTTTGTGTATTGCTTTGCCTTTCCTTGCCTTCTTTTCAGGGCTAGATCAGCCCCTGGACAGGGATAAGCTGAGGCTCCACCACGTGGCTGTGTGGTCGCAGCAGGACCTCCCAGGGCAGCAGGTCGCCATCTCCATTTCAGAGGGCACCAGCACATCATGTTTCTGCTCTTGTGGCTGCAGGATACAACACCCAGGTGGGAGAGCGAGGGCTGAAGCTGAGTGGGGGTGAGAAGCAGCGCGTTGCCATTGCACGCACCATCCTGAAGGGTCCCCACATCATCCTGCTGGATGAGGTAACAGCAGTGGCCCCAGCCCAGCCTTACGCAGCTCTGCAGCAGCCCCATGCCTAGCAGCTGCCTACACTACCTCTATCTCTTCCCCATGTTGTGTCTCACCTTGCAGGCCACATCTGCACTTGACACAGAGACTGAGAGGAACATCCAGGCTTCTCTGGCCAAGGTCTGCGCCCACCGCACCACCATCGTTGTTGCACACAGGTAGGGACAAGGGAAAAGAGCTGATCTGGGAGGGGCTGGCCAGAGCCCGCAAGAGGGGCACACAGATCTGCCCTCTCTTCAGGAGGTGGGAGGTCCTGGGGTTGCATCTCCTGGCACGGTGCAAAGCCTCAGGAACCCTCTCCCACCCAAGTCAGGCTAACACCTGCTTTTCCCTGCAGGCTTTCCACTGTGGTAGGTGCAGACCAGATCCTGGTGCTTAAGGATGGGCACATCGTGGAGCGAGGGAGGTGAGCACAAGGGGAGTGCTGGGGGAGGGGATCCCCTCCCTGGCTCTGGGGCCAGCTCAGGACCCTGCATCCCTCCACTCTCCTCACAGGCATGAGGAGCTGCTGCAGAAGGGTGGTGTGTACGCTGGCATGTGGCTGCAGCAGCAGACTGGGGATGAGGGTGAGAACAAGGAACACCGCACTGAGAAGCCCCAGGGCAGCAAGAAATCGTCATGAACATGACCAGGAGTTCCGCTGTGACACTGACTTGGGTCCAGGCCCCCACACTGCCTGGGAGTCTTTTGCTGGCTGCAGGCAAGTGCCCTGCCTGCCCTAAAGCTGCAGGGGCTTGGTTGGACACTCCACTACATTTGTACATGTTTGTTTTGCTGTTGTGTAGTTTCTTAAACCAGGTCCTTCCCAGGTCTGTGCCTGTGTGCTCTGGGCAGGGTACGCGCCTCTTGGCGGGGACAGGCAGGGTTAGTGCCTGTGTCCTTGGGTCAACCAGCAGCTCTGCCACAAGGTTGAGCTCCTTGGGCTCTAGGTGGGCAAGGGGTTGAGCAGGCTGTCAGTGCCTGCCCCATCCCCACACAAAGGGCTGAGCTTGGCAGGGGGCTGCACCCCAACAGCAATGGAAGAGCAGGGCAACTGGTGTCCCCTCACCCCTGTGTGCCCCCCAGTTTAACCACCATCCAGAGAGATGTGCCACTCTGGGCTGGACACCAAGTGACTGCTCCCTCAGGTAACTCTGTACCTTGTGCCATGCTTTTATTTTCTCCCAAGCAGCACTTCGACAAGTCTCAGCATTCCCTAGACCCAGCCTGAACCCCGCTCCCTCAGCTGCTCAGAGCGGGACAGCCCAGTCCTGTGCAGAATCAGGCACAGCCCCGCAGGCAGGAATGGTTACAGCAGCAGGTGGGAAAGCAGCAGAGCTTTGCACGGCTACAGACCCCTGCAAGAGGCCAGCAAGACAAATCCCCTCTACCCAACCAGGCTCTAGGCTCAGGGCTTTGTTTGTAAGGAGGGGTTCTGTGCTATTCTATCCAGGAGGGGATACCGAGCAACACAAGTGGAAGAAGGGAGGCATTCCTACCCCAGCAGCATTTAAACAGGGCCCTGTTTAAGTTTAGGGCAGCAGAGAGCAGCCAGCAGCAGGAAGGCAGCTGCAACCATCCCATGTGAGCGACACTGGCATTTAAGTCACTGCCAAGATTACTTATTATATTAAACCAGAAAGGAAATGCAGCTCCATTCAGTCTCAGAGAGGTCTTGTGCCCCAGCCGAGCAGGGTAAGGCCCAACGTGCTCTTGTGCATGCAAACAGCAGGGAGGCACTGAGAGTGTGGGGAGCAGGGAAGGGGCTGCTTTCACACTGCTGGGAGGCTGCATATTCAGCCGTGCCATGCCCAGGCAAGAGACCATCCCAGCCACATTTGCTCTTTGCTGAAGGGCTGGCACAGCCCTCCCCAGAGCATGGAATCCAGCCCCCCACTACAGAAGGCAGCTACATCCCAGCTGTATGTCTGAGCATGCAGAGATGTCCCCACACAGCTCTGCCCTTGCCCCACAGTCCCAGCAGTGTTGGGACATGGCTGTGGCAACTGCAGGTTAAGTGCAGACCCTGCTTGCTTTGGTCAGTGTGTACCCAGCCCCATCCTGTACAGTCTTCACTTCCCCAGGAGCATCAGCAATTTGCTGCACTAATTTTATATAGGTACTAGGGCTGAAGTGTCAGTGTATATTTGGTGGCTTACAGCTCCCAGGGAGATGAGCTGTCCTTGGCAACAGGCTCTTGGTACCAGTGTCCAGGCCAGAACCCCACGGCATCCATGTGGGAGGCCAAAGCCGCTCCTCAGGTCACAAGTGGGATCCTATGTCCGCTGGTGCACCCCGCCTCACCTGCCTACGACATGCTGCAGTTTGATGGCTTTGAACCGTGTGCCTGGAACAGAGAGAAGCACACAGTGAGCAAGGGCAAGCAGGCTTCTTCCTCTCTCCCACAAGGGGGCACATACAGTGCTCAAATTCCCAGAGATGTGTGCTCAGCAGTGATGCTGCCACTGCCCTAGGCTGGGCTGCCCTGCTGGTGACGAAACCCAGGCTAGACAGAGCCCAGAGTGAGCAGAACCCAGGGAGGCCCCCTCCCTCAAAGAGCTAGGCCAGGATCAACCCCACAACAGCACAGAGGACATGGCCAGCCTCACTCACCTGCCGCTGCGACTGCTGGTACTCGGCTTCGCTCGCTGACAGTGCCTGGGCCAGTGCCAGATCCTCCTCCTCCTGTGTGCTGCTGGGACAGTGGTGCATTGTGTGCCTCAGCTCCCTCAGGCTCACGGGCTGAGTGCTCAGAGCCCTTCTGGGTTTCAGCATCTCACTTCAACCCCTCAGCATATCTTAGGGCAGGGAGCAACTGAGGATAACTTTGAACAGGCATGGGGCTGGGGAGGGAGCAGAGGATCCAGCTGGGGCTGGCAGCCAGAAATCTGGGCAAAGGAGAGCCATGTTAGGTCCAGTCAGTAAGACTGTGCTTTTAGCAGCACTGGGCATTGTGCCTGGAGACATGAGCTCCTGGGTGTCCTCCATGAACATCCCTACTCCACCTATCACGCTCCAGCCAAACCCATTAGCTGACAAGTGGTCAGACAATGGTTTGCCCTACTCTGTGTGTCAGTCACTGTCCCCTACTGGCACCCCTAGGGCTGACGGCTTGCTTGCTGGACAGAGTTCCCTGTTGTCTCTGGACTCTTCCTTTTTATCCCTGTCAGCCAGAGAGGCATCATATGGAAACACGTGCTGAGAGGAATGTTATCCCAGAGCCACATGATGCTTCCCCGGACATCTTTCACACACAGGGTGAGTGCACAACACACCACACCACGTGTTTTGGGGCTGTACCTGGGTTGCTGTGCTGAGCTGCGTGCCGACTCTGCCAGGGACATCTCCAGGGCTCGCTGTAACGCCTCTTCCTCACTCTGAAACAAAACACCTTGTCACCCGCTTAGCCAGGGTGGGGGCCAGGAGGCAGCCCTGAAGCACATGTGGCAGGTACAGTCTTTCCTGCCCAAGGGTGGGCAAATATTCTCTCTCCCAGAGGCAAGACACAGCCAAGGTGAAAAACTGGGGCTCTGGACAGCCCAGCAGTGCTCTTCCCCTGCCCAAGGGGACATCCTGCTTGCTAATGCAGGAGTATGCCACGAATACTAGTGGAAAGCAACTTCCAGTCTCCTTCAGCCTTTGCTTGTACTACAGAAAGACAACACCCAAGGAAAATGGCTGGTGCACTTTGTCCCTTTGGGGAAAGCTAAGCAACAAGCACAGCTGAGAGCTGTCATTCGCAGGCACCAGAGCAAGCTGATTTCCCACAGAGCATTCAGAATCACTGTCTGCCAGGGAAGACACAGCTGGGAGCACAGTCACCTACAGAGTGCGGGCTAGAAAGCATTTGTCGCTTCCTAGAGGGCACAGAAACCACCTCAAATGGCCAGGCCAAGCCACTCACCAGCCCATTCTGCAGCATGACAGCTGGAGGGGAGGTGCTGCGAGTCTGCGATGCAGCTGCTCTGGCTCCCCTGCAAGCAGAAGAAAAGCTGCATTATTGTCAAGGCAGGGAGCCCTAGTACAACTATCAGTCCTGCTGAGGCACAAGAAGAAGGGAGCTGTCGCTCTGGTGTTCCACAGAGAGCCAAAATGAGCCTGGTCATGCCCACCTCAGAATTACAAGTCAGGCCATCACCTTACCTGGCACAGGCCAGAGAAGAGGAGCTGTCTGGTGGCCGGGCAGCTCCGCTGCTTGATGCGGTGACTATTTTGGAAGAGGATGCCTGGGCTCTGGTAACTGCAGCATGCCTAGGACAGACAGGACACCTGTGAGAAACTGTTTACCATCATGAGCAATTCCTAGGCATCAAACTTGGATAACTTGGGATAACAAGCTGGATAAGCGAGACGCCTCCCTGGCTCCTCTTCCTCCCATTCCCAAGAGTTTCAAGTGCTGTTTCTCTCCCTGAAACCCTGAAACAAAGCAGTCAGCAGGCTTTGTACTGACAGCTTTTGCTGCAGGAGAGACTGTGTACACCTGTGTGCTTGGTGTTGTAGGAGGATACCCTGGCACACAGGGCAGGGAGTGTGAGAATGCAGCAGTCCCAGACAACGGCTCAGGAGGACCTGGGCTTCTTCCCTGTCACCCATCTGGCAAACACAGACCCATCCCTTCCAGCCTATCTCTTCTCAGGCCCTCACCCTGCTTTGGAAAGGGGATGCCCTGCTCCACTGCAGTCATGGTCCAGGGGGTGCCGGTGCTTGAGGCAGTAGTTCTTGTGGCACTGGTCACAGATCACCTTCATCATCTCCTTCTGCTTGCAGCCAGGCTTCAAACACTTGTTGGTGAAGATCTGAAAGATGACATGGCAGTGGTGAAAAGGAGCACATGCTGCAGGGCTGGGGCTGTCCCTTCTCTCCATGCCAGGCCCTGGGCACTGACCAGCCTTCCTCACCAGTGTTATCTTCTGCAAGGCTCTGAAATTTGTCTCTGAATACTTTCTTTAGATGTCTCTGAATAATTTCTTTAGATAGTTCATTAGTAATTCACTGGTGCTTCAGTCTCCATAGACAAGAGTCTCCACAACCACAGAATGCACAGCAGGAGAAGGAGTGCCTTGCCCAGGGACTCCTGCCTTCCATGCTAGTGCAGTGGGGATAGGGCATTCTAGCTGCTGCCAGGGCATTCTAGCTGCTGCCAGGCTGGATTCCTGCAAGGCCAGCTCCCTGCAGCAATTTCATCTCCTGGAAAAATGGGGTAGCTAATTGCTGATTACATTTTCCTAATAGCAGCATGCAGTTTCCCATCCTTATGTCCCAGGTGGCAGCCCAGCCCCACTCCATCACCACCTTGCTCCAATGACTGCCTCCACAAAGCCCTGCGGATGAGCATACCTCCAGCTCACCAACCCTCCCTGGATCAGCCTGTGCCAGAGACAGCACCAGGCAGAGCTGAATCTGTGTTGTTTTCATCCCATTCCCAGGCTCCCTCAGAGACCTGGCAGAGCTCACCTGGCAGAGCCACGCAGTACCCACCTTGCGCTTGCGTTGTGCAGGGTCAGACTTGCAGTCACGGTCAATGTGCTCACCCACCACAACATCAGGCATCTCCCCCCGCCTCACAGGGACTGGGATGTTGCAGAGGGGACATACTGGGACCTGCACATCCTGCAGAGACAACAAAAGGGAGCTGGGAGCAGGTAGCTGGGCAACCTTGAGTGCTGCACAGTCATCTCTCTCCCTTTCAGGACCCGCCTAGCACGGCTTCCACAGCTTCAGCTGCAGTTTGAGATCCTGCTCATGACCCTCCAACCAGCTTGCACAACAGGTGCAGAGGCACAGACATACACTCTGGGAAGGGAAGATGGTATGGCTGGGAGATGCCCAAACCACTTCACCCTGTGGGAGAGGGAGGGCTGGATGTTTGTGGCACTGAGATGGAGATCCTGGCTTTCAGGTACATCTTCAGACTCAGTACACATCCCAAGGGGGACTGCTCAAGTGACCAAAGTCACCACAGATTATTATGATCAGCGGCTAGAAAAGCTCAGCAGCTCCATGCAGGAGGGTGGATGACATCTGCTCCCTGCACTTACCTTCTTGTAGGCAGAGGTGCAATCGTGCTGGGCATAAGCAATGTGGTCGGTGCAGAAGATCTGCTCGCAGGCATCGCACTTCAGGGGAAGGAAGTCTAGGAGCAGGATATGGCATGGGCAGAGAGCATGGAGATCAGCATTGCCCACCCGCAGCCCGGGAGCCTCCCCGACTTCCCGAAGGCAAAACTGTGACCCGCGGCAAAGCCAGGGCCGCACCTCTCATCCCCCAGCACAAAACCAAAACGGCTGCAGGTCCATAGCCACGTCTTCAGAAATACCCAGGGCTCCTCCTCAAAACGTGCCGCCCCCGAGATTAGGAGTAGCATCCTGAATCACACCGAGCTCCCCGTGGGCTGCCGGCTTCAAACCGGAGGGAAGTGATGTTGCCACAGCCGCCACGGCTTCGCCCATCGGGATAATCGGGGTATGGACAGGTCCCGGCGGCCCCGCCGCGTGCGGCCTCCCCAGCCTGCAGCACCGAGGCCCGGCAGCGGGGGTGCCTGCCCGGGCCCTGCCCCGCTATCCCTGGGCAAGAGCCGCTGCCCACCCGGCTACAGCCGCGTACCCGGACAGAGCCACGGGCGGAACCGGGTCCACCGGCACGGACAGCCAGCCCCGCCCTAGTGGGGTGCCTACGGGCAGCAGAAAGGATCAGGGACCCCTCCGCCAAGGGCAGCACGGGCGACACGTCCTGCCCTTCAAGCCCCGCTCCCGAGCGGGCGCCCGGCGCCGCCCCGCCGCCTCCCCGCAGGCCGGGCTGCCCGGTCCGTGCCACCCAGGCCCAANCACAGCCCCGCCCCGGCGGGCCTCGCCCCGCCCCGCGGCGCCGGGCGGCCCCCCGCACCCCTCCGTATGCCCTTCCTCCGGGAGCACCGCTGGGACCCGCGGGAAGACCAGCTCCAGAGACCTGCCCCGGGGCGGGGGGAAGGCTCAGGGCAAGGGGGAGTCCACGAGCCTGCCAGGCTAGCATGAAGTGTCTGCCGCCATGGGACAGCTTGACCTTATCCCTCCATCCTTCCTCCCCTGCCCCAAGGGACACAAACCACGGATCCTGCCGTGTAACTAAGTTCCTGCCTCTAATCCAGTCACCTCGGAGTCTCCAGGTGCCACGCTATGATGCCCAGCAGAGCATAGATGGGGTGATAGAAGGGTCACTGGTGTGGAAGGCAAGAGATGCCAGGGCAGCAAAAAACTGGAGTACTGAACAGGGCCAGGAGTGAATTTCATTGATTGCAAAAAAATCAACTCCACAGCCACCCAGTAACAGAACTCAAATGAGACAGGGAAAAAAAAAGCAGGTATCGCCCAACACCCTGTTCCAGCAGTGACACAAAAGACAGTAACAAGTCTGCAGAAGAAGTCTCTTTGCACAACACCCGTCTGCCCTTGCCCCCTTACTGCTACCCTCTGCTCCAAAGACCCCTTTCCCTTTGCTTGCCCCTGAGAGCCACATTTGACTGTGCACCCCATCCCTCCCCCCAGACAAAACCAATGAAAGTTAAAATTATTTACACTTTTAGCCATTTAAAAACCCAATAAAATAAGATTGCATATGTCCTACTGGGGATGTGGGTATTAGCAGCAGCTACAGCTAGCTCGGTACTCAGCGTGCAAAACAGAAGACAAACAGAAGACAGACCGAAATACTGCACCATTACTAGGAAGCGTTTGCTGGGGTTGGTGTTTCAATTGTGGCATAAGGCTTCTAGGAGCTGGCTCCTCCCCAGCTGCAGGGCCTCCTGCTCAGCCGGTGAAGGCCAGGCTCTAGAAGGATGGAAAGGATTCATTATTCCAGACACAGCACATTAACACTGATGCATTTCCAACCCAGTCAACACAAACATCTAAAAACCCACTGCACGTTCACTGTGTGAGTTTTTCCTTCTTTCCAGTGATGACAGAGGAAAAGGGGGAGTACAGGTAAGACCTAAGACATAGATGCTGCTGTCATCACTGCTCCTCCTCATCTCCTTGCTTTGGCAGCTCAGCAAGCTTGGGAGAGGAGGGAGACGGAGCAGCATCTTGTGCCTCCTGCTCCTCTCCAAACCCCAGCTCTACATCCATTTGCTCCAGCTCCCCCTGATCCAGTAGCTCAAAGTCATCTGCTTCCTCCTCATCCTCTGGTGAAGCTCCTGTCTCTGTCTCCACCACTTCGCTCTCTGACAGGTGTGCTTGGAAGCTCAGTTTCTCTTCAGGCTCCATGGGGAGGAACTCAGAGAGGGGGGGTCCCTCACTGGCCTCTGAGGACCGCAGGAGGGCAGAGAGGGTATTCTGCACCGCTGTGGTGATGGCAGTGGTGACGATCTCCTCACTCAGCGTGTTAATGCAGATGCCCAGGCCTGGGGCAGGGACAGTCTTTGGCTCTGCGCTGCCTCCTGCCGCTTGCCCACTCCCATTGAAGTGCGTATTTACAAAATGGAGAGGAGACGCGAGGCGAAGGATGGAGAGGTCAGAGTCCGTGGCCTCTTTGTCTGCTGAGTCCAGCTCACAGGCAGCGTGGGCAAGCTCAGGACCCAGGGGCACACCAAACGCGTCTTCATCACTCTGTGGTCCCAGGTCTCTGGAATGATATTCTTCCACGGATGGAAACTCTGCCAGGTCCTTGGAAAATGACTCCTCCGGCTCACTGTTCAGGCTCTGCTGATCCAGGTCTGGAAGGCACCAGCATTAAGGTATATGTTCTCTTATCCTGACCTCCCACCCACCTTCCCCAGCTGACACACCACAGCTGACTTTAAGATACCTTCCCCATCCTTGGAGGACAGCAGGAAGAGGTCTGCAGTTATTCCCTCCTGCCAGTGGCATGATTAATATGGAACATTTCTTTTGTGATCCTGTTGTATGTGCTCTGTGATCAGAGAGGACTTCCCGCTCCAGCTCATGCTCTCTGCATTTAAAGTCCCCCATCAAAACTCCCAAGGTCAGGGAAATTGTGCTTACATCACCTGCCTGCTCCTTCCCAGACACCCAAGTGGCCATTGAGTGGTTACCTCCATGTTCTTCACCACTAATCAGTCCTTCTCTGAGCTAGTAAGTCTGACCTGTTTCACCCAGCATCATATATGGGTATGTGACTATCCTATTCAATTATTTCTGTGTGACTTTGTGGGTGGCCTTGCTCCCTTGCTGGAGTCACAAGATGGCATTGCTCTGTGGGGCAGTAATTAGAGGCTGATGTCCACTCAGGACCAGCTTTTAATCAGCCATAAAGTCAGGGCATGCTGCACTGCTTTTCCTTCCTCCTTTCAATGCTCTTCTCATGCAAATAAATGGGTTCTCTCCCTGTCCTCCCATTTGTATGACCCATTGTTCTAGGCCAAAACACTGAGGAAAAGGGGGCAGCAAGGTGTCCCATTATGTACCTTCAGAAACATCCGTCAGCTGTGGGGTGGTAGCCCTTGAAACAGAAAAGCCCCCACTCTCCAGGATAGAAGCCTCCTCATCAGAGAGCTCAGAATCTGTGATTGACAGTGCCAGGGCAGTTTTCTTCACATCCACCTGCATGGGATGAAGGCAGAGAGACAAATTCCTGTGTGTTTAAGTACTCATGGTGCCTATGGGCACCTCCAGACCTTCCAGGCAGAAGTCCTTGCTGGAGGGACAGTCTAACTGTGCTCCCTGCACTGGAGGGAAGGGTAGTCTCAGCTCACTAGCTTTCCTGCAATAAATCACTGCCCGAAGGTTTGCCTGCTCTCAGTGAGGAACACAAAAAAGGCAGCACAAGGTGGGATGAGACTGTACGAGTCTCAGAAGGTTTTGATCCTTCTTCCTCTCCTGGGATCACCAAGGAGAACACCCCTTCCCTTCTGCATTCACATAGAGCGCAAGGAAGCCTTCTACAAGTAGCAGTGGTTCAAGTATCCACATTCCTTTGGAAACAAGCTTCCCACCTCACAGCCCAGCTACATGCCCAGAGCTGCTGCTTGGTTTGTTTCTGCAGTGTGAATATAGAAAAGTCACACACAATCTGTCTGAAAGCAGAGAATTCTGTAAGAGACACTAGAGCTGCTCAACTCCCTTTTCCAGTTTTGAGGAGCCTCTGCACATTACAGCAGGGAGGTTCATTTCTTCAGGAGACATTCACATTCTCTGAGCATGAAGCATAACCATCACAGTAATTCTGAGGTCAGGAGGAGGCTGGGGCATGGCTGGCCCTGCCCTGCTACAGCGTCACCAGCTCTGTGGCACTGAATTCTCAGTACCCAGATTGGAGACGATGGCCTTACCAAACACATGCCCTTCTCCCCTTAGAATTCTGCAAAGAAGCGATTTACTGATCTGCTGTGTGTTATCATTGTTGCTGTACTCAGATCGCCCCTTGGCTCTCAAGCTGCTATAGACCAGAGAGGAGGGACTAGCTCCTGCTAAGCTCTTTGAGCTCTTACCACTGGGGAGAAGCCTGACAGCTCTGCTTCGCTCTCACTCTCCGTCTCTGCTGTTGGCTCATCACCTGCTGCAGGCTCGCTCTTCCCTTGCCGTTCTGTGAGAATGAGAAGAAAGGCTTTACGTGACACTGAAGGAATTTTCTGCCTCTATACACCACTTTCCCCTACTTCCTCTGTGAAAGTGCACAGGGTTCCTGGAGACAAGCATAATCTGTTGCTCTCATGTGCTGTTCTCAGGATCACCTGGGAGCACACAGTTGCTCTCTGCATAACCCTTAAGTTTCCACCTCTCTTTCCCTGCTCCTCTGCAGCCTGTCACCACACAGTGTTGGCAGACGTGGTCTCCTATTGTCCTTTTGCTACAGCTCCACCTTAGGAATACAGCACCAAAAAAAGCTAGAGAGAAGGTGGTTCCTTACTCTTCTTCTCATGCTTGTGGTGCAGCGTCTCTGCCTTCATACTGTAGTCCAGTTTCATCAGGACAGGCTCCAAACGTGTGTACATCCTCTGGATCAGCTCATGGTAGACCACCAGAGGCCACAGCAGAATGCTGAGCACTGTGGACATGGAATGCAGGGAGTGTGAGAGACAGATCAAGCACAACCTGACTCTTCCTGTAGTGTCAGTAAGAAAGTCTTCAAGGGAAACACATTTTAATGGTATGTTCTTTCCCATCTGACTGCCTAAAAATCCTCATCCATGGCTCTTCTTACTCATTGCAAAGCTGCTCGATTAACCAGGTTTTACTGCCAGATCTTAGATAGAATATAGATATACGGTAAGATGAAGCATAAGCCCTTCTCTTCAGCCACTGCACCCCAGACCCACTATGCAACAGAAGCCCTGAAAAGAGTTTAAATGAGAATTAAAACTAACCATTACCAAAACTTTTATATGGGTAGCTGCATAGAGCTCATGTGTAGATGGATTCACAGCAGAGCACCAGAACAGAGTTATTAGGGACCCATGATGCAGTGAAAAAGGTCTATTCATCCAACACGCAGCTTTGTTAGCAGCTTTGTTAACAACACTCTCGATAGGGATTTGCCCACCTTAGGAAGTGAGAGACTGTAACTTCCTGCTTCCCTGGAGCCTCGGCCAGCACAGCCTCAGCAGTGGGGAACAGAGGGCACCAATGTTTTAATCACAGCTCCCTCTCCTGCCTTTGCAGTCATACTGCATGCACGTGCCTACAGAGACTTCCTGGAACACATTCCCTGTAAATTGATTCATCATCTAGTACAGATTCCCTTGAGAAAATTACCAATCTGCTTTTACCAGCCCATCAACAGCAGAGTTAGGTCATGTCTCAGCTTAAGTCAGACAAGAGCACTGCTTATACTCACAAACGATGTAGGAGATCATTAGGCCAGGAACATAGTGTCCAACTACAGCCAGAATCAGGCAGCCTGAACAGACACTCATGCAGAACTGAAGAAAGAGAGAGGAACAAACAGAAGTGACAAGAGGCAGAGATTCATCTATGCAGCCCATGCCAGAAACCCATTTAGCACAACATGAGGGATGGCCCTAACCAAGTCAGTCAGCCAGCTCTGCACCAAGTACAGTTAGGTGCTGACAGAACTTGGACAGCTCAGACATGGTTGGGTTAAGCTGCAAGCATCAGAGGCTCAAGCGCTGGATGACCAAGGTAACCCAACGCCCCAATAAAACAAATCAAAACTTTATCAGACAGTTCTTTATGAAGTAAATTACATTCCTTGAGGATATGATGGGATATTGCAAATTGGCACTTCTACATCTCTCTGTAGAGCTCAGCACTTCAGGAGAAAACCGTACTGTCTTGACAGAGACAGGAACCTGCTACAGAGTCATTAGAAGCTGTGCCACTGCTGTGCCATAAAACAGCTGGCAGAAGCATTAGCAGAGCCCATGCTCCCATCAGACTAGGACCTTCTCCTCTGGAAAAAGTGAAATATAATGGTGCAGCCCTGATGGCTTGTCTTACATTCTCCTGGGGATGGCGGGGGGGGAAGTGAGAATAGACAATCTGCAAACCAGGGCATGGGTTCGGATATGGATTATATCCTGCAATTAAGAGTTTAATTCATAATGGAGAGGGTTTGCAAAAGCTAAGGTTCCTCTATGGGCTTTGCTCCCAATGAATTCATTCTTTATGGGCATCTTCGGATCTGGTCTTCTACTCCCTGTGGCTGGGACAAAAAAGGAGTAATAAGCAGTGTTAGAAACCTACTCCTTTCAGCACACTGAATGCCAGGAAGCCTAACACAATCCTAGTGTGTCCTACTTTTTGTGATGCTAAGGCAGTTCCTGTCTACAAACTCTTTCCAAATAACATACATCACAGCCATTAAAACATGTTTAATGACAAGTTTTCACGCACTCAGAAACAGTGCTGTGTTTGGACTTTGCTAGCAACAACCTTGGCTAGTGAAATAGGACTAGCTTAAGAATGGAACTCATGAAAGGGCCAGAGACTGTAGGCTTCCCTTTTTTTTCTCCCCAGTCCCAATCTAAGAGCTTCCTTTGCACACTAAGAAATGAAATAATGTACAGCAAGCCATTCACAGGAGGGATTAAGTTCAGCTCCAGTTTACAAATACTGGAAGTCAATTACTCATTATTTAAACTTCCCATGGCATAGAATCTGCAAGGAATGAACAGCAAATATTGGACAGGGATAGCAATTGTAAAAATATTGAATTTACATTCTTCCATCTCTTAAGGCACTAGTAATGGAAATAAAAGCCCCTGCACAGAAGAGTAGGTATCTCCAGCTTACCTTGGCAGGATTTTGCCTCTTGTACTGTAGCAGTTCCTGCAGGTAGAGCCTGAAGGTGACCCAGCTCTCTGCCAGACAGTGGCACAGCTCAGGGACACTGAGCAGGTGAGGTTGTGCCCCTGAAGTCACCCCCTCACTAGAGACAGACAAGAGCAAGAAGACAATCTTTGAACATGGTCTGTTTTCCTGGGGGAGAGGAACCGCTGCGCCAGGAAGCAGAGCTCCCTACCAAGGCTTGACAATACTGACTGCATTTTCAACTGAACTACGGAAGATGCTTGATTTGGAGACAGTTTTTCCCTTCAATCTGGAAGAAAGTCAAGAGGCACCTGAGCAAAGCAGCAGCAGATACCATGCCACAGAATTCCCATGCCACAAGCCCAAGATGCAAAGCAGTTTACTCAAAGCCACACAGAAAGAAGCACTGGAGGTGGAACTAGTTATGTGGCCTCCTCTGGCACCAAGTCCAAGGTAGACAGAATGTGGTGCTCAGACCTAAAACCACAGCCAAGGATGCAAGCCACACCACCAGAGAGAGCACATTCAGCCTGTGGAAGTCAGTCTCAGTGATCTCCTTCTCTCTGGACGACTCTTAAAATAGCTCAGGACAGATCCAGGGAAGAAACCCAAGAGCTCCTAACATCAGAAATACGCAAGCTTTATTGCTACTGAAAGAACATTAGCTTTCTCCAGAGTCTCAAACTGTGGCTCCTGAGCTGATAAGCAGCTACCAGTGCAGAAGTCACTAGCAACGTTTCACAGCAGGAGCCACGCATTTTGTTGACAACAGAAAAAAAGGACAGGTGAGATCACCACACTAAATTAAGGCTTCCCCACTCTCCCCACATCAAGGAACACGCCTGTGAGCTTACCTCTCTCCTCCTGGCTCCTCTGATGGCTGTGCTGTAGAGAGAACACAGCAGATTAGTCAGCCAAGTAAAAAACACAACCTGACATTTTTACCAGTTGAACAGAGCAGAGCTGGAGATGTATCATCCTTAGCTAGGGAGGCACCCTGGGGACCTCCTTTGTGTTCTCATGCAAGCAGGAATCACTGGCTTGGAGCCTGAGCTGCAAAGGCTTTAGTGAAGCGTGCCTGGAGACCTGGAGCAGCAGAGCACTGGTCTCTGGGCACCCCAGCACACCTTGCAACCCAACACACAGACGGCAGGGCACTCATATCTGAGGTGTACCCTGGTGCTTACATGGGGCTGTCCACTCCAGAGATCATGCAGCTTTTCCTGGTGTCCCACACATCTGGGCAATGCCATTCCCACAGTGGGTGCCAGCACTTGTCATTCAAAGGGAGCTGCCAGCACAGTTTTGGAGCTGGACAAAACTTCAGCTTCCATCTTGGAGCTAAACATGGCACCAGGAGGTCTGAGCTGCATTTCCAACTGACCAGCCCAGACCTTGGCAGAATGCTGTGTACAAATACCAGAGATGTCCCTGCTGTCTCCATCCTCTCCCATGGAATTAAGTAACAAATAGCAGTCTTGTGCATAATTTTCTAATTTTAGGGCTCTTTTGTGTCCCCTGACAGCCTTTTGTGCCAGGCACAGATATAACTATACTCCTAAGATACATCACTCTGGATAAGGACAAGGGAAAGGCTCTCCCATATCTCTCTGCACTGAACCCATTGATGATCAAACAGGGATTTACTTCATGCAGAAGAGAGGAGTGTTGTTTCAATAGCAGAGGTCATGTATGATTATGAACTGCTTTTAGATACACTGATAAAAAATTTCTACGACAACTGAAATTCATCAGCCTGGTTGCTCACAGATTTGGATATCCTGGCAAGCTGACTGGTGTCTCAGGATGTACAGGGTACAACCAAAGCTCTGCTATCAACACAGTCTTTGTAAATCTCCTGTGTTTAACAATGGCCTGTTCATGCTGTGATAGCTCATTGAGGTCTACCCTCCTGTACCAGTCCGCCCACTGTCCTAGTGCTGGCAGGGACTGACATATCTTTGATGCTGTCTGACCAGCAGCAAACTTGGTGCATGAGGTTATAACTCTAACCCTGTCCCCGACACTGCACGTCACCATGTCAACAGAACTAAAATAAAGGAGGAAAGTTTAACCTCAGAGACCAAGCTTATAGTTAGAAATGGGCTAAAGAAATGCAATGGGTGCAAAAAGGAGTTTGAATCCTCCCTGGGTCACCGGCCAGGCACAAAGCCCAAGAGTGGCAGTGACTCCCTCAGGGAAATGCACCAAAGATGTGAACAACCATCACTGCAATCACCCAGTGAGACTTCAGACTCCACCCAGCTCAAGCCACAGAAGAGACCAACTGCATGTAGCAGCCCTGCCACTGTTCTCCCAAGACACAGGACGTTGGGCCAAGTCTGCCAGACTCCTCCTCCCGCTGCAGGCACTGCACCAGCCGGCTCGTGCAGTGGAGCAGGAGGCCAACCACCCAGGGAGGAGGCGATTCTTTGAGAGCGTGACCCAGATTTCCAGTAATCAGGCCTGACAAGAGGAGTCAACTGCTCTCAGACTGGGCTGCCCATTCGCTCCTCTGCCCACAAGCATTTGCCATGGTGGCTGGGGCAGCTCACAGAGGGAGCTTGAGCTGCAGTGTGAATATTATGGATGCAGCTCCACCCCCACAGGGCAGCTGCTTCCCTCCTGCAACCGCCATTGCTGTGTTCTGTTGTTGTGCTCAGGAATCTAAAGCTGCTTAATCGCAGCACACAGAAATCCAGCTCTATCTCTAAGCCTCATCTATTACCTGTGCTAAATCACCAAATACATTACATCTGGGACTGGCCAGTCTGTGAGGGCTGGCTACACCAGTCATACAGGGTATCACATGAGAAGCTGGGATGCTCGCCACCTCTGCTGGACAGATGTGCCAGCAACACAGTAAGTGGGATGGCACAGGAGCCCCACTCCTCTCTGCCTGGCTGCAGTCATCCAAGCCATCCAAAATACGCCAGCAGAGGGAGTGAAACAATTCTCCTCAGTTGATCCTGAAGGTTTTAGAGACACTTTGGGGAGCAGAACATTTCAGCAGGCTGCAGGGTCTTCACGTGACTTCAGCTATCTGGCAAAACACAAGCTGTCTTTAAGATCAACAGTATGTTGCTTCCTGTAGTAGAGCAGTCTGCCTGCTGGCCATCTCAAAGCATGGGAGTCCTAGACCAGTTGTAAGAACAGCCCAATCCCAAAAAACCTAGAGCATTTCCAACCTGAAATGGTCCCTTAATTAAGGCTTAACTCCAGCCTGTGCTGAAATACTGTGAAGTATAACTAAATTGGCAAGCAGGACACCCAGAGCTGGCCTCAGATTATCAATAACTGGCTGAAATCTTTCTGTCAGCATTTCACACTGGACTGTGGAATAATACAAATCATTTGACATATACCAGACTCTTCTGAGAGATCAGACAGCCATGGAGGAGTTTAGGTTACATGTTGGTACTGACAAATTATTGTTGATGGATTCCTTGGCTCTTACAGGTTTTCAACACTTCTCCAAGAGACATTCTTCATCTGTGTGTAAACCTTAACCAGAAAGCAGGGGCCCTTTCTAAGGAGTACTAGCATTCAATTGCAACACAACTTTTGCTAGAGCTCTTCCACACTGCACTCTTCTGCACTGACCAAAACACAGCTGCCAAACAGTGATGCTACCAAAACACCTCTACTTGATACCCATTTCAGGTGAAACTGGAGATGCTTTCTAAGTCCTTAAAGAAAATGTAAGTAAAACTCCATGTAGATATTGAGAAAATACCCTGCATGGGAGCTGAAAATATGCAGTCCCTTCTGAAAGGGCCTAAAAAAGTTGCACATCTTGATGCTGCTAGTGTGACCCCGATCACAGTGTGTGAGTAACCCCAAAACACACGCTGAGGTTTCAGCATTACTTCAGAAGTCATCTTATAAGCAGTCATCTGAGACATACACAACTGTCACAAGCTGAGGTTTGTGAATGTACGTGCTGACTCTCGAAGGAATGGTACTGACCCATCTCCCAGAACTCCAAAAAAGACTAACAGGAAGCACTAAGGAGGTAAGCCACAAAGGTGCAGCTCTGCTTCAGCAGGAAGTGGGAGCCAAACAAGAACCCCTAAGTGTTCAGGAGTACCAATTCAATGGGAGGCCCCTCAGGAATGCAGAGCACCACTCCTTCCTCACAGAAGCAAAGGAAACACGGTCCAGTGGATCAGGTCAAAATCAGGGCTGTGACCTAAACAGGCACATCAGAAAGGTGTCCCTGTTCTCTGCAGTAGAAAAGCAGGAAGGCATGAAATATGTGAAGAACACCGAGGAGAGGTGCAGTGAGATGTGTACCGACTTCTAGCAGAGCTGATGGCATAGGATGAGCCTAATCCCTGGTGCTGCTGTTTTGTTTGCTTTTCTTTTTTATTCTTCATGGCTCTGCATCATATAAATTGATCTCAGTAAGAATTTCCTATTTCTTCTATGACAACACAACTTTTACAGGCTAAGTACTTGCTGGAATGATTCCACCCCCACCTGCCTCAATGACACCATTCTGTACTGGACACCAGGCTTTTGCATTTCTGGATACGTTTCAAGCGAGGTGGTTTGGGTTGGCTTTAAACTATTCCCTTAAAAAAGCAATGTGAATAAGCAGGAAATTAAATTGGCCAGTCCAGTTTAACTGCCTGGTTACCTGAACCACACAAAGCAAACAGTTTCAAGACTATAGCTGTAACATACCTAATCTTATCAGAATTTCTGTGAAAGCACCCTTTAAGTCAGTACCCTTTTAGGTCAAATAAAGGGCACCTTACAAACACACATATAGAGGGGCTTTCATTCAGAAACTCTCCCTAGAGTAGAGAGGCAGGGATGGAGGGCCCTGAGCTGCCTTTGAACAGTAGCAGTAGATGCAGTAGGCAGGTCTGGCTTCCATCATTTAATAAACTCCAAAGAAGGAGGCCCTCAAAGCAGACAGCAGCCAATCCATGTCTATCATCTTTACGAGGCTGTTCCTCTTGCTGCTTTTGTGTCTGATGTTGGCACAGACCCTTCAATAAATGGTAAAGATAAGACAGGTGATCAGACTCACTGATTAGCTAGAGATCAGATGCTGTTCAGTACAGGTACAATACACTAACTGTTGCTGCTGTCAGACCTCATCATCCACTCTGCTATCTGCCACAAGAAGTGGTTCTCATTTGCTCTGCTTCTTTCAGGGTGTAAGCCCATATTGAACTTAACTAAAACCAATACATTTCCCTCCCCTCCTTTCCTTCCCTCAGCTCAGCTGGCTGTAAGTGCTCAGACTTGAAATTATCTTTGCCACAATTTCAGGAGAGAAAGGACACAGCAGAAACACATCATCCCTGTCATTAGCTTCCCTGGCAAGCTAGCTGGGCCCCTCTGTCACTCTCAAAATTAGTCACTCCCAGAATTTCTCAGCACTGGGAGCAATTCTCCCCCATGCCCAGAATATTAAGATATATCCTAATACTCTGACACAAAAAGATAAGAGGCAGCACCAGTACTTGGAGCTGTAGTTAAAGTAGGAATGGGGCTTACATGACTGCTGAGAGAGCCCAGGAAGGGCCAAAGCCATAGCCAAGCAGCTGGTAACACTACAACCATGTCACTATCTACAGTGCTGTTCATCACATACCTGAGAAATCAAACAGGAACCTGGGTTTCCACTTCTCTAACAAAAGGATGCCAAGAAGGGACATGCTGAGGAGAAAGAGGGGTCTCAGGGAGGTGGAGGAAAACAACCTAGAAATGAAACAGAAATTGTTAGACAGGCAAAAGGCAGCAAATTACTGCTCTTGGTGAGCAAATAGATACAGCTCAAAGCAGAAATACCCAATTGCTATGGGCCACTGTAGCAAGCACTGTACTCTGCAGACACCCACCCACACCACAGCACGTTCTCAAATGGTGCCTTTGCCCACCACTAGACAGCTGACTCCCTGCCATCTTCCAACGCGCTCCTTCCCTGCTTCCGAGCTCCTTCCTAGGTTGCAAAACAAAGCTAATGCTCACTTGTACAAGTCCCTCAAGGTGGAGGCTCTAGATAACATAAAGACAAACTGCTGTAGCAGAAAACTGTTTGCGACTCAGCCTGTTTCCCGAAAACCTACATCCCATTTGTCATGGCAAGGTCCAGCATTACATACAGGTAATGCATCTTGCCATTCTAGATGCCTGTTCTCTTATCACAAACCTCTCCCTGTTTGACCAGAGCCTAGCTAGCACTTAAATGGTTTAGTTGCTCACTTGACTTTATCATAGAACCTTTCATGTCCCACATCCACACACTGGCTCAAGCCACTTGCCAGCTCACACACAACTGTGCAATGCCACTCAAAGAGTTTATCTCTCCGCTCCACAGAGATTTGACAGCAAAGGTGCCAGGGTGCCACCTGTGCCAGCAGTGGCTGACTGCATTCATCCTTTTCTCTAGTTCAGAGGAGCTGCTTTTAAGTCGCTCCAGAAAAAAATACCAGGGAAATGCATTCACCTTCACCTCTTTAATGAATATTCCTTTCCAGAAAGAAGGAGCGGTTTTGCTTTTTTACCCTGCTCCTCTTCGGTGAGTGTTTGCCAGTAACTAACGACAAATACACGGAACAATGACTGGAGTCAGGGAGAATATCACAGTGCAGAGCAGGGAAGGGTTCCCACCAAGTCATGGGTGGAGAACTGGAAGTGAAATGTGCCTCACTGGGCAGCACAGAACAAAAGCTGCACTTTCCGTGGGCTTACAGGACCTTTAATGACCTAAACAACTATGTTTGTACTCCTTCTCATTGAACAGCAACTCTGTAGCTTAATACATCATCTCTAGAAGAATTTCCTATTACGTCTCATTTATGAATTGTAGTTAAAAGATGCAGGCTGAATCCTACTTGGGACCCTAAATGATTTTTCCTCCTCTATTTAAATCTCTCTCTGCTGTCCCATATTCTGGGCACTCTTTGTTCTTCCCGACCTTTTCACACATAGTCCCTGGGCTGCCATTGTCTACTATCCCTGCCATCTCCCCCTCCTTCTCACTTCATAGCTCTGCTCTGAGACAGTTCAGCTGGTAGAGTGGTCCAAAAGTTTATGACTGGCTACCACATACACTTGTGATAATCGTACGGATAAGAGAATGGACCATAAGCTGCCTCGTCAGAAAGACTTCACTCACTTTTCCCTCCTCTAACTCCAGAATCTGCCCCTTCCTGTTTTACCTGCAACTAACATTTAACTCCATCCCTGGCCACTTCTGCCCTCTTCTCCTGGGAAGGCCACTGGCTGAGAGCATTTTCATCAGTAAAACTGACTCACTGTTTATACAAACAAACAGGATGTTTTTCATTCCCATCCACAGCTGGGCTCTGCCACTCACACTCTCATCTTCTCAGGCTGCTACCCTGCCGAAGAGGCAGAGAAGGGGAAACAGGAAAAGGGGGGATGCTCTCGCGCCAAAACCGAGTGAAAAATCAGCACCTCCCGGGAAAGATTACCGAGCAGAAGGGTTTAAATAAAACGCCCCAGGGCATCTGCCGATCCAGGAGGCCGTGGAGCTCTCCGACCGCAGTTACCGACTGAAACGAACTGATAAAAACACGGATGCAAAAATTAAGCAGAAACGTGCCTGGGCGAGGCTCCAATTGGGCCCATCTGCATTTTATTATCGCGGGACAAGGCAAATCCTCCTGGCACTTTCTCCCTTCAGGGAGGGGCCTGTTTATGCCTGTCAGAGGAAAACAGCGCGGCTACTCCCGGCTGTGCATATCCCACGGCGGTGCGGGCTGCGGGAACACACACCGCCGGAACCCAGGGACATCGCCGCGGGCCCCAAAGCCGTCGCACGCTGCGGGCACGGGCACGAGCCGGACGGGCGGCACCGACGGCTCCCGGTCCCCATTCCCGCCCCAGCTCACCAGAGGGCCCCGCCGAGCGCGGCCGCGGTGACCAGGCTGTGCAGCGGCCTCTCCCACACCAGCAGCCGCTGCGCCGTNCCCCGCGCCGGAACAGGAAGGGCGGAAGGGCGGGCGGGGGCGGTCAGGCTGGGAGCGGCCTTGAGGGCTCCGCTCCCGACGCTGCGCCGGGCCTCGGCCTCGGAGCGGACCGGCACCGCGCCCTCAGAGCCGGCCCCGTATCGCCGAAGGGGATCTGTCAGCCCCCGCCCTGCGAGCGGGCAAGATGGAGCTGGACGAACTGCTGCTGGACGAGGAGGGCGCCTTCTCCCTCAGTGGGTTCCAGGAGTTCACGGTGAGTATCTGCGGCCTGGCCTGCTCTTAGCAGGCCCTCGGGGTGATCCCCCCTATCCCCCGCTCCCGGCGAGCCCCTTGTGGCCTCGCGCCCCGGCCCGGTGTAGCCCTGAGCTGGGTTGGGGTGGAATGCACGGTATGAGGAGTGCTCCGGGCCTTCCTCACGTTCCTCTGTCTGCCTTCAGTTCCTGCCCAGGCACCAGCAGCTGAGCGAGAGAGTGCGGAAGCGACTCTATTATGGCTGGGACAAAGACTGCAGCCTGGATAATCTCTCCAGCCCCGTGGCAGGTGGGTTGCTGATTGTCCCCAGATGGGAATGCTGAGTCAAGGGGGTTGGAAGTAGCCCAAGGGGCCGAGACCAATAGGTCACCTGCTTCCTCCCCAGCGCCAAATCCCACTTCTGCCCAGCCTTTCCTACTCAGTACAACACAGCAGGGCAGGATGCCAGAGCCTCATGGTTTCTGTTCTGTGTTTTGTTGCCCTGTCTGGTCCGTTGCTGCATTTTTGACATCATTATGCTGGTATATAAAGTCCTTTAGATTGCTTGTGAATTCCTTGGCAGAGCAGGATGTGAACTTGTTCTTGCTGAGAGCTGTCTTAGATAATTGCTTGTGCTCTGCAAAACACTCAGGGCTTTGTTCAACTTCTAGTTGTGAGCACCAAGGTGACAAGTTCTTTTTGTATTTGTCTGAATCACTTTTTTTTCCCTGTTGATTCAACAGTGTTTTGGGGAGCAGAAGGACGTGGCTGGGTTAAGGCTGGGGAGCTTGTGCAGGTGATGGTGGAGAGGAATGGAAAAGGGCATGCAGTGGTTTGCTAGAGGGCCTTCACTGTGGAATTCTCAGCATTTCCATTAGCTGCTTGCTAGGGAAACAGTCTGGTGTTGCCAGGAGGCTGTGTGTGATGTGCCTTGGTGAGGAGGAGGATGCTGAGCGTGTGGTGCCAGGGCAGACCCAGACAGAGCAGCCAGCTGCCTGGGTGCTGCTGGGAGTCAAGAGTTCCAACACAAGTGGTGTGAGGGAGGCTCGAGGCTGACATTGCATCAGGGTGCGAGGTGGGACTGTTTCATGGATGAAAGTTCAAAGGGTACAGTCATGCAGGAAACCTGTTGGGGGCTATTAACTCTTAAGGATTGCCTTGCACTCAGGAAATGCTGTGGCTCCAGCAGCTGGGGGCAAGAGTGGCACATGGAGAATGTGTCCATGGGCTGATCTGCTTTTACAGCCTTCCTTCACCATCTGCTTTCAAAAAATGGGGCCCAGGACTATGGCATCTGTCTTGGTACATCTGTGTCATTGCTACATTGCATGTTTATGGCAGTGTTCTCAAACACGGTAGAGGCTTGTTGGGAGAGTGGAATATCAGGAAAAGGTCTTTGGTATTGGGGGTTGGTTGCAGAAGGCAGTATGGGGCTGGCTGAGGAGAGAAGTTGAAATATCAATTTGTTCCTTTGGAAACAGAAGAATAGGAACCACACTCCTTTCCAGTCAGTGTGCTGTGCTGTGCTGTGAGATGGGGAAACTGATCAGCTGCTCTTCCTTCCCTCTAGGGCAAGACACTGTTGTGAGTTGGATTTGTGGGCTGAAGAATGTGGTTTCATATCAAGATGAGGTCACTTGGCATGTTGGGGTCACTTGGGATGTTGGTACTGCTTCTGCGGTGGCATGATGGTGGCCAGGAAGGGCAGAGAGAGCAGCAGCAGTGGGAGAAGCTGGGAGCAGTCAATGGGTGGCTGGAGCTGTGTCTTCCTGGCTGTACATCGTAGTAGTGGTGTGGCCTGAGTGGTGTAGGGAAGTTCCTCAGAGCAGTGTTTTTCTGAGCTTGGTGGCTGCTCTTTGGGCAAATCACTCATGTTAGTGCAGCTGTTCTCTTAGTTGCTGAAGAGATGTAGAAAGGAGGGGTGCAGTGATGCTTCCCCTGGTAGCTGGAAATGCAAGGCTGCTGGGACAAACTCTGTTGTCAATTCTGTCAGCCAAGGGCTCAGAAACAAAATAGAGTTGAAGTTTCCTGTCTAAAGCACTACAGTCTGATGCCTAGCATCAGACTGTAGTGCTGCTTGGGATGCTCCCAGCTGGTCCTATTGTGTAAGGAAGTGAGATGGGAGCTGCTGGACCCATCTGCCAGTATATATCAGTGTCTGTGCTTGAATGCTGAGGCACCTCCTTGAGTGCAGGGAAAGCAGGCTGAGCTGCAGTTACACTGTATCCGTGCTTTGATAGCTGTTAGTGCCTTCAGGCTCCTGGTCACATGGGTACCTTGTACCTCATCATCTCTGAGTGGTGTAGGGTAAGCTGGATCCCTGCTGATGAGATGTGGAGGGGGAAGATGCTGGTGGTTGGAGGGGAGCAAAGGACCATGAAGATCTGGTGTGACATCTGCCCAAGAAGCAAGAAGGCCTCCAGAAGGGCTGTCTGAGGTCTTGCAGGGTGAGGGCAGGATGTTTCTCTGCAGCTGACTGCTGGTGGTTCCCTGTGACACAGACCTGCTGATCTGGCACTGCTGCAGGGCCTTGGTCACTCACATCCTCTTCCTGCTGTGATCTGCATGCCCTGCATGTTTGTTTGTTCCTCACTTGTCCCTGACCTCTATAAGCCTCATAGTTTAATTTAAACTTGAAGAGCTGAGCAAACACCAAGATCTGATGGGCTTGTAGGGAGAAGGGGAAAGGTGGGCACGGACTGGGCCACATGGGACTAACTTTTTTGGTGCTTTTCTGTCCTAGATATTGCTGTGGAGTTGCTGCAGAAAGTGGCTCCCAGTCCTATCCGCAGACTCCAGAAGAAATACGTGTCTCACGTATCTCGGTAAGAAGCAAAACCTGTCCCTTCATGTCCTGTGTCAGGACTTGGAGCTCTGGTCTTACCTGTGACTCACTTCTGTCCCCTGGGCCAGCCACTGGCTTTGTGCCCAGGCCTGATTAATGTCAAAGAAAAGATGGAGGCACGGACAGCAGGCACAGTGATGCAGCCGGCTTTGAGTTTATCCTGCTCTCTGGGGTGCATATGTGCTCTTGTTATTGAGAGTCTGTACGGGCTGGATCTGCAGCTCCCTGGGTAACCAAGTTTGAACCTGGAATCTCCTCTTGGCAGCTGAGCCCTCGCAGCATGCCTTGCTGAAGGCAGGGCTGCTCAGTTTGGAGCTGACTGTGCCTGGGAACATAAACCAGGGCTTTCTGCTCTCTACCCTGCATCGCCAGCACTTTCTGTTGCTGCAGCTCAGGACAACTGGCACAGAGCTGGCAAGGCTGTGATCTATCTAGCGATTTGCTAAACCTTCCTGCTGTCTGCACGGGGAGGGAGCAGCCAAGTTGTGTCCTGGTGCCTGGGACATTTGTAGCATTGGTTCTTGTCCTGTCCTACAGGGAAGCTTGCATCTCGCCCTGCTCCATGATGTTGGCACTGGTTTACATTGAGAGACTCCGGCACCGGAACCCTGAATACCTCCAGCAGATCTCGTCTTCAGACCTATTCCTGATCTCCATGGTGAGTGGTGGGCAGGGGGGTAACTGGGCTGGAGGGAAGTGAGTGCAGTGGAGGCTGAGGTCCTGTTCTTTGTGCTACTTTTAGATGGTTGCAAGTAAGTACCTGTATGATGAGGGTGAGGAGGAGGAGGTGTTCAACGATGAATGGGGAGCAGCAGGGAAGGTGGATGTCCAGACCATGAACACACTGGAGATGAACTTCCTGAGCGCCATTGTAAGTGAAACTGTAACTGCTGCCAACTGTTTGAGTTTGACGGAGCAGGGGAAAAGAGACATTGAGGGGAGTGAGTCTGGATTTCTGGTTTTCTCCCACATGCTCCCCTGAAGGGATAGAGAAAGATGTGTCTGGGTGCTGGGTGATCTGCCCTGAGTGCACTGACCTTTAACTGCTGTCCTGGCAGGACTGGAGTCTCTACACAGATCCTCGGGAGCTGTTTGAAGTGCTGAGCTGGCTGGAAGGACGGTAGGTGTCTAGAGTGGGGGTGATCCCTTTATCTATATTGCAGCCTGGCTCTGCCACTGCTTGGAGATAGCCCTGCTGCAGTGAAATAAGAGGTTGGGACACCTCTGAGCCTTAGCTAGGCTCTGCAGCTCTCTTCTACAGAGCTTAAGCATGGTCTTCTCCAAGCCTGCCTGGGATGAAGCTGCTTTGATGGGGAGGGTCGGTATCATGTTCACCGTTCCCTTTTTTTTTTTTTCCTTGCAGTGTGGCTGAAAAACAGGGCATGTGGCGTGGCTGGTTCACCTACACAGATCTGTGTGTCCTCATGGAGCAGTCCATGTGGCAGCATGTGCTGGGCCAGTTCTACCAGCAAGTGATGAAGGTAAGGGCATAGGAGAGCAGTTAATTGCAAGAACATGGGACCCAGCAGGCCGTGGATTTGGAGCAGGACCCTCTTTTCCACTGAGAGCAGCACCTTGGTTTATTCCTTGTTGAAAAGGGAAGCTGTCAGAAGATGGTGATTTGCAGCTGCGTTGCCTGAGGCACTGCAGCCTTGTGATGGGTAGTGTGCCCTGTGCTGGACCACAGCCCCACAAGTCATGGTGCAAGGACATGGTGGTGGCAGGGAGGCAACTAGGGACTGGCTAGGGTTTTGAACAGGAACTGTTGGCTTTAGCTGGGGCGCGACATTTTGGTTCGTGACATTTAGGCCCAGCTTTGGGCAGGCTGCGTGCTGCCCACCGTTAGCAGCATGGCTGTCTGCTCTCAGCATCCAGCCCTGGAGCTGGTGATGCGTTTTTCTATCACGGCTGCTGGGTTGACCGTGGCCATGCTGCATCATGGCTGGTGGGGGGTGCTGCTGCTGGGGGTGTCTGGGCTAACATTTGGCTTCTCCTTAGCTGGCCTGCCTCCTGGGTGTGGTGTACCTGACGGGCTTCGCAGCCATCTTCGCCTCCATCGCTGTGGTGCACCGGTCTGTGTGCATAAGGAGTGTCAGCACTGCAGCCCCCCGGCCTGCGCTGTTCCCCGAGGAGGGGAGGTGCCAGCTAGATGCCCAGCCAGCCCCAGCCCCTGGCCAACCCCAGCCCGAGCTGCCCAATGTCTCCTCAGCCAGCTGCACCCGTTGCTTGGGGGAGAATGAGACGACCAAGGAGCCACGTCGTGGAGGTGTCACAGCGACTGCACTCTACCTGTGGGGCAGCGTGATGACAGCTCTGTCCTACCCAAAGGCACCTGATCTAGCCCAACACAGGAGCCTCCCACAAGGTCCTTTCCGGAAAGTGCCCACTGCCTGTGAGAGATCCAACCGTACCACCCCCACTGCAGCCCCTAGCCAGCCTGGCCCTTTTGGACTCGCCGTGCTCCCAGCTCCTCCGGTGCTCCACTGCCGTGCTTGCGCAGCCACTGCGGGCCCCACGTGGGATGCAGCCCCCAACCGTGAGGACTGGCTGGACCCCCTGGGGCTGAAGCAGTGCTTCTTGCATACTGCAATGGATCTCAGTAGAATCAAAAACTTCATTTTTCCCAGCTAGGAGTATAGGACAGCAGCCCCTTTCCCCTTCCCTTCTAGTGTGGCACAACTCACTTCCTTGCACTTCTGGGACCCCTGATCCCTGGAACTGCATGGGGCTGAAGGCCCCTGCATTACTTTCAAACCAGCACTTGTGTCCCCCCCCACCTAGGGCAGGGATGTTCTCCACTTGGGGCTGCTGGGACAGGTTAGGATAGAGCTGGCTTGCTGGGGTGGGAACTTAATAGCTGGAGGGTAAATATTGGTTCTTTTGGGCTGGGGTGCTTGTGCAAAGGGGGTATTGTACCTCTTCCTGTAGTGAGTGGTGTTGGACAGAGGTGGCATATGGGATGTTGGAGGCTGGGACTGTGTGTGCAGGGTGGAAGGGCTAAGGCTGTGACCCCAGTGAGAAGGTGGGGTGCCTGGGGTGGGGGAGAGGAGGTTGAAGGAGGTGGGAGTGAGCTGGCTGGTCATAGCGGTATTTACATTTGGGGGCTGTTAGGCCACTTCTTGGACACCAAGCAGGTACCCTGATGTGGCTGTGCCCAGCTGGACTTGGTGGGGATGAGGTGTGGTTAGGGCTGAACTTCCTTATCCTGCTTGTGTTGGGTGTTTTGAATCTGGGGTGCTCTGTGACCTCATCCCAAACCCCAGCTGTCTGTGTCTGTGAGAAACCAGTGCCTGACTGCTCCTCAGAGTGGAAAGAAGGCATCTTGTCTTGCTGACCAGGCCAGCTCATCATGCCCCTTCTTTTTACTGTGGATTTTACACCTGTTTTTCACTCTTTTGTAGATGCAAGTCTCTTCCAATAAAAGTAGTTCTTGCTGTGTGCCTGCCTTGTCCTGCTGAGCTGCTCCATACTGGCAGCATGCCTGCCCCAGAGCAGAGTCACGTCCATGCAGCTGTGCCTGCTCGTAGAGCCACTGTGCAAGACAGATCCTAGGTGCTGCCAGTGAGCCCAGGAGACCTGCAAGGCCCACCCTGCAATCTGTCTCCTGACTGGAGGGATATCAGGTCTGGTGCAGGCAGGGACAACAGGAGAGAGGAGGATCCCCATCCTTGGGAATGCAGGGAATGCATGTTCTCTTTGCTGCTCTTTGGTCTCCAAAGTCTTACCTGTTAATGAGTGAGCCTTGAGCAGCAAGGGCTTGACCAGGTCACTGACACAGCCAGCTCTGCTCTGTGACAAAAACACGAGCATCCCTTTCCTGTGTGTCCTTTCCAGCCAAGCAGGCAGCTCTTGTCCCTGGTATCCTTGTCCAGTGGCAGCATTCAGTACTCTCCTAGCAGAATGGGGGATGTAATAGACCCCTATTAGAGACCAGTCTGGACCAGGAGAGCAGCGAGTGCTATGCTGGGGAGAAGCAAGCATGAGCAGGGCATACTGAAGCTGGAGGATGCTGCTGGTGGGAATAGTCTAAGCACGTGGAGGAAGAGGTGTCAAGGCTGTGGCCTACCCAGTCCTTGCTCACAGAGGCAGTGATGGGACCCAGGCTGTGGGTAGTTGGCATTGTAATAGTGTCTGACACCTGGTTTGTGGTGACAAACCAGGGTGACACTTGCATTCCTAGCCACAAGGGCAGATTACTAACTAGCTCAAGTTAATGGCTAACCCTGGGGCAGCTCCTGCAGAAGGTGGAAGTTCAGCCCTGTGAGGATTTGGGAGGAGCTCTTGGGAGTGGGAGTCTGCCCACCCTCTGCACCAAAAACTGGGAGCAGTGTGGGGAAGGCAGCAACATGAATGGGGGCCGTGGCAGAGCACCTGGAGCTGGGAGCCCCATGGTCACATCCTGCTCCTCCCAGAAGATGTGCTCCTGGATGGTGAGCTGCTGCTTAGCCCTTCAGGTAAGGGGGGGACCATGGTGAGCAGCCAGAGAGGTGGGATGATGAGGAGAGGGCTGGGATCCTCTCAGATTGCAGGGCAGAGGCTGCATCCTGCCAGGCAAAGGGTGTGTAGGGCTCTGGTCAGTGTGTGCTGGGAAGGGAGTGGGCAGTAGTGAGTCCTGCCCAGGTAGTGTCAGTGGGCATCCACCCTCTCAGGGGCACTGGGCATGGGGAGTTGCAGCTCTGGGTACTGCAAGGAGTTGAGACTGTTCCGTCTCTTCCCTGCACAGCACCTGGCTGTGCAGACCTCCTTGCTCTGCATCTTCCACCTCCTCCTGCTGCCCACCCTGCCCCAGGAGCTACTTCATGCCCAGACTACCAGCAAGCTGCTGGCACGAAGCCTTTTTGCCTGCGGCATCTCCACAGTGCTGCAGACCACCCTGGGGAGCCGGTGAGCAAGGGGGATGAAGGGGGAGCAGCTGTCACCAGGAGGAGGGTGATGCCATGGCAGGGCGGGTCTGTCCCTTACTATGTGGGAAGATGAGCTTTGCTGGAAGTGGGAAGGGGCACAAGGAAAACCTCTTTGCACTGCATCTCTGCACAGTTGTCACATATGTCCCCTCTCTCTCACACACACCTCTAGAAAAACTGCTGTGCTTTCCCTCTAGCTCCTCACTGCCTTGCTCCAACATTATACGCAGCTCCTTCAGACCATCTGATGACTGTGTTGCCCACACAGGCTGGGTATGGGATTCAGCAAAGCCTAAGACCTCTGCATCCACTCCATGTGCTGTCACTTGGGATGTACTAGGGCACATGTAGAATATGGGGTAACCTCCTGCCACTTTGGGGTTATCTGCTTCCCACCCTTGTTCTTCTGGCAGCCTGGGCTTTTGGAGCAGCCCTGTTCCCTTTCCCTGTCCTTCCTCCCTAATGTGCAGTTGTCATCCCCTTCCTCAGGTTGCCGCTGGTTCAAATCCCATCCTTTGAGTACTTGGTCCCTGCCATGGTGCTGAGCTCCCACCTGTCCCCTGGTGCCAGCACAGACAGGAATGGTAAGCACAGCCCTGGAGCCTGTGTCCCTCGGGGCCTGGGCCATGCTGGTGCCAGGGGAATGGCAATGATGAGGTGCCAGGTAGGTAGAGTAGGGATGTGGGGTAGCAAGGAGTCCTGCCTGCTGGCCCTTCTGGTGATGGTGCATAGCACTCTACTCACTCCTGAGTGGACTTGCAATGTACCTGGTTACTTCCCCAGGGCCAGGGCTTATGGGGACAGGGATGCTGGCACACTTCCCCTTCTGCAGCCAGCAGTCATCTTACTGCATCCTCTTAAGACACAGCTCCAAGAGCCCAGGATCCATGTGTATCACACCCTTCCAAAATTCCCTTTCAGGCACAGTCATGGCCAGTACATGCCTTGTACCTCATTGCAGAGACACAGGGAGCTGGGCTGACTCACTGCAAGAGGTGGGTGCTCCTGTGCTGGAATGGGGGTCCCTATCCTGCTCCATCAGCTTTCCACTTGTCACCCATATCCCTGTACCCCCCAGTCTCTTTTCCTGGAATTTGCCATGAAGAGAGATGCAAAGGCAATGGGGATCATGATGCATGTCCATGTATATATTTCTCTGTGCTTGGGGTGAGCAGAGCATGTGAAACAAGCACTTGTTCCCAGCTGCTAGGGTGGTGGGAATGTGGCCAAGGGAAGGTGTTGGGCTGCTCTCCGTTTATTCTGCCCCACAGGCCCATCCTTTCCTCTTACAGGTCTCTGGAGCAGTGCTGATCTCTGGGCTGATTCAGTTGGTGCTGGGAGTGTCTGGCATGTGTGGGTGGGCAGTGCAGCACTGCGGGCCCATGGTCCTGGCCCCCAGCCTCTCCATCATCGGGCTGTCCACATACAAGGAAGCTGCTTTCTTCTGCTCCACTAACTGGGGAGTAGCACTGCTGTATGTGAGCCCAGGGACTGTACTGGTGGGCGGCTCCTGGGGCTTTCTTTCATCAGCGGGACAGGGATGGGGCACCCCCGCAGTGCACGGTGCACATCTGGGGCCCCATCACAGACTGTGATGCTGTGTGGTGACCTGTACTCACTCTTCTAGGCTCATGCTCCTTGCTGTCACCTTCTCCCAACACCTACGGTCCTGCCGCCTGCCCTTCTGTGCCTGGCCCCGTGCTTGGGAGGGCTCCACAGAGTATTCAGTTCCCACCCTGCGCACATTCTCGGTACTGTGGTTTGTCTGCTCTCTTCACTGTCACCAGGCTTCTCTCCCCAAGCCTGGCTCTTTGGTGTGGGGTTAGGTGAGATCTGGAGCACAGGCAGGGATGAAAATCTCTGGTGCAGCTCCCAGAACATGGATGCTTCTGGGGAAGCACTGGGGACCTAGGGTGTTGGAGCAGAACAACTTGGGATGCTTCCTGCAGGGGTAAGGGGAGATGTGGCATGACCCCTTGGGGGAGGTGTGACAGGACAAGGATGGGGTGCTGGCCAGGGCAGGCAGGAGAGGAGGGTCCCCTGCTGAGGGTCCCCTTTTGCCTTGCAGGTACTGCTCCCATTTGTTGGTGTCTGCATTGTCTGTGCCATCCTCAGCTACTTCCACATTCCCTGGGAATCACTGGATGTGACCACGGCACAGCTGTCTTGGGCCAACAGCACCTTCAATGCCCCTTGGATCCGCATACCCTATGCAGGTGGGGGGCAGCAGGGCTGAGTGCAGCCATCCATGTTTGGACAGGATTTCTATCACCTGTGCCTTTTCCTTCTGCTGCAGGAGAGTGGAGGTGGCCGCTGCTCACCCCCCGGGCGCTGGCAGTGGGCATCGCCATGGCCATCGGCTGTAGCATGAACTCCGTGGGCTGCTATGTGCTGTGTGGGAGGCTGCTGCGAGTCCCCCAGCTACCCCCTCATGCCTGTAACCGGGGGCTTTGCATGGAAGGGTTGGGCAGCCTCCTGGCGGGACTGCTGGGCACCGCAGGGGGCACGGCCTCCAGCATTGCAAACACCTGTGCCATTGGCCTCACGCAGGTATGACAAAGTAGGGGGAAATGGGTTGGCAAAGGATGGGGAGGCAGTCGAGCAGGTGTGCAGGACTTGTAATTGCCAGGCTGTCACCAAGCCAGCACTGGGAAAGGCAGAGGGGTGTAGCGGAAGGGGACGGGAGACAGAGCAGGGGGTGATGCTACCCATGCTCACTTTCCCACTCTTCTTTCTGCCAGGCTGGCTCTCGCCGCTCAGTGCAAGTAAGCGCCCTGGTGTGCATGGTGCTGGGCATGTCCCCAAGGCTGGCAGGGCTCCTCACCCACATCCCACTGGCCGTTCATGGTGGGTACCTTGCCCTGCCCCTTGCTGCAGCACCTGCAGCCTACCTGGCACTGCCTGACTCCTGCCCCTCACAGGAGGGCTGCTTTGTGTAACCTACGCCGTGGCTGTGGGCACGGGGATCTCCTACTTCCAGTACACAGACATTGACTCAGGGAGGAACATCTTCATTGTTGGCTTTGCCATGTTCATGGCACTGTTGGTACCGCGGTGGTTTGGCACGGCTCTGGCTCCCCTGGCCACAGGTATGAAGGACATTCCCCAGACAAGGCAAAGCCTTGAGTCCCATGGCATGGTGACCACACATCTCCAGTGTTCTGGGAGACTGGGTTGGCTCATGGTAGCAGGCAGCTACCTCTTCAATCCCTGATTCTGCCATGGCTGCTCATGCCCCTTTTCCCTGCCTGGGCTGGGACCTCCTGGCTTATTCTGGCACTGTCCCTGCAGGCTGGGTGCCACTGGACCTCCTCTTCCTCTCCCTGCTTATGGTCCCTGTCTTCTTAACTGGCTTCTTGTCATTTTTTCTGGAGAACACGGTCTCAGGTGAGGCTACGCTAGGTCCTCTGCCTATGCCCTGCTCTGAGGACTGGATCTGTCCATGGGGAAAACCACCAGCTCTGCCTCCAGGCAGTCCTACTGAGAGTGCTGGGGCTGGTGTGGGCTAGGAGGATGCACCTAGGAGGAAGGGGCTCCCATTTCACTGCCTACCACCCTGCTTGCAGGAACACTGGAGGAACGAGGGCTGCTTTCTGAGCAGGCATGGAAAACTAGAGCTGGTGACTGTCACCTCCGTGGAGAGAGAGGGGAAGCCAGCCAAGCATATAAGCTCCCCACTGGGCTAAGGAGGCTGCTGCCATCTTCCTGCAAAGCCTTTCCATGCTGCTTCCTCTGCCCGAGGAGTGAGGAAGAGGAGGAGGGCAGCTGTGCCACCGAGGAGGGAACTGCTGCTCTGGGGGAAGGGGCACACCTGCTCCCCAAACCCAGCTCTGGGGAGCTGCAGCCAGCAATAAGGCCAAGCCAGACAGACATGCCTGCATGGCACACTGTGGCCTGACCCTGTCATCTGGGCATGCCTCATGTGAAAACAGGGCTGTGCCCTCAAGGCAGCTTGTGAGCCACTTTGCTCCTCATTTCTGAAGCCCTGGAGGACTGGAGGAACCTGGGCTTCCACCCTCCTAACACAAATCTAATTTCCGTGCTTGAGTGCGAGATATAAAAACCTTCAACCAACTTTGCCTTTTCCAGGGGTTTTCTTTCCAGATGGGATTTACCTAGGGGATCCCGTTGCACTGAGGACTGCGACAAGAGGGCAGGGTCACCTGATGCCACTGCAGCTGAGGATGTGGGTACCTCTAAAATCCACCATCACCCTGTGGAGATGACATGGGGAGGGTTCAGTGCTTTGGCCAGCCCCAAAGGACTGTCACTCTGGCTATGCTCGCCTGCTGGCACTGTGCTCAGGAACGACTGGCTCTCCATCTCCTCCCTGCTGTGTCCTAGTTGTGCCCATGGCACCAGGTATATACCAATGCTCTGGCACTCCAGGATGCTCCAGGTTTGGGGTGCAACTCAGCTCAGCTTCCCAAACAATGAACACCTACAATCGGATAGTCCTAGTAGTGCTCATCATACAAATACCCCCTAGGCATTGCTCTTGTGACTACACTAGCCAATAGCAGATTTTCCCAGAGAAGAACATCTCCCTCCACCTGGTCCCAAGGTGAAACACACAAAGGTGGATGCAGGATAGGAGGGATGAGGTGGCACTGTGTGTGCAGGCCCCTAGGTGTGAGCTCTCTTTCCCCAGCTCTCTGTGAGCCCCACAGATGTACACAGCAGTGTAATGCACAGCTAATCCTCATCCAACCAGCACCTCCACCTGACCCTAAATTTCAGCTGTGCCCAAAGTCCAACTGCATCCTGCACCCCAAACCTGATCATGCAAGCTAGTCTGTCCTGCATGTAAGGTCCTTGCCTACTCCCGTGTTTCCTGCATCTTGTCAGGATGCAAACCCTGTGCCATGACCATGCTCCCCTGGCACTGCCCTGGAAGGTGACTGCAGCCCGCGTGCTGGGGAGAGGGGTGAGTGCAAGGAGTGTAAATGGGATACTCAGGGGCAGCACATCGAGAGCAGTTTGTGGGCCCAGCCTGGATGGCCTCAATGCAAGGTGTGCTGGCAGGGATCACAGTCAGAATGGTTGATGAGGTTTGGAAATCAGTGCCTGGGGTAAGGGTGGGCCTCAGTGTAGAGGGAACTGGGCGTGTGTGGTGTGCCAAGCTGGCGCAGTGCTGCTCTGTGCCGCCCTGCGAGCCCAGTGCCCAGGCACGGGGACCGAGGCACCTGCAGCCCCAGCTATGCAGGCTCACCGTGGTGCAGCAGCCGAGTCCCCGCACACCCTGAGAGGGCAGTGGTGCGGGTGCGTGCCCTGGCCGTGCCAGCCCCGGCACCCTGGGACTGAGGAATAAACCTGGGGCCAAGGAACAGGAGGAGCTCCCCGCTGCCGCTGCCTCTCCGGCGGTACAGGGCGCTGTACCCAGCTGGGCACTTGTGCCAGGACATTTCGTAAGCAGGCGCGAGCGCAGAATAAAGTCCTAAGGCATTTCGGTCCCCATCAGCATCTTGGCCGCGGCACCCCTGGCGCCAGCCGCGGACGCTCTAGACGGACACGCAAGCTCGGTTCGCTGTCCTTATGAGCAGCCAAGGGAACAGCAGCGTGCTCCCGGCGGCTGTGCGGAAGGGATGGCAGTTCCCGGAGCGCAAGGAGCCGCACATCCCGGCGTGCCCCGGCCCCGCACGCCGCGGAAGAGAGCAGCATGCCGGGAGCCGTAGTCTGCCCTCGCCTCCGGCCCGGCGCCGCTCGCAGCCCCGTGCCTCTCATCTTCCAGCCGCTTACTCTTCCTGCCCTCGGGTAATGCTGCGGCTCCGCAGAGCCCAAGGCCTGCGGGCACCCCGCGGTCGCTGGGTCCCCGAGTGTTTTGGGAGGCGTGGAGCCCGTCCTCGGGAGGAGCGGGAAGCAGCAGAGGGCTGCCGGCACTCTGCCGGTGTCACTGCAGGCAGGGACGGCGGGGGATCGCGTGGAGCGCAGGGATGGGATGCCCCAGCAGGAGAAGGGTGCAGCACCCAGCTACCCGCCCGGTGCCGGCGGGGCAGCCTAAATGTTGATTTGGGCATAGAGATCTTGCCGTGTTAACGCCAGGAAGTACCGGGTAACCCGGGGAGGCAGCAGTTCCACTGCCGTGCGCCTGCTGGTGCATCTGGGGTGCTTATTGTGAGATGCGGCAGGACCTGCCCTGCAGAAAGCTCCCAAAACACACGCCCCAGCTCTGCTGCTTGCATGTGTGACCAGAGCTGGCTGAGTATCCTCACTTCCATGTTGTAAGGTGGGACGGCATCATAAATGGGCCATCTGGGACTGACGGTCCCTGTGAAGCCACCCCAGGGACCAGGTTTTCTTGGGTGGGGGTTGAGGCAGAGACCTGGTTGCTCTCTTGTAGATGGAGGGCTCCGAGGAGCTGGAAAGCAGCCTCCTGACCCAGCCCTGGGCTTCTGTTCGCTTTGGCGAGTCCGCTTTTCTTGCCAAAGTGTGCTTCAGGGATACTGGCTATATCCTGCTGATCTCTGACCTCAGCAGTCTCTGGTACGAGAGTGCCGACGCTGAAGCTGTGGGACAAAGGTCCAAGGTGAGTGTCTGAAAAGGCCAGGGGCCTCCTTTTATCCTCCCAGCAGCTGACATACCAGCATAAATTGCTTGGTGACACAATGGCTCCTGGGTCTGACTGGGCTGGGGTGTGAATGCCCAACCTGGGAAGTCCCTGTGTGGCTCTGCCGAAGCCCTGTCACCTCACTTGGCCAAACATCCTTCTCCTGGGAGAGTGGGCCACACTATTTAGCATGCCTGGGGCAGCCAGGTGGGTCTGCATACAGAGGCTGGCATAGTCTCTTCACTTGTGGGCTGGATGGGCAGCTGGTTTCCCCAAGGTCAATGTACTAAAGAGGAGCTTTAAACAAGGCTGCCTTCTACTCATGACAGAGAGATTCTGTTCACATTCATAGCTAGTAGTCTCTCATGGGGCATCCTGTCAGCTTGGCCCCCAAAAATGTGTGGAGCTGTGCCTCATCTCCTCAGCCCATGTGCCCAGGCCCTCATGTGCCATTGGAGTGGCATGTCCCTGTGTCACATAATGCTGAGTGGCTGGTGGCAGGAGAGATGGGTAGATGGCTGCAGCCATCCCCCAGCTCTGGCAGGTTGTCCTGCTGCTCGTTCTCAGCCAGGCTATGGTGCTTGTGGTGGCATGCAGAACAGATGTGCTAGTGCAGACTCTTGCACCCTGCCCATCCTGGACTGGCAGGATAGGGGAGTCTTCCCGGCATGGCTGGCTTGGGAGAATCAGTGAGGAATGTCATGTCAGAGAGCTGGAAGCCAAGGCTCAGGGATGGCTTTTTGCTGTGGAACATGCAGTAGTTTGACTCCTTTGGTGCTGGGATTTCTGCTAGTTTTTGCCCCAGTGCTGTGCTGTGCTCCCTAACTGTGCCTTTTCCCAGGAGCTGAACAAGCGGCTGACGGTCCACGTGTCCTCCTTCCTGAACCACTTGTGCAACTTGATGTGCCCCTTGCTGGCAGGGCAGCCGAGTGCCACCACTGCCTTCTCCTGCCACCACTCTCCCAGTGGCCTCAGGCTGCACGTGAAAAGCGAGCTGTCAGGACTGCCCTTCTACTGGGACTTCCACTGCTGCCCGGCTCCCTTGGAGATGGTGAGCAAAGCTGCAGAGAGTTCAGGGAGGGCAGTGGCCAAAATTAAGGATTATCTCCTTACGCTTAGAGGCTTTTGAGTAGTCTCAAGGCACACTGTGACTTTAGGTTGCCTGGCTCTGACTTCTGCCTCTCCCAAGGCTTACTGTCACCATTTCTTCCCACTGAGGCTTTGGTTTGTGCCATGCAGTCACACAGGGATGGCCCAGCACATGCTGCTGCTGGGGCATAAGTGAAATGTCCTTGTGAGAGCCCATCTGGAGTTCTGCATCCAGATATGGGATGCTTGGCACCAGAAAAACATCGATGTGTTAGAGGGGGTCCAGTGGCGAGCCACAAAGATGATAAGAGGGCTGGAGCTCGTCTCCTACAAAGACAGGTTGCAGATGGGATTGTTTGGCATGGAGAAGAGAAGGCTCCAGAGAGACCTCATTGCAGCCTTCCAGTACTTGAGGGCTTATTGAAAAGAGGGAAAACAGCTTTTTACATGGGCAGATAGTGATAGGACAAGGGGAAATGTTTTTTAACTAAAAGAGAAGACATTTAGATTTGCTGCTAGAAAAAAAGTCTTCATTATGAGGGTGATGAGGCACTGGAACAGGTTGCCCAGAGAAGTTATGGATGTTCTGTTCCTGAAAGTGTTCAAAACCAGGTTGGATGGGGCTTTGAGCAACCTGATCTAGTAAGTTATATTGAAAGTCCCTTCCAAAGCAAACCTTTCTATAATTCAATTCTATGTCCAGTGTGGGGTTATTCCCTACCAGCACCCTGTAGAGCAGAGTGATGCTGTTCTCTTCAGGAGCAAGCTATGAAGCAGGGCAGCGGGTACCCCCAAATGGCCCTCAGGTGGTCTGTCATGACGGGCGGAACTATAGCGGAGTCTCCCGGCTTTTAAGGATTTGCTCTTTCACGGGGCTGCCGGGCATGTTGCGTTTCCAGAGGCAGCCCCTCTGGACCCCTGCAGGTGGGGCAGCGCTGCGGGCGGGGCTCCCCCCGGGGCCCTGCGTCCCTGCGCGCACAAGAGGGCGCCCGGCGCCCGCGAACCGCCCGGCGGAGCCCCGGCCCCGGGCCGGCGCTGCGGCTCCGCCGCCGGCGGGAGGCAGCGCCCGCCAGCCCCGGCGCCCCGCTCCCGCCGGGTCCCGCTGCAGGGCGCGTTTCCTCCGCCCCCGAACGGCTGTGCTTGGGCATCGCGGGCGGACAGCCGGGCTCCCCAGCTGCTGCGGGGGCTGTTCTCACCGTCAAGGTTGAACTGGGGAGCAAATAATCGGGGTCCTGGCTTGGCTTACCCCAGGAACTTGATGTCCCTCCTCGGGCAGGATGCACAGAGGCTGAGCTGAGGAGGTGCAAAGCCCGTGTTCCTGGCTGCTTCTCTACTTTATCTTGGACACGCACTGGATGTCTGCAAGACACCACGGAGGTGGGGAGCATCTGGGGTCCTGAGTGTGGCTGGTGTAGATGCAGCAATAGGGACCAACTCAGCCCCAGCTAGGGGCTTGAGGAAGGCATAGAGCCTACCTGGCTTGGCCCATCCCATGTCTGCTGCAGGTGCTGCACTCTAAGTGCTCCAGTGGGTGACGGCCATCATCTCTGGGCTCATATCTGGGGGTGAGCAAAGCACAGAGCCCACTGTGGGCTTGCCATAGGAGTGAGAATGCTTCAGGAACAATGCTGGATTTGCTGTCCTCTCACCCATGGACTCAGCCTGGCCACAGAAACAAGGGGCACGATAGGTTGAGGGATCTCAAATATCCTTCCAGAGACTGAAGGAGGTGACAGGAGAGAGGCTGCTTCGTGTGCCACCTGGGCCAGGTGGCCCAGCTGGGCTATGAGACAGAGGACAGAGGACATGCCCAGGGCTCTGCATGGGGCTTGTGTGGTATAAACTTAGAGGGTATACTGGTGGGCTGCAATGGGGAGCATGCACAAGTCCTGCATGTTGAGATCTCTTTTACTTTTGATCTTACTTCCCTGGGAGTGTCTCTCCTGTTCATCGAGCCACAGTTTGACACTTTGGGTCTTTCTGGTTTTTCACCCAGCCGTGCCTGTTTCCTACATAGGAACATGCCATGAGGTGTGCAGAGCCATGGGGAGGGTCTGGGTGGCACATGGTGGGCTCTATGTTTCCTCTTGCACCCCAGGTAGTGGGTGGAGCATTGCCTATCCCTGCACTCTGTTCCCATCAGACTCTCCTACCTAAGCTCTCCCCTGCTACAGCCCTCAGCTGTGAAAGGATGGGGCTGGGATGATGTGTCCCACAGCATCTGGCCTGCCTTCTCCCAGCTCACATCTTTCGACCATTTCCCACTGGATATGGGTGAGATGTGGGGTATTTTGTGGAGCTCTGTGTGACCTGGGCTGCAGCTCTTGCTAGGACCTTGCTGGGTGCTCTGCTTTGACCACTCTGGACAGCTGTGTGCCTTCCTAGACCTGGACCTTTCCTAGAGTATCCCTCCTCCATTGTAGGTGTTCCGTCACCTTGTGCGGCCCCTGATTCAGATGAACCTGGCACTGCAGTGCCAGGTGCAAGAGCTGATTTCCCTGCTGCTCCAGAAGGATGCTGAGATTGAAGATTACAGGGAGAGCGGGGCCACTCTCAGCAGAGGTGAGGAGGGATGCCTGGGGCAGGGAGCAAGTTTCCTCCTTAGCACTGGGCTGGTGTGCTTTGCTCCCTCTGGCTATTACCCAGCCGGGCTTGTGTTTCATGTTTAGCTGAGCCAGCAGCACAACAGTAGCCAGAAGGCTGGGAGCAGCCTCTGGGGAGAGCTGGGGCAGGAGCAGCCCTTGACCAATAGCTGTAGAAGTTGGGGAGTCGCCAAGGGACTCTCCACTACTCTGAGAGCACCTGGCTGGTCCCCAGGAGCCAGCGGGGATGCCAGCAAGGGCTGGCCCCTGCAGTGGTGTCAGGCTCCCTTCCCAAGTGCAGTAGCTCACTGAGTGCTTGGAGAGCAACCAGGAGCTCCTGGCTCTCCCACATCGGAAGTGCAGCCGTGCTCATGGGAAGTGAGCCCCCCCTCCAGCGCCCAGCCCACTTTGCCATCAGGGTGACGGGCAGACAGAAGCCCCCTTGGGTAGGACATGGGTCGGGACCTGCTGGGGGAGCCACCTTGGGGGGTGGTTTGTTCCCCACCTATGGAGGTTGGCTGGGCACTCTTTTTCAGGTCATCCCTTGCTACTGCCATGCTTTGTCCTGCTGCCACAGGTGATACCTGCACTTCTGCAGGAACCTTGTGCCCTGAGCATGCACAGACGAATGAGGGTCAGCCTGGGCTTGTGTATCACATCCAGGAAGATATTGTGGTCCCGACCCTGTCCCATGACCCCACCACAGGAGCCTGGATCTGCCCTGTGGGTGTACTAGAGCTGCATTGGCTAGCTGCACTTCCCTCTATCCTGCTGCATGCGATCTCTGCAGGGCTTGGAGCAGCCTGGACAACCTGTCTTGGGTCCAGGGATTGATGCTGGTGAGCAGCTGGCCTCTCTTGTCCCTTACTTGGTACAGGGCAGAAAGCTGGGAGGAAGTCTTGTACCCTAGTGGCTGAGCAAATCCAGCCAGCTGCTTCTCCACACCACATCTTAGCAACAATGTGGAAAAACTAGTGTTTTGGACAAGGTGCAGAGGGTGCAGAGAGAATACAATGGGGGTTTGTCCCTGTCCTGCAAGAGAAGGACACAGGCTGGCTCACCCCTTCAGATGAGCAGCTGGACAAGCAGTGCCCTGTCTCACAGACTCAGATTGCTTGTTCCAGCCATAAGATCTGGGAATGGTGCGGAGCATGTCCTGCCACCGTTCTGTACTCCTCAATGCGGAAGTGCTGGGACAAGTGTGGATGGCTATTGGCTCTGCCTGGCTGCTGTGTGCATCAGCAGGCTCAACCATGTTTTTCCAACTTCCTTGTAGTCCTTGCACCTTCTGGTAACCAGGTAACATTGTCCCTAGCCCAAGAGGCCTGCTGACGTTTCCTGCTGATTCTGGGAAGAGCGTGCTGGAGTTTTTCCTCTGCAGCATCCTCACCCTATGGTCAGGGAAAGGGGAAGCTGGGGTGGGAGGTCTGGCCAAACCTGCCCAGGCTGATCCCTATCTCCCTTGCAGACCGCCTGCGGACAGAGCCCTTCCGGGAGGAGATGTTTCAGCAGAACTTCATGGCTGAGGTAAGGAGCGGTGCAAATCCTCTCTCCTTTGCCAAAGGGGTGGCTGGGAGCTGTCATCAGCAGCTGCAGTGTGAGGTGTGCCAGGCTGGATGAGAGCACTGATGGAGATAGCTAGACTTGCCTAAAGAGGGTTCATGCCCTGTAGCTCTCCCATGGCCCTCTTTGTGTCCTTGCACCTCATCTCTAGGGTTAGCAGAGCTGGGAACATGCCTGACATGGCTGGATAGGAACTACCTGGTTGATGGGAGCTGCCAGAGGTGTGAGCCAGGCTGGGTGCTTCACAGGAGTGTGCCATCACTGGGGCACATCCATCTGCCTCTCAGACTTGCTCTGGCCCTAAACATCGCTGCTGATGGCAGGCAGGGATTGGTGAATGAGGAAAAGCCTTCTCCTTTTAGTTCACCTGTTGCTTTTAGAGGTGACTTTGCAGTGACACATTGTGGGGACAAGAGCTTTCCAGCATGTTATCCATGCTCTGCCTATCACTGTCCCCTTGGCACACTCAGCTCTAAAATCAGACATGTGCTTTGGAGAGACTGGGACTGGAAGGAGAGAGTCTTTGATCCTTTTGGATTACTGGAAATCATCACAGAAACATTAAAATGATTCAAACTGATGGGTCAAGGTCAGAAATGCTTGATGCCCATGGATGCCAAAGGACTCAGGATGCTTCTGAGTGGTCCTGTGCTCGCTGTGAAGGCACAGGAATGGGGGGCAGTGGTACCTGCTGGGGACCAGGGAGTCAGCCAGGGTGCCAGTGGTATCACATGGGCTTTGGAAGGATGTTGCTTTATGAGATGAGCTGATGTTCTTTTGCAGCCAACAACAGACGATCTGCAGAGTTTCTAAAAATTAGAGATGATCCCTCTTTTGTATGTGAGGCATTGCATCCAGTGCAGGCAACTTTCTTTTCCCCTGGATTATGAAGGATAGAGATGAATTCACTGCTGGACTGCAACTTGAAGGTTGCCTAGGGACCAGTGATCATGACCAGATTACATTCACCCTGGGCACAGAAAGGACATTCCTAAGCAGTAATTTATATCCTTCATGCCTTGAAAGAGCTAATTTCCCAAAGCAGGGGGAAAATTATGAGTGAAATCAGCTCAGAGGAAACATTTAGATAGAAAAATGTGAATGAAAATGGTGAGCTCTTTCAGAAGAATTTCAGAAGCCACAAAAAGCCACAATTCCACAATCAAGAAAGAGGGCAGCGCTGGCCCAGAGCCTGTTCTGGTTCAGCGGCAAAGTGAAGGCAGCAATTAGAAATAAAAGAGCAGTTTATAACAAATGGGAGAGCGGGAGTAGATAGCAATCAATATAAATTAGAAATTATGAAGTGTAGAAAATGGGTAACAGAAGCTAAAGACATCAGGGAAAAATCATGGCGATGAACAGAAGGAAAGGCTTTTATTTAGTGTAGTAGGAGAAAACCCCAAGCTCCCAGCAATAGGATAAGCTTATTAGTAGACAGAGGTGGTAAAATGATTTATACTGGACCAGACATGGCAGAAGCAGTTGTAAATGTTCCAGTGCTGTCGCTGGAAGGGTGCAGGCAGATGTGCCAGGATAGGGGGATGATGAAGTGTCTTTGTAGAAGAGTCATCTGAACAACATCTGCTAAAGATGAACATCAGGCTTGAAATTCAGAGTCCTCCAAGAGCTGGTAGGGTCTGGGCATGGGGGAAGGTGCAGAGTGGGCAGGAGGGGAGTGAGGCAGACCTGCACAGAGCCTGGCAAAAGCAGCTGGTGTGGAGCACATCTGGCAGAGCCTCTGGGATGGGATGGAATGGGATGGTGGTTGGTGCTGTGTCCAGAATAGACAGGAGCAGTGAATAATCCAGGAGCAGTGTGTTGGAGCCAGATAGGGAACGGAAGGCTTTGGGAGATGCTGCCCCTCTGCATCCTCTGGTAGCCAGGTCTGAGCACTGGCTGCAGGGGAGAGGCTGGTAGAAGGATGCAGTTGTGCATTTGGTCTGCTGGGAGGGTGTGTGTCCTCTGCATTCATCCCGTTCTTCATAAACGCGCTGATGATGCCATCCTGCAGCAATGAGCTGTGAGATGCAAACAGCTGCTGCCTTTGGTTTGAATGTGGTACCCCACTGTTCCTCCTGATGCCTCCTAGGTCTTGTGTTAGTGAGAAACACCAAACATGGCTTTTCAGCTCTTCACCACCAAAACTGGCTCTTCAACCCAGTCTCTCCTCTCATCTTGGGGTAGAAAGGTGGTCTGGATGACCTCATTGTCTCTGTGCAGTTACTTCAGAGCTTCCAGGCAATTTAATACTCTGTTTGTCAGCTCCTAAAAGGAGCAGCACAAAGAGCTGGGGTCCCTCAGGACATGCTGTGGGGAGCTGGGAATGCTGCGAGCAACTCCCATATCTCGATTTTCAAAAAGATGCTGGACAATCAGCACAGAGTCACAGGAAGGAATTGAGGACTGTGGAGAGAGCCCAGCATTGAGGGACTTGGAAGGGAAGAGCTCTGTCTAGCTTATCAGGGAGAAAATTGAGAGGCGCCTTGATTACAGTGTGTGTGGGTCTTTACAAGGAGAAAATGCTGGTTAGTGAAGGGCTCTCTTTAATCTTGCAGAGAGCAGTGGAGCACAAGCCAGGCACGGGGGGATAGAGCCAGGGAATTTCAAGTTAGAATGGAGGCGCTTGGGTTTGCTCCTGCCAGTGATTGGGGCATGCTCCCAAGGGCATGGTGGTTGATCCTCCATCTCTTAATGTCTCCAAAAGTGGGCTAGGAGCCTGTCTGGAAGAAAACCAAGTTGCTGAGTTTGGTCTTAGGATGTGCATGGTTGAACATCAGTGGACAGGAGGTCAAGAAGAGAGATCTATTGGTCCTTCCAGTATCTCCATCTGTGAAATGGGGCTGCAGGCTGCGGATGTTTGGTTGTGATAAGCGCCTCTTGGCTGGAAAGAGATTGTGATGATGTGGTACAGGGCTGGATGTGGGCAGGTGCTCCACAGCTTTGCTCACTTCCCAGATATTTGCTGTATCCCGCATGGAGGGGAAAGTACCTGTCAGTCCCCCAGGGCAGAGCTGCAGAGCCTCTCAGCTTAGACATGCCCTTTATCTGGGTTTGTGTGCACTAGGTTGTCCAGGGCATTTTAACTAATCATGGGGAGTTTTCCAGCAAAGCCCTGGTAATATTTATATGTTTAGGAAATCATGCTTTCACACACACAGTTTTTGGCAAGGGTTCACTGCTGAGCAGCTGCCTGGGCTTGAGCAGAGCTGGAAGGAGAGCAGTGGCTGTGCACAAGCCGAGGCAAAGCTGGTGGCTTTTATTGGCAAGCCCAGGGGTTCATGCCATGAGGGGAAGGAGCAAGCGGCTGGAGAGGGCTTGGTGTTTTCGGGCTTCCCCAGCACCATTCCCAGCAGTCTAGGACCCAGCAGGTTGTGTAACCTCTGGGCTGCAGAGAGAACCCCACAGGGCAGGGTGAGGTGCCCACCCATGGGGTTTGAGAGCCTGCCCCAGCTTGGCTATGGTCAGCGTTTCATGACACAGCTTATTCCAGAGTCTGCGGTCCGACTTGGAGGGAGAAGGGTGAGCAGGTTCCTGCCGTGCCGTGCCCCCTGCTCTGAGGAGGGCAGGGACAGGTACATCGAGGACAAGCTCACGGATACCATCAGTGCAAATATAGCCCCCGTGCCCCAGGATGCTCTGCCTTGTGTATTTTTATCCGCCGTGGCTGGCGCGGGGGCGCGGCTGCTCGGCACCTCCGCAAGCGGAGCGCGGGGCCTCGGCAAACAGGACGCGGCGGGTTCACGGCTCGACCCTGAGGCCCGGCGAGGAGGAGGAGGAGGATGTACCATCAAAACAAGCAACGCTGGAGAGGAAGATAAACAAACAGGCAACTTCCAGTGTGGCCCCAGCCGAGGGCGAGTGGGAGCCCCGGGGCCAGGGCTGGCGGTGGTGCCGGCAGCGGTGCTGGCTGACGTCAGGGCGCCCGGGGGTCAGCATCCCTCTCATTGTTTCCCACTGGGGCTGGGACCAGGGCCAGGCACCCGTCCTTATCCCGTGTGGGGACACAGGCCAGCAGGGCAGGTGGAGGATGGCCAGGATGTACTCTGGAGCCACAGGCCATTGCCACCACGGGGTCCAGCCATGTACCTGGCTGCTCCCTGCCTGCCTCCAGCACCCTGTCTCTCCTTTTTAACAGGAACTAAAAATAAGCCCTGGGTAGCGGAGTGGCCACGGTCTGGCCGAGGACGAAGGCGGTGGTGGCCTGTGTATTTTGCAGGGTGGGGACGGCATCCCTCAAACCCACGCCAGCTTAGTGCAGTGGAGAGGAAGCAGCCTTTTGGCCCCTCCAAACGAGGGATGTTTTTAATTAGCGCAAGGTAGCTGCAGCTTTGCAGCTGCGACTGGGCCGGAGCAGGGCCAGTGGCATGTGTGTGACATGGACTGCTTGCACACAGGGTGCACGGCTCGGGGAGAACATGCTCTGCGTGCTCTGCTGGGCTGGGGCCTCTTGGCATGGGGCTGTGGAAGGAGCTGGTGGCCACAGCGCTGCTGCTGTCAGGGCCGAGTGGTGCAAAATTTGCACAGCCCTGAGCAGGTTGGCTCGGGGCAGAGGTGGCAGGAGGGGGCTGGCTTGTGGGGCAGCTTGGATGAGCAGAGCAAACTCTTGTGTGCTGCCAAGCATTTGTGCTGTGAGCCCCATGGGTGATGGTATTTTGTTCTGGACTAGGGCCACCTGGGCGGTCCTTACTTCATTCCTGAGCAAGCTTTGGTCACATCATCCCATCACTGCCCTGGGGTCTGAGTTGCACACTGGAAATACAGTGGGCCGTGGCTGTGCTGAGCAGAGTGGGACACATGCTACCCTGCACACATGTGTACTCAAGGGCTGAAAGCAGGAATAGAATGAGGGCTGCTTGTATTCAGTGAGCACATGTACCAGAGCAGGAGTGTGAGAACAAGACTAGGAGTGTGCATGCTGGCACCGATGGGAACAAGGGGCAGAGTGCCACATCTGCTGGCTGAAGAGGACAGGGGAGAGGGCCTAGCACTTAGTGTCCACAGTGGTGCACTTGGGAAGGTGCACTGGTGGTCATCACAGTGTGGGTGCTGACCACCGCCTGGGCACCAGCCCCCACGGTGTTTGCCATAGAGGCCCATGGTGGTCAGTGTTGCAGTGTTATTTATTTATTTGCTGAGGCCCCATCAGGTGAGGGGCACCCAGCCAGGATGCACTTTCGGGGTTGCCACTGGCAGCCACAGGCCACTTGCACAAGCTGTGAGTCAGTGGAGCTACATGCTGCTAAAACCAGATTTGGCACAGGCACCCCAGAGCAGAAGGCTGCCCAAAAGTGCCCAGACCACGGGCAAGCAGTGAGTCCCTGGCTGCTGGACCAGGGCTAGGCTCGGTGTGATTGCTCCAGCCCTTGCCTCTGCCAGGGATGTGGATGCTGTCCCAGGAGCCCTGAGGGGATGCTCCTTCTGGGCATGTGGGGGTTTCACAGCCCAATCCCCTGTGACTGTGGCTGTGCAACTGTAGGGAGCGGGTGCCACCTGGACCAGGTACAGGCAGCTGTCTGCTTGGTCCCAGCCCACTCAGCCCAGCATCACCCAGTGGTTTGTTTGGGGATAGAGGGGTGGACAAGCACCATCACAGCCACGCTCCCTAGGGCACTGCACAGCCCTTGTCTGGCACATATGGTCTGGCATGTGCAGGGAACTCCCCTTTGCAGTCAGGACGTTCCTCATCCTCTCCATGCCATGCCATGCCATGCCATGCCATGCCATGCCATGCCATGCCATGCCATGCCATGCCATGCTGTGCTATACCATACAAACCTGTGCCGTACTCTGCTGTGATGTGCCAGGTTGTGCCATGGGCTGCAGGCAGGAAGAGGGGTGTCACAGATCTTCTGGCTGAAGGGGCCAGACCCTGCTCCTGCAGGAGAGGCCCCAGCCTGCATGGGCACTGGCTGTGCAGTGCTGCTGAGGAACAGCTCAGCTTGGGGGATGATTGATCTCGTGTCAGCAGGCGGTGGTTTGAGCCAGTGCCAGGCCTCAGCTCAAATGGGAGCATTGAAGGGGGAGAGCCCCTTCCCCCTCCTGAAAGCAGAGCAGCAATCCCCCTGCCACCACCCCCAGCTCTGCTCCCTCATCTTGGCCATTATCAGCCCTGTGGCTGCAGGCAGTGCCCAGCCCTGGGGAGTGTGCGAGGGGCAGCAGGGAGTGCAGAGGTGTCTGGGGTCCCAGCCCTACCATGCTGGGCTCTGTGGCTGTGTTTGGGTTAGAGGAGGGCAAAGGGGCTTGCAGGGATGGTTGGCAGGGTGAGAAGGTGTGGAGCATGGTCTGCCCCTCACCACTGTGCCTTTGCAGCCACCTGTCCCAGCTCAGGATTTGGCAGCAGCTCTTGGAAGCAAAGGACCTTTTGGGGAGGAAAATAGGGTAGACTTTGGTGAGGCACTAAAGGCACTGCTCTGTGGCAGCTTGTCTGTCGCCAGCTGATCGGGTTTGGACCGGGGTGTTGCCATCCCCGCTGTCTCCAAGGGCAGAGGAGCAGTGCTGCCTGCACCCCTGGTGCTGCCCACTGTAGCTCCTAGCACCCCTTCTGTGCTTGAAATGTCAGTTTTTTTCACCATGTCCCTGTGTGTCCTGAGCCCTTCACTATCTTCCTCCATACCCACAGCTGCATCCCTTCTCCAGTGGCATATGCTGGCAGCTTTTACTGGTGTTTCTGAAAGCTGATCCCTCCCAATCCCATGGGCCAAAGCCTCTGTAGCCTCTTCCAGTTGTGCCAACCCATGCAGAGGTGATACTGAACAGCTGAGACATCTGGGCAGACAGCAGCACCTGGGAATGGGTTGCTCTGCACCCCAAGGGATACAGCCATTGGATTCCTGAGTCTGCCTGTTCCCACTCTGCTCAGACCTTTGCACTCTGTGTATCTGTGTAAGGAAACAGGGCCATTCATGTATTTCTCTCTCTATTTATACCTCTCCCTTTCCGTATTTAGTGTGTGCGCAGGCAGAGGGGGCAGCAAATGCCGGGGCCACTGATGTTCTTGGCTCCAGCACCGGCTGGAATTTCGTCCTGGAATGTATCCTGAACCGCTCTGAAAACACGAATAAATCTCTGTGTGTTGTGTGCATGTGTGTACACAAATACATAGACAACGTATAGACGTGGAGCCGTATAGGGCATTTGTGAGCTTTGCTATTTAAAGGAAGGAGTAGTTAGAGGGTTCTCAGTGAGGCAAACACCTCTGGATCAAAGGGATGGAGGGTGCTCTGCTAGTGACCAGGCATCTTAGAAGATAGCTGGCACTCGCTTTGTCCTCTCCAGGGACCTGAAGCCACCCTGTTGGTGACATGCCCAAAGTAGCACGCCGTTCAAGCCCCAAGCAGTGCTCTGATCCCGTGGTGCCTATATTTGATTGAGATGTCTGCTTCCTGGCCTCCAGCTTCTCAGTGAGAGCCCCAGAGAACCAGCTCCTGTGCTGCTAGCACAGGCAGCAGAGCCTGATATGGAGCTGGATGATGTTAGGCAAGGATATGAACCCCTCTGTGACACAGGGTGTCCCAGGGCTTCCAGAGCATCAGGAGTTGTCTCATGAGCATCAACTAGTGCTCCCAGATCTTGAGGAGAGATCACATGGGAAAGGAGGAAATAAATGCTGGGTAACAGGTCCCAAGTAGATGCTGAGCTGGGCATCTCCTTGGCATGCTGCAGCATCTGGTGTTCATGGCTGTCTGGGAATGACAATGAAAAGGAGAAAATAGAAATTTGGTACCAGATCCCAAACAGAATGCTTGGCCATGCCACGAGGGCAGTTCTTCAGGAGGTGCTGGCAGCTGCCTTGCTGTGGATCCTGGATGAGGCCCTGTTGGGAGCCCACTGGGTCTCCCAGCACCTTTTGGGGAGGAAACAGGCACCCTTTTTTTAGCCCAGCTCAGGGTCATGGTGGCTTCTTGTCTTCTGAATGCTGAAAAACCTGGTATCTTGGGCTGAAAATGCCCACGTTTGGTCTCTGGCCAAAGGCGATATGTTTGTGGGTGGGGGAAATTGGAGCAAATTCCTGCTGTGAGTCCTGCACGTGTGCGCGGGTGTGCGGATAGGGGAAATGTAGTTTTCCTTTTGAAAAAAAAAGCCCTGCTTATTTTTATACAGAACTCCAGAAGGGCTGAAGGTGGAAACTTCATCTGTCAGCAGCTTTCACAGGGGAGCGGGTCCCTGCCCGAGTTTGGGGGGAAACCACAGCTGGGTGTTAATGGGACTGTTAATGAATTAATGTTGGCTGCTGGGGGCCAGCGGGGAACCTGGCTCAGTGCAGCCTGAGCACATGGAGCCCTGCCCGCACATGGGCTCCAGCACAGCTGCAGAAAGCCCCAGCTCTGGGAGCCATGCACTTGGGGAGGTGTGAGTCTCTCCTGGTCATGTCTCACTCTCTGGGTTGTGGAAACACTTGGAAATGTGGCTGCATTGCCAGGGCGGAGAGGGTCCTACACCCGGGAGTATGGAAACAGCCGGGGTGGGTGTGCCACCTTTCCACTATGGGCATCTGCTGCCTGAGCTGGTGACACCATTTAAGGCTGGGTCTATTCAGCTGCCAAAGCCAAACCTTTAAAGCAATTTCATGTGAAGTGAAATCCCCCCAGGTTTATTTATGGGTTGGAAGCCTGTATTTCTCAGTCAGTGCAATGCAAAGTCAGTCTCTGCACAGCACTGCCTATCTGCAGCCCTTCTCAGGGTTATTTCTTTCTCCCCAAAATGTGGAGGACCACCCATGTGAATGTGATAAGCACAGCCATGCCCCATGCTGTGGACTTAGCAGTATCTTTGCAGATTTTTCACAGCTGATTTGCTGGGAACAGCTCTAGAGGACAACGAGGAGGTTGTGCTAACATGCTCACCTGATGCCAAAATGGTAGCGTGCAGTGAGGCTGAAAAATAGCACTGTATCCTGCTTAGACTGGAAATAAGAGGGATATGCAGAGACAATCTGGGAAAGAGAGAGTAAATTCTTTTCTGTAGACTTCTCCTGCTATGTCCTTCAGGTTCTGTGAATGAGATGTCAGCCTGTGAGATCTGGGCAAGCCTGTGGCATCTCCTGGGATTTCTCCCTCTGGTATCAGACACCTGGTGAACTAATGGGAAAGACTGGCCGTCCTGAGGGACAGATGACTGTGCAGAGCAAGGGATGACAATGCCAAAGAAGGGATGGTCCTGCTGAGGAAGGAAAGACTACACCAAAGAAGGGATAGCTATACTGGAGAAGTGAAGACCATACTGAAGTAGAAATTACCACGCCCAGCATGGGACTGTGGATGGACTGGTTCCCCAGCAGAAGATGCTGTTAGGGATAGAGAGGGACAGAGACTCCTTCTCAGCTGAGAGGAAGGCTGAAATAGCCTGAGCCCTTGAGGACTCTGCTTGCTCCCCAGGGATAGTGTGCTTGATGCAGAGGCCACTTGGTCAGACAGACTCTCACCTCAGTAAGGAAACCTCTCTGGGCATTTGGGCCCAGTACCTTTCCTGGGACCTTGTGCTGGTTCTTCTGAATCAGTCTCCAAGTATGTAGCCAATAGCTCCTATCCAGCACCAAACCCAACCAGTGGGACTCAGGGCCGGGAGAGGGCAGTGGCTGGGCCCCTCTGGCAGGACTGCTCTTTGCAAGGGTGTGCTTTACACAACTTGCTCCCCAGCATTGGAGAAGGTCCTTCAAGGATCCCAAATTTCAGCTTGGAGGGACTCTGAGGCGCTTCTGAGCCTGGCTGCCTGCTTTTGCAGTCCAGCTCTGGCTCCACTGGGCCTAGAGTCCTTCCCAACCCTATCTTAGACAGACGGATATCCCAAAACCCACTGGTCCCAGGGGCTCCCACTCTGGGTCCCTCTGGCTGAATGAGGTGGTGTGCGTGTGCCCAGACTGTCCCCTCCTGTGACTGTACAGTACACACAGCTAAATATATGTCCGTGCAGATACAGGAACTCGGAGGGGCTGAGTGATGCTCCTTTTCTATACCTCTTTTCATGGGGAGAGTTAATGAGATTCATGTCATTAAAGGGCTGATGTTTTGTGGGATGGGAACCTTTTAAACGGGATGTGTCCTGGCTTAGTCATGGCAAATATTTACCAAAAAAAAAAAAAAGAGAGAGAGAGAGAGAAAGAGGAAAAAAAAAGGGACATACCATATAAAATTAGAGTTCTGAAAATAGTATTTAGACCAAGTGAGAGAGAGGAACCTAAAACAGAAAATACAGCCCAGTCTGTTCAGGAGTCAGGGGAAGAGAGAGTGGGGAGGCGGGGGAAAGCCAGAGATAAAACGAGAGAAACCTCGGCAGTAAAAACAGCATCTTGGTAAATAGACTATTAAAAAAATTCTGTCCCGCTTTATGGCTTTCTTGGCTGCCGTTCAGCTGTGCTGCCCTGGCCGGCACGGAGGGAAGGTAGCAGGAGCCGGCGTCTGTGTGGATGCTCAGAGCCCCAGGACGCGGCTTCCCCACCCCCCCCGCCCTGGAGCAGCCGCACAGGGCGTTAANNNNGCGTTAAATTTAGCCACATAATGATAGCCCTGAGGAGGCAGCCTTTTGTAGCCACACTATAATTACTGCCTCGCTTATAAATTTTATTTTTCTTATTATGTTTCCTCCTCCTCCTCTGCTGGGGAAGGGGTGGAGGGGTCTCCCACACCCCCGTCAAACCCACAGCTCTCTGGAGAGAAGGGGGTACCATGGGATATAGGGGAAGGTGGGAATGACTGCCCAAACCCTGCACTGCTCTCCTGCCCCAGGACAGGGCTCAGCCCTGCATTTGGGGATGGGGGAGGTGTGGAGCTAACCCCAGTGTGGTAGGGTCCCTGCAGCCTAAAGTGTGGGTGTCTTGACCCTCCTGATACTTAGCCTCACCCTCTCAGGCTGCTTTGGAGATTGGCTTGTGCAGGCAGGACCAGGGGATCTCTAGTGGGGCTGTGAGCCCATGTCATAGCCAGGCAGCCAGGATCCCCACCAGGCTGTAGGGGATGCAAGGAGAAGCCATCTGGCCCTGCTTGGCAAGTCACCGGCTCCAGCCCTGCTCCTTGCAGAGGTGGGAAAGGCGAAAAGGGCAAGGGGTGGCCCCGGCCACCTCCTGCCAGGAGCGGGCAGAGGGTACGGCTCCTCTCCGAGCCAGTGCAAAGGGGGGACAGCTTCAGGCCCGGCAAGAACGTGCCAGAAAAGGTCTCGTTCCCCTCTTGTTTTCCCAAAACAAAGGAAACAGCCTTGCATTGCTGGAAGTCGCGTGCTTGGGCTGTGCTAGCTTGTTATCATCCGATAACCTGGCGACCTGGGAGCTGCCCTGCTCCTCACCCGTCGATCCTGCACTACGGGATGCGAACAGCTTCCGCATGAGCTGCCCTTTGCAGAGATCCGTTTTCCGCTTCCCGGGCTGGGGGGGACAGTGGTGGGGGCTGCCAAGATGGCCCTGGCTGGCCCCAGGCTCACCGTGTGCCATAGGCTTGGGAGGAGATCTGCCCCTGCAGGTGATGATGGATGGTGAGGGCAGAGGAAATGCAGAGATAGCAAGTGCCTTGGCATGGCCCAGGTGCTGCCATCCCATGTGCAGTGTGGAAAGAGATTTGGGACTCCGCTGTATTTTGCTTTGTCCCATGCAAATTCCCTGAGAGCACCGTGGCCAGGCTTTGCTGTGGAGCAGGATGGGCAGTGTGCAGGGCTGGGGGTGGCAGGGGTCCCTTGGGGCATACAGTGATGCCTTCAGCGAAAGGACCCTTGCAAGCTGCCAAGGAAAGCTGTCCAGCACCAGGACTGCCTGCTTTCCCTTCCAGCTTTGCCCCTTCTCCCAGGCTCTTGCCTTGGGGAGGATGCAGTGACGCCAAGGTGCCCTAGGGACTTTGATGGGACTGGTGGTCACAGTGGTGTTCGTCTATCACTGTGGGGACATCTTTGGGGGAGCATCTCCTTGGCAGAGCTGTGTATGGGGCACCTGTGGAACCACAGCAGTCTCACCCAGCTGTGCCCAGGGGAGCTGGCTCATCTCAAAGCAGCCCCTTTCTCCTGCTCTGTGCTATAATGGCTCTGTTCAGCACAACGATGACCTGAAGCAACCTCCATCCCTTGCTCAAGTACCCATTTCAGGGCAGGTAGGACAATGCTAAATCAACTCCTTTAAAGCCTCCTGACCTGCGGCCCCACAGACGTGCCGGTCTCCATCCCTCCCTCATCTCCTGTGGGCNCCTGCACGTGTGCCTCTGCATGTGGCTGCGTGTGCCACTGTGTGCAGGAGGCTTATGCATTTCCGTCTCGGTATATTTACATACGTCATGTGTGTATCTTACTCATCTCTGTGTTTTTCTTTCCTTGTTCTTGGGTCTTTCCCCCACCCCCGCCATGGATCTATAATTCTTATGGCATTTTATTATTTGCTTTTTTTTTTTTTT
>VXAX01002180.1:59480-99338 GCA_013399835.1 Leptocoma aspasia
GCCAGCTGCCCGGGCACGGGGCTGCCTCGGCTGCTGGCCAGGAAGCTCCTGGCCTAGCTGGGTCTGTGCCCTGACCCTCCACCCCACTGCGGGGTCCGTGGCTTGCGCCAGGCGCCAGGGATTCAGCACTGAGGTGGTCACAGGAGTCCCCAGGGACAGCAGCCACCACCTCACTGGTGGTGGCTTGGGAGCCTGGAAAGCGCTATGGAGCAAGAGACAAAGTGCCCTTTCAGTCTAGGCNCTACAGTTTTGGAAGTTGCTGCCTCCTTAGGAAAATAAGCTGTATTTTTAGTGCCTGTCTGCAAGGCTGATGATGCTGCCTGCCCCTGCTCATCGCTTACTCACTACCCGTTTAAGCTTTTATTTACCCCTTTGCCTCGTGCTGGGGTTTGGGGGCAGCCAGTGGGGCTGAGCAGCACGGCAGGAGCACGCCAGAGTTGTCAATGAGTGAAAGGCAGCTCCAATCTGGCCTTTATTGAGGTCTGGGTTTGCGTAGCTCTGGAGCGGCCTGCCCTGTAATCAGTCAGCCACCAGAGTTGGCCAGCCTTGTAATAAAGTAGCTCTATATTTATTTGTTCTGTTTATACACTGCTCTGTAATAAGTTGGGAGTCTTCCCCACTCTCCCCATTTTCTTTGGGAAATTCCTCTGGGTCTCTGAGGGGATCTGCCATCCTGTGTGCAGTGGATGCTTGGGGCCCTGCATCCTGCGAGGTGCTCTGGCCACATCTAGGCCATGTGCCTCCCGCTCCATGTGCCCCATACACCCCAATGTCCAACTGTTCCCAACCTCTCCCCACCATTCCAGCCCCATTCCCCAGTGCAGAGAGCCCTAGTGGCTCCCTTGGTATCCCACATCTCCCCCTGGCCCCTTCTCCTCCATCCCTGTTGCCCCTAGCACTGCCTCTGTGAGTCCCCCTCCCTCCCTCTCTATTTCAACCTTGGGTCTTTTTATAATACATTCATTAAAGGGAGCTCAGTTGCCCTTTCCCCAGTGAGGCTGGAACACTGACAGCCTGTTCACCCGCGTGTCTGTAATTAAACTCAATCTCTGGGTGAATACAACAATGTGACTGCACAGAATAATTCCTGGAGATCCTGACGCCGAGGAGGAGTGTGGCCTGTAAGCGGCCCATTCACGCCTGGCTTTCTATAAATACTTTACTATGTGGCATTAAGAAAACTTCAAGCCCTTTCTCCCCCCTCTTTTTTATTTTTTTTATTTTTTATTAGTGCTACATAATATAGTAATTGTGTGACTAGAAGGTCCCCCCTGTGCCTGCCCAGGTTCACAGGCCTGGGTGTGACCTTGCGCTGCACTGGCCGAGCACGGGAGCCATGCCCAGGGACTGCTGTGCCCAGGGACCTGCCAGCCTCGCTAAGGGGATGCAGGTGGCCTGCAGAATCCTCCGTCCCAGAGCTCTGCCAAGATAAAAGGCTTACATCCCTAAAACCCTTCCCAGTGGTGTCCCTGCTGGCAACAGTGCTTGGCTGATACATGTTCTGTGGTCCTGGGAGCTGTGGCTGCTGGAGGGAGATACTGATGGATATTGGGGAAGAGGGAGGAAGGAGAGGCAGGGGGGAGCATCCCTACATTCCCATGGCCATCATTCTGGCGGGTCCTCAAGTTCTGGCCTGGTAGCTCTCTAACCTGGGATCCTTGGGAAGCCATAGGGCAACTCCACAGGTCCCATCATGCCCAAGGACAGGGGTTAAGTGTGTGTCCCAAGAGTGATCACATCCCGCCTGCTGTCCCCTGTGCTTCCTTGAGGCCATGCATGCCCTCCCATCCCCTGGAGCCTACTGATGGCATGGCTGGAAGGGTGCTCAGGTACAGCCAGGTCCCTGGGGAATCCATCCTCTGGCTCTGTAACCTTCATCAATGATGCTTTCCAAAGCAGACACACAGAACAATTTTCCTCAGCCACGGGGTGTGCCAGCCCCACACACTGCCCAGCTCCCCAAGCAGCATCCCTTGGCTGGCTCCTGGGACACTGTGACTACTAGTGCCTGTCGTGGTGCAGAAGCCACAGTCACAGAGCAGTCATCTCCCTGCCTGCCTGGCTCTTGCTCCCTGTGTTTTGAGACCTCAGGGTTGCAAAGAAAGCAGGGCTCCTCTCCCACTCCTCTGGCCAGCTGAAGAGCTGGAGCACAGAGACTGAGGACATGGGCAGTGGATGGGCATCCCATCCTCCCTCTGCCACCTGGTTGACATGAGAATATCGCTGTGTTTTCATGGCTAGGAGTAATATTAGGTCTTTGTGCTGTGTTGATGTTCTTGAAAGCCACAATGGACATTAATATTCATGAACCCACTCTGCCTCATCCATAGGCATGTAGCATCCCTCGACAGTGGGGTCCCTGCATGTTTTCACTTGTGTGGCGATGTAGTGCCCCAGAAAGTGACAACGTGCAGAGCCAGAGCTGAGCAAGGGCCATGGTTGCTGGTGCAAGATGAGCTGTGGAAATTTGGGGACCAGCTCTCCCTGGGTGCCACCCTATTTTGTGGCTGCCTAGGTGAGCTTGAAGATAAGCAGACCCACAGGTAGTGCCCTGGAACAGGGACCTCCAGTGTCCCTGCTCTCCCCCTCAGCCTGGCATTTCTCCAGCTGCTGCTGCTGTGTTCCTGCCTTGGCATCCCTGCCTTGGTGGTGTAGCCTCTAAACTTGTCCTGCAAAAGTGCCTCTGGAAGCCCTTGGGCAGGGTCTGCATCTGGTGGTGCTGAGCAGAGTGCTAGGAGAATTTCAAGTGTCTCCCATCCCCTCCATCTCTCACCCCTCTCTGTCTGCTTTGCTGCTGAAGTTCCCCTGCATGGCCCCCCACCTGCCCCACTTCCCAGAATGTATTTTGTGGGACAACCCACAAAACTGCCTCCCCAGCCCCAGCACTAGGGGCTTGGAGCTCAAAGGAGGAACAGCCCGGTGGCATTTGCATCCTCGTCGCTGCCACACTGCTGCAAACTGGATGCCCTGGATGTCAGAGCCGCGGAGATGTGGCCGCGGTGGGTGACAGGAACGCGGCAGATGGCGCCCTGGTTCCGGTCACCGCCTGCCTGATGGACGGCAGCGGCAGCGGGGCTGCGGATCCGGCACTTCACCTCTGCATCTCGGGCACTGCGTTCTGCATCCCACGTACTGCATCTCTGTGTCCCAGGCACTGCATCCTGCATCCACAGCACTGCATCTCTGCAGCCCTGGCACTGCATCGCTGCATCGCCCTGGCTGCAGCCTCTGTGACAGGGATGCTTCAAGGCAGCAGAGCTGGTACCGACATTGCGCTGTCACCCTGGTCAGTGGTGCAGCAGGAGCTGAGCAGGCTGTCATGAAGCCAAGGAGCTTTCCCCATCACTACAGCATCAGCCCCATGTGGGTTAGGAGCAGGGGTGTGCCAGCAGCTGGTCTTGCCCTGGTCTCCCTGCTGCAGAAGTCCCTCCATGCTTACTTTTCTCACGTCAAATGAATCAGGGCAGATGAGTGGGGTTAGGCACCAAATTCGGGGGTTCTTGGCCTGTTTTTCCTTTAGGAAGTCTACAAGAAGTGAAAGGTTTTGGTGGGAGCAGCAGAGAGCTGGGGTCCCAGCTCCCCAGCCCCTGCTGGGGCAAGGCAAGAAGGACGGGAGCCAACTGAGTGCTGCCCAGCACAGTGTGGGGAACAAACAGCATCAGTGGCCACAGCACACCTCCTCTCATTATTTATTGCTTACTCCTCAGAAAGGGCCTCTGTTTTCCTATTTGTTTATGATTTTGCTGCAAAATCTGTTGATAGACAGATCAGAAATTTTACTTAAACCTCAGCTCTTGAAGTGATGGTACTGCTCCATTGACCATGTTCAACCAGTGCTCAACCAGTGCTAGCTCTTTCATTCCAGCTGGGATCAGCAGTTATTTTCTCAGACATCAATACCACTGTGGGCTGTTGTCATCCACAGAAGAGACCTTTGTCCATTTCCCCTCTCCAGCCTTTCACTTGTCACTCTGATAGCTCATCTTCAAGCTGCCTCCAAGTTCAGGAGTACTGCCCACAGCCAGGTCTCCTGCCTCTGCCCATAGTGAGGGTTTGGGCTTCTGGGAAGCTCTGGCAAGGCTTCCCGAGACCTGCACAGTGGTCTGTCCCATGCAGCTCCACAGAGATGTCCCTTTCTTCTGGAGGCTTCCCATGGGCTCAGGTCTCAGCAAAGCTGCACGGTGTGAGCCAGGGTGCCCTTCCCCTGGCTCCTTACCGTGCCAGCCTGTCCGTGCAGCTCCCAGTGCTGCTGCCTCCCCTGCCTTTTACTTATGTGTTTTTACGGCTCAGAGGGAGCCGTCCTGCCCCAATTCCCTGCATGCTCCTAATTTCATAGTTCTCTCCATATATCCATATATATCCATATGGCATTTGATACAGGTTTTATGGGCATTTCCATACATTTTACAGACACAGCCATTACAGAGCCAGGTTTCACCTGAGAAACCTCAGGGGAGCAGAGCACTGAATCGCCTTAGTCTTGGCCCCAGAACAAGGCTCTCTTCTCTCCCTTGCTGGGGCTGTCGCTATCAGCGCTGCAGAGGGCTGGGGGATGGCTTGGGGCTGGTCGTGCCAGCCTTGAGAGCCAGGATGCTGCCTGCAGCCTCATCCATCCTGCTTCTTGCAGCCTCATGCTGCAAACCCCAAGGCTGTCACTTCTGCCCATTGCTCCCTTTCCAGATGGATGCCACTGGCAAGGGACTGCTTTGAATTCAGGACCACAATCTGTATGGCTGGGTTGCCAGTACCCAGCCTGTTTGCCTGCCTGTTGGACTGTACATCCAGCTGGCTGTGGGGACTGGAAGCCCCTGGTTGTGGTGGAGAGAGTGATGCCATCCCAGCTGTTGGGGCAGGGACACTGATGCACCAGGCTCTGAACTGCAGCTGCTGCAGTGCATGCAGAACATCCGACCTCTGACACAGTGGCTTCTGGCTGGTGGAGGGGCAGAAAACAGATCCAGGTGCATGCAGCTCTCTGCACATATTTTGGCCTGCTACAGAGGCTGTCAGCACTGCTGTAATGCCCAGCACTGCACAGTGGCTGATTGTGTTCCCAGCACAAGGGGAGAAGCCTCAGATCTTGTTTAAAAAGAAGTTTGGTGACATGTGTCTTCATCTTCACCATGGCCATATCCTAGAGCAGCCTGAAATGCAAATCTAAGGCATCACCATGACATTGTCTCTAGGTGCTGGGCTGTTGAGCACTGTCTGCAGGGGAAGATGAATTGGGACAAGTGCATGCAGGGTTGTATGCACTTAGCACCTCTTAGCACCCCCACAACCTATTCTAATTGACAGAGGCAAACACAGCAGCATCTGGCCTCATTTCAGGTCCCCAGTTCTCTTGGTCTCACGCTGGACTGGTGGGATAAGGAATTTTCCACCCTGTGTGTGAATACCCATTTGCAGGGCAAATGCCCACTCCCACCCAGCTCTGCCTCAAGGACTGCTCCTTGATGCTCAGCTATCCCAGACACAGCTGTGGCATCATCCAATCCAGCCCTGCATGTGAGCATTGCCCTGGATCAGCTATTAATAGCAGCTCCCCTCTCCCCTTTTGAGGGCTGGTGGGAGTCCAGGGTACATCCCATTCTTTTTTCTTGAACAGATCCTGAAAGCAGGAACCATTTGTGGCTTCCCCGGCCGGCATGTCTTTCCTTGGCCTCCAGCATGTTCTATTTTCTGTGCTGTTTACTGTTCTTCTGTGGGCTGTCAGGTTTCCACGCTGAGGAAAGGCTTGTAAATGGGGGGGTGGGCAGCGAGTCCGGACGGAGTGGCTACGGGAAGGCAGGGATGGAGGAGCACAGACATGGCCTTTATCACAGCCTAGGGGATGTGTGTCTCATAAATCCAACCCAGGCAGATAGGAGATAAATCATCCCAGCTGGGACACTGGTGGTTACCCATGGTTAGAAATTAACTTTGTGTTGGATGGGTCCCAGGCTGTGGGATGGGAAGGGAAGGCTGCTCTGGGCAGTTTGCCTCCTGCCTGGACAGCCCTGGAGCCAGGCTGCAGGCAGGAAAGGAGATGCCCACTGCCCTGGCCCAGGCAGGCAGAGCTGGTGGGCACTATTAAAGCCAGAGTGATGAAGCAAACAAGCTGGGATGGATACTGTGGATAAACCTGTGCTGTGGGTAATGATGCTCTGGCATTCACTCTGACCTATTCAGGCTTTGGCACTTCGATGAGTGTCTGTAGCCACTGCACTCATCATCGTAGGGCTGCAGCACACTGGGCACCAGGACTGGTCTACAAGGGAGGGGACAGGGACTCAAGGTGGGAGGGAAGGCAGCAGGGTGTACTTGCAGGGCAGGTATGTGCTCACAACAGGACTGTCACCTTCCCCCCCCNTGCCCCAGGCTGGGGCAGTCTCTGGCCTGGCTCTGTGCCTCTGAGCGTGGGAAGAGGCAGTGAAGCCCACAGACCCTGTTTCACTTTCCCTTTCCAGCTGCAGTATCCTTCTAGCCGCAGTTCCCCTTTCTCTCATCCCTAGTGTTCCCTGCCCAGCTCCATGAACGTCCCCAAACTCTACTATGTGTAGAGCCAGGACTTCCATGGCAGCTTTTAGGTATGCAACTGCAGCAACCTCTTCTTCTGCCCACAGTTGGGACCATGTCACTCTTGGAGTCTCAGAGCACCCACTGAGGAGGAAGAGGGGAAGGGGCAGGGGTGATGAGGACACCCCTCCTGCAGTGGGTCTCCAGGCATCTGGCTCCACTCACTCCTGGCCAGCTCTCTAACAGCTCCCCAGTTTTCCTTTCTAATGAGGCTCTAATTGGAAGCCGGTTGTGCTTCCCTTCCCCTCCTCTCAGAGCTCTCCAGTCCCAGTGCTGCAGGGTGATTAAGCTGAGGTTTTGGGTTTTTTTAATATGGCAGAATTATTTTGGAAGGGCCAGGATCGTTACATGACGGGCTTCTTGAAAAACCCCAGGCTTCGCCTTTCAGACGAGGCCTTTTCAAGTGGTTTTGCACAGTACACGTCTCTGGGCAGCGACCGTCTCGAACAGTTACTGTTAATTATAGATGCCTCTTTCCCGCTCGCCCATTACTCAAAGGATTTTTGTGTGTTTTAACAGTGTTTTACATCAGCCTGAATAAGACTCTATTCAGTATTTCCAAGAGCTGGAACTTGGGCATCCCCTGCTGTATGTGTCGTGCTCTCCTCCCTGCATCCCTGGGGCCAGGGACCAGGCAGCCAGCATGGGCACAAGCCTTCCTCCCACTGCCCAGCCAGTGTATGCACTGCTTTGGATACAGGAGTTGTGCCTGCTGCATGCACACTCTCTTGGCACCCTTCTCCTGGCTATGTATGGCCTTGGGTCTGCATGCTCAGCTCTTTGGGCCATCTCCTGAATCCACCCTCCATCATCCTTACATGTTGAGCTCCACTGCCTGCTGGTGCACGCTCAGCCAGACCATGTGCTCACATCCGTGTTGTCCTCTTTGCCCAAGGATTCAGAGTCAGTGACAGTCTCAGGCTCAGTGGTCCCATCCTGGTCTCCTTGGGATGTGCAAGGTCGTCTTTTCCTTGCTGAGTTCCAGGCCAGTGTGTTCCCCTTGCATTAACACAGTAGTTGGGGCTGTTCCCCAAGTCCTCCTTCATTGCCCAACTATTCAAAAGCAACTTATTGCACTAATGCCCTTGACAATGCTCTTGCCTCCCATGCCATCCCATTTGTACCCTCTGCCTGCAAAAGCCACCATTTATTCTAGCTTGCCTTCTGTGTTTTACCTTAGGTGTAGGCTGTGAGAAGAGCTTGCATTTTCTCCCATGATAGCCAGGCTGGTTTAGCCATCTCTCTTGTGGAAACATCTTGGCCTAAGTACTTTTCCGTTCCCACTGCAAACCCCAGATGCAATGCTCAGCTGGGCATGCTGGTTCCTTTGGAGAGTTCTGGCGGGTTTGAGAGGGGCGATTTCCCACTGCAGAGCAATGCTATGCCTTCTCTCCAGCTGGAGGCTACTGGTGTTTCTGCTCCTGAAGCATTTCCAGATGAAGAACCGAGCTCTGGGTCTCCCTTGAGAGATGGGAACCCCCCAGGCTGTGCTGAGCACTCCACAGAGGGGGGCACAGACTTGTGGGCAGAGCCACCTGCCCAAGTGCTGGGCAGGTAGGCTTGGCAGTGTGTGCCCCTGCCACACAGTGAAGCTTTGGTCAGTGCAGAAGTTTAGAAGGGTTGGAAAATTAGGAGCAGCATCAGGACTGTTCTGCTGACCAATTTCACAAGGCCAGAGGTGACACGAGCTTCCCCTGTATCCTCTGTGAGCTGCTGGCTGCTCCCCCAAGAAACCATAAGTTGGAGGGAAAAAGTGGAACCTCGTGCCCACCATCCATCCTCCTGAAGGCTTGAGTGGGGACTGGGGACAGTGGTGGGGCGGCTGGGGGCACAGTGGCGTTGTTCAGGGAGAGCCCCGTTTAGGGAAGGGGGAGATGCACCTTGTTTGGGCACCTCTGCAGCCCTCACCTCCTCCACCTCAGCATACAGGGCACTGTGGTCAGGCCCATTTATAAAGCTGGTAAATATATTGGCAGAGTTTGTGTCCCCTCCAAAGGTCAATATTTGTGCAGAGTTTAATTTTAACTTAACAAGCAGTTGTTTGCAGAGGCTGCCCTGTTTGTGTGTGTGTGTGTGTGTNGTCGCTGGCACTTCCTGCTCCCGGAGATGCTCCGGATGCAGGGGCAGCACTATGTGGTCCAGAAGATAAGGTCCAGGGTCTGTGGCCAAGTCTATAAATGCAACCCACAAACCTCTCCGGGAGGTGACAGTGGGCAACGTGTGCCCTGTGAGGCTCTGAACAGCAGCCAATGGGGACAGTGGCTTTCCCAGCCTGTTCTGACCGGTGCCCTGGGCTTGCTACAGGCAACCCTGCAACCGCACAGCCCCCAGCCTTGCCCCTTCTGAACCGTGTGGCTTTTGTGGCTCTCATCCATGTTCTGGCAACATGGGTCTCCCAGCTGAGCATATTGTTCAGGCTGGTTCCAGGGCTCTTCCAGTATCACTGCCCATGGGGTTTCACACCCCTTATCCACCCTCCCACCCCACCAGGTAAGGCAAACCTGCATCCCACATGCACCTGCAACACCTCACCGAGGCTGGTGGCTCCTCTTTGGGAGGCCTAGAGCTGAAGTGCCCCTGCACTGGCAGGGAAGAGGGGAGAGGTTCTGGCCTGGTCTGTGCCCAGACACCCAAGGCTTCTGTTTCTGCTACACCCAAAGCTCCTCTAGCTGAAACCCCAGGCTGTGCTTGGGCAGGCAGGTACCCTGTCTGGGCTTGGGGACAGGCTGTGCCACTCATTCACTCCATAGCATCTCATCCCTTGGAACAGACGCTGGGATCTCTCAGGTGCCTGTGGTGCATCCTGGCATCCTGGGGCAGGATAAGTCAACAAGTTGCATCCAGTACCTCCCTCCAGCCCATCTTGCCCACAGTACAGAATGTGTTGTCTTTGGGAAAATGGGAGAATAACAGTGGGAGCAGCTCTGGCTTGCGGGAGTTTTTCCAGCAGCCTAGAGGCAGGAAGGGGGGGTGCAGCTGGGGGAGAGACAGAGAGGTCAGAGCCCACCATCCCCGCAGTGCTGCTGCTGAGGCTCCGTGTTTTGCAGCCTGCCTTGTGGGCGCTGAGGTTTGGTTTCCTTCTCTCTACTCTTTTCCTCTTCCTCGCCAGGCCCCGGGGCTGCTGACTGACCTCAAAGGGAAAAGCAGGCTCCGAGGGACAGCAGCAGGGATGGGCAGGGGTAAACACGGGACTGGGGCTGGCCAGGCAGTGGGTGATGGAGGTGAAGTCATGCCGTGACGTCAGCCCTGCGGCTTTGGGGACAGCCGTGGTTAGGCTGCTCAAGGAGGGGCGGCTGTTTTCCTGCAGCTCCGCCGCTTGCTCCTGGTGCCCGTCTAACTTATAAACTTTAATGGCCAGTTTAAAAGGTTCCTGCCATGGGCACCTTGTTGCCAGATTTAGGTTTTTAATTTGGAAACTTTCCCCTCTGTGGTCAGAGGAGGAAGGACTTGGGTCCGCTCAGGGCCAGTCATCAGGACACGCGGGTGCCAAAGAGACAGTCCAAAAGGACCTTGCTGTCGTCACTGGTGTCGGGACAGGGTTGGCCACGCATGGGGCAGACAGGCTGGAGGAGCCCCCCGATCCCCTCCCGCTGCCCACATATTGGTGGAATAAATTTAGCTCCTCCTCCGCCGCTGGCTGGGGGAGCACCGTCAGCTGCCACCTGCTCCCGGTCAGCACAGTGCCACCCCTCAGCCCCAGGGGCCACCACAGCTCTGGGCTGTGTGGGCAGCACTCTCGTCCTGCAGCCCTCGGGAGACACCGGGGGCCCACAAACCTCAGCTCACAGGGGCGAGCACTGGGCTACAGCCACGTTTGCTTCCACAGGTGCCAGCAGAGCCGGGGTTAGACAGAGCCGGGGTTAGGTACAGAGACGGGACTGTGCACGGAGTAATGCCTGGATGTACTGCTTGGCAGGAGGAGAGGGTGCAGGGCCAGCACTACGGTAGACACTGAGGGCATGGCACTGCTGCTCTTCCTCCTCTTCCTCATGCCTCACCTTCCCTGAAGCCCTTTAGCAGCTCCTGCGAGGTGTGGGTTAGCAGAACCACATTTCCCTACTGCAAACTGGGCTCTCCTCTGCCTGCAAAGACTCAAGAAACGCTTGCAATGCCCAGGAGTTTTTGGGTGCTGGGACACAGGGTGAGACCTAACCCTTTGTGTTCAACGAGGAAACCAGCCTATAAACATGATGGGAGCCTCCCTGCAGTCCTTCCACCCAGCCCTGGGGAGAGTGGGGACATCTTAACCCCCCCAGCTGCAGCCACCTGGGGTTACTAACAGTGGGGCTCCAAGGAGTGACCATGGCTTGGCTGGGTCTCTCCTTGTCACCAGACTGGTGTGGCGGGGCATGTCCATACATTTGTGCTGTACAGGCTGGTTGTGTGAGAGCACTGCATGAGGGCTGGGCATTCCAGTGTGTGCTGATGTGTCCATGCTGTGAAGGGCTGGATCAGAGCCCACCCTGGAGCATCTTAGCTACCAGGAGGGTCCGGGACTTTGCTGGGGGTCTGAGGAGCTGAATGGCAGACAAGATGGCTGGCCTGGCAAAAATCTGCACCCCAGGGGTTGAACTTCCTCAGGGTGGGCACCCAGAGCACTATAAATAGCACATGAAGCTAGAGGAGCAGAGGAGTGGCCCTGGTTTACCAGCACTTTCATAGCATGGCTTTCAAGTGGTTCCCCTGCCTCTTCCCCATGAGCTGGTGGCACATCTGCACCCAGCCAGCTGCCTCCAGTGCTGTGCCACGTGCTCCGTGGCTGCTGGAGCTGGTGCCACGTGCCAGCCCTGGAGCAGCCCTGCCTTTGCCAGCCCTGTAATTGATTCCTGCTCTCCTGCGTGGGTGGAGGCTGCAGATGTGTAGCCTGGTAGGAGGCAGTGGGCTGTGGGCACCAGCTGCAGGAGTCAGCATGGGCAGAGTGAGGAGCAGCCCAGTCCTCGCTTTGGCTCTGATGTTGACCTGAAGAACTGCCTTTTGAGCTTCCAGGTGTTTGAAGAGGTTCTCTGCCAACCTCAGTTCCTGGAGGCAGGGCATTTGAGGGAACCCTGTTACCCCACTTTGGGGCTGCTGGAGGAGCTGGGGTACTATCTGAGATGATGGCAGCTGATGGCAGTGCAGGATGGGTCTACAGAGGTCCCTTGTTTTTCCCCCAAGCCTGCAGAAAGACCTGACCATGGTGATGGCAGGGGTTTAAGTTGAGGAGGATTTTGTAGCCTGCTACCATATAGGAGACAATATATTTGAACATGTTATTATGAATAAGGTTGAAGATAGACCAATTTTTAGACTGGTGGGTGATGGTGTTCCAGGAGAGAGGGACTGCAAACATGACATTTTACATGAGCACAGGGCAGCTGGAATCAGACGTCCTTGGTACCTTGTTTTCCAGTGTTGCTGCTGGCAGATAGTGTTGAATGGAAGAAAACTCCTAGAAAAATAGGGATGAAAATGGTAAGGCTTTTAAAAAACACTGTATTTAGCCAAAGGGCATGGTTTTGCTGTCTGGAGATGTCAAGTGGTGGGTGAACCCTTCTGAGCAAGGCAAGCATGAATGGAGAGAGTGAGGTGATGAGTGGGCAGGGGGCTGGAAAAAGAAGCAATTGCCAGAGCTGAGGAGGTTTTTGCTCCTCATTGCCCGAGGGGGAGTGGTGAAGCTCTGAGCATCTCTCCCAAAACAGGCTGGGATCCCCACCCTTGAAAGCAAGGAGCAACTTGGGCTGCAGTGGCTGAACCTGGCAGGACAGAGATGGAAGAGGCTGCAGCAACAAGGGAAAATCTGCTTGCCCAGGTGGAGTGGAAATGGGGCAGACTTGGGACCACAGCTCCCAGCTTCCCCAGCCCTCTGTGCCCCCCCAGGTAGCACCACAGGGACCCTGTCCCTCTCTCCAAGGGCTGAAAGGGTGAAGGTGCCCTGACAGAGTGTTTTATTTGCAGCAGGTGCCTGAAATCCAACCGTGGTGGTGCAGTAATCCCTCCCCTCACCTGGAGATGAACCCATAATGAGAGACGTGGCTGTGCAGGGTCAGGCCCTGACGGTGCTGGGATTGCCCCTGCCATAACCAGAGCTCCCTGGCAGCCTGACGGGCTGGTCCTGCCGCGGGAGACAGGCGCGTAATGCCTGATTTCACAGCTCTGGCATGCTCTGTTTGCTTGTGGCAATGATCTCTCCTGCCCTGTCCAACTCCAGCCCTTGGCCAGACCCCAAGCTGCAGCTCTGTCAGCTGGGATTAGGTACAAGATTTGGGCTAAAAGATCTTTGCTCTTGGCTGGAGCAATGACAGAGAGGGGAAAGGTCAGCCTGTCATCTCTGGAGATGGAGCTCCTGCCCTGCCACCAACCCATGTGTGGCATTCCCCAGAACTGCCTTCAGCCCTCACAGACAGCACTGGAGTTTTGCAAGCCCCACACAAAAGAGGAGGAGGAAGGCAGAGATTTCCCTATCTCTATGATGCTGAGGTTGACCATGAGATGGGCATAGGTCCCTGGGCTGTCTGGAACAAACCAAGGGAATACTTGGAGAGAGGAACAGGAGTGGTCCATGCAGAAAAAGTCTCATTTGCTGTGTGCCCCCGAAGTGCTCCTTGCTGTGTCCAGCTTGTTCCAACAAAGCCATGACTAAGAGAAGGAGCTGTGGAGCAGCAGCCCCCTGCCCTCGATGCCTCCAAGAACAGGACTGGGGGTAGTTTGGCAGCAGATAAGCAGTGATGCCCTGTGGGATGGCTGGCAGCCTAGTGCAGGTAGTGCTAGGGGTGGCAGAGCAGGATCTGTGGCACTCCAGCCTTGGACTTAGAGGAGCATTCTATCTGTGTCTTACTATTGCAAAGTGCTGAGCCCAAGCCAAGGCTTCTTATCACCTCATGGCGAGGTGCACAGCCCTGAGCAGCCCTCCATGTCCCTGCAATCTTGCCCTCTCTCAAAGTGTTGCTTCCTGCTTGTCTTGCTGGACCCTGGCTTTGTTGGCTGAGCTTGCTTAGCTTTGACAAAGTTTATAGTGCTGGAATGCAGAATGGCTGCTGGCCTCCCTCCAGCCTAAACATCCCCACCCCACAGTGCGACAGGCGCTGATAAGGGTGAGTGCCACAGCGGGCAGGTATCTCGTGCCCAGCCCGCGACCTTACAGCCACACGACCTTGAAGGTTGTCATTTATCTCGTGTGTGTGTGTGTGTGTGTGTGTGTGTGTGCGCACGCGAGCTGTCTCCCATCCCCAAGAAATGTTCTCCATATCCCTGGTTTTCTCTCCAGGCCAAACCCACATGCACGTTGCCCAAAACCGACTCCGAACAGACTCCTTTGATGAGCAGGGCTTAAATATATATTTGGCATTCCAGCGGCAGCTTGCCGAGCATGGCCAAGGGTGTGAAAGTGTTTGCTTGACAAACTCTGGGGGCTCTCGCCTCTCTGCTGGCTCTGGGGATTTGCAGGAGAGAAATATCAAGGAATTTTTCACCTCTCTGTTTTGTTTTGTGTTTTTATTTTGTTTTCCTTCTGTGAGTGCATTTTTAGCTCTGGTGAAAAGTGCCTGATTGACAGTCATAGAGACTGAGTCCCCACTCTTTGCTGACACAGGGACAGCAGGAGCAAACATCCCAACCTGGGCCCAGATGGGAGAGGAAACAGCCCTGAGAGCCTTGCACTGAATATGGGGGCTCCCATCTCATTTCCACTGTCCCTGTCCCCTCTGTGAGTCCAGTGCTGTCATGGACTGATTTGGGTACCAGCAGGATGGAGGTGCCCCACATCTTAGAAGTCCCAGGCTGTGGTGTTCTCAGAGCTGGCTCTTTTGCAAAGACCCTCACTCTGCTGAAGGCAGTGGGTTCCAGTCACCACTCAGCTGGCCTCAGAGAGCCCCAGCACCACATTGTGGAGACACTCGTGCCCATTGCTCCACAGAGGATTTCCCAGCTAGTCTCCCCATGTGCCGTGGCACCAGCTTGGGGTATGTGCTGGTCTCCAGGCACCTTTGGGGTTGTAGAGGGTCTTGTCACCTTGTGCCTGTGAGTGGGGAGATGGAGCAAGTGGAGCAGAAGAGTGTCTCCATGGGCAAGTTGCGCATGGACAGTCTGGTTGCTTGCAGCCTCCTAAAATGATGCATAGGAGGTGCTGGGGGCACAAAGTCAAAACCCTGAGCTTCACTTGGCACTCAGCTCTTTCTGGGCTGCAGCCTGTGATGGGGCAAGAAAGGCAGGTCCATCACCAATTTCCATGTGACACAGGATCCATGGAGGGGCTGGGATGTGCAGAGCAGACTGATGTGCAGAGCTGGAACCCAGGGCTTGGATGTGAGCCCAGAGATGTCTCCTGCATGGGGAGGAGGAGGAAGGCAAATCTTCCTCATCAGTCCAGCCACTGCATCCTGCACCAATGGAAAATGGGGAGGGAAGCCCTGGGCGGTGGATTTGGTTTCAGGGCCCATGTCTGCAATGCCTGCCAGAGTAGACTGAGAACCTGGCTGACTCCTGGGGAGGGGTCTGAGGGGGCTGCATCTGTGTGTTCCCAGCTGTCCCCAGTGTAATCCTTCATGAAAGAGAACCCTCTGCCCTGCTGCATCCCCATTGTCAGGTCACAGTGCTGCCTGACCCTAAATCACCTGCCACTCCCAGCCTGATGGATCACCATGGAAATAGGGGTGCTGCCCCCCAGACCAGCAGAGGGAAAGGATCTGGGGCCTGTGGGGCAGAGGTCCAGATACTGGAGGCTGTAGAGCAGGGGTTAGGATGTTGGTAGTCTATGGGGAGAGGCTTGTTGCCCAGGGACTGCAGGGCAGAGGTTGGTACCATTTTTCAGAGGAATTGGACTGCTGTGGATTACAGCTGCTGAGAAGGGGATATGGAGGGATTGTGGAGCAGGGTTGGGGATCCTGGGGGGCCCTGAGTTTGGGGGCAAGCTATGTCCCCGGGGCAAGGGCAGGCTTGGCTTGGGCTCCTCGAGGTTTCCTTCCTGGCTCACTGAAGAATCGCTGGCTTGTCTGAAGGATCACTGACCTGTGGATTTCCTGGGCAGCAAGTCCCTTTCATGTGGCCGCTTGCAAACTCTCATGACATCACCACGGGCTGCTCCTCCTGGAGACAAACCCAGTGCTTTTTAGGGTTTTGCCTTCCCCCCCGCCCCAGCCTGTGTGTTTTGGCCAGGGGGGACCCAGCAAATCACGTCCAAGAGCAGTCGCTCTGGCAGGGAGATGGTGTGCAGGGCTGGGGGGCAGGGAGAGGGCAGTGTGTCCCCCCCATATTGAATAAACATGGGCTGGCCAGGGATGGAGGGGGCTTTTCCAGCCTGGACCACACCCCGGGGGGCTATTTTTTGCCATGAATGAAAGGGCTGTGTGCTCACAGGGCAGGCTGGCCTCCTGCCGCCGCTGCTGTGCATGGAGAGCTCCCTTGACACTCAATCCTGGTGCCTGGCTGGGGACCAACATCTGCACTGAGCACAGCTGGGCACTGCCCGTGGGAACTCTGGGCATCCTGCAAAAAAAGAGAGAGAGAGAGAGGGACACCTGGGCACCTGGCACAGCTGGGCACTGCCCGTGGGACATCTGGGCACCTGGTACCAACCGGGCACAGCCTGGGGTGACACCAGCAGGCTGCCATGCTTGGGAAACATGGTCTGTCACAGAGCAAGGGGAAGTGATGGTGACTCAGTGGCTGTGCCAGCAGCAGTGCCAGGGCTGCTAGGGCATGTTGGACCCAACCCTACTGGGGTCATGTGCCTGGGGACCTGCCTGAGGCAGCTCGGCAGTAAGCCCTGCTGCCCCCCTGCCCCACACAGAAATGCTTCCTGCTGCAGTTTCGGGTGACAATGGGGCAGCATCCCCAGGGGCTGCCCCTATGGCTGCGCCTGTGCTTGAGAGGAACTGTAAAGCCGCTGTAAAGGGTGGAGCAGCTGCCTCCTGCTCAACCTTGGTCCTAAACACACCCAGATTCTCCCTGAAAGCCCCTAATCCCACCTGGCTCAGCACCAGCTTCCTCTCTGGGCCCTGTTAGCTCAGCTAATCCCTTGTGTGCCAGGTTTAGGGATGTACTGGGTGCAGTATTTCCATGGTTGTCCTCCTGTCATCCCCAGATTTTGTTTCTCAAGGAGTATGAGGGCTGCTTTGCCAATTTGCAGCCCTGACCCACACTCCTGCTGCCTCTGCCGGCCTCAGTGCCCCACAGGTCCCAGGGGACCCATGAGTGCTTGTGCCCATGAATGAGTGGCCTGTCCTCGCTGGGTGGAGCTGAGGTGCTGGATCCCACCCATCGCTGTTCCTTATCACCACACAGCATCCTTGTGATTCACCAGGTGTGGCTCCCTTTCCATCATCCCACTTTGCAGGAAGTTTCCTGGCCAGCCCCCCATGAGCTCTGTGCAATAATAACAAGCTGGGATGAGCTGGCTGCCTTCCTGAGCAACCCTACAATAACAGACCAGTGCAATGTGTCCAGCTTTCCTGAGCAGACAATAATAAACCCGCGTGAGCTGGCACACTTTGCGGAGGAACCCTACAATAATAAGCCTGGATGATGTATCCATATTCACCGAGTCAGCCTAAAATAACAAGGCAGTGTGAGCCACCCAACTTCCTCACAGATAAGTGGGGTCCCTGAGCTGTTCCTCTGGGAGAGGAGGCATACTGGCCACCAGGTCTCCATGTCTTCTGCTCTTGACCCTGGAGAAGGCAGACTGTGTCAGTGACGGGTCAGGCTGGTGGAGGTGGAGGCCATATATCTATCAGCCACTATCAGCCTGTGACTCTGCCTTCCTGGAAGCAAATCCTCACTAGTCCTGGCATGCTGGGGCCTGCTACACTTCAGGGCATTCTCTTTGTCCATCTCCCTTGCCAAACTGGCACCCAGTGCCAGCTTCCCCAAAGGCTCCCCTCCTGTTACCTCATGGGCTGCTGGACAGGGGGACAAATGCCCATGGTCAAGCTGGAGCTGGGAGTGCCACCAGCAGCTGCCACCAGACCCTGCACAGCAACGCTCAGCATCTTCCAGCATTGCGCAGGTGGGGAATGCTAGTGCTGGACACAACTCTTTTTCAGGCAGTTTGTTGACACTTGGGCAGGGGAGGGCTTGGATGCCCATGGGTTTGCTTGGCAGCATGGCAGGAGGGCCTCTTTCCAAATGGGTTGGAGTAGGGACCCACTGGGGCTGGAACCACTCACCCTCCACCAGGGTCTCTGCCAAGCCCCAGGTTGCTCCTGTGGGTTGGTCCTCACATGACTAGGGAGGAGATGCTGCAACCTCCTGCCCTACCTCTGCTCTGCCGCTGACCCTCCTTTCCCTGGGATTTATCCCTGCGCGTTGGATTGCAGGAGTGAGTGGGCAGGGCAGATATAGAACCCCCCCAGCATCCCTACACGGGGGGAACCAGCATCCACGCCGGCGTGGCGGCGGCACAATGCTGAGCCCCCGCTGCCACCACGCCCCTCCGCTCAGTGTCTGCGAGAAAGGCTGTAACCCAAGCCACAAAAACAGCACAAGGAGAAAAGAAAAGGGTATTGAGCGGCGGGGCTGCTGCGGTCGCCGGCCAGCATAGACTGCTGGTTGTTAAGCGAGTGCCTCGCTTGCAAAGGCTGCCTTGATGAAGTGTGAGACAGCACTTACGGAGGGACGCGGGCAGGCATTCTCGCTCCATCTTCCGCTCACAGTGCCGCTCTTTATGTGCCTGACATTTGCTCGCTGGAAAGGCCCCTGAAGTCAGGGGGAAAGGAAAACATTGCCGGCAGCAGGGCCAGAGCGGTGCTGGGAGGAGTGCTGTGCCATGCCGGGCTGGACTGGGCTGGGCCGGGCTGGGATGCCCCTCTGTCCCGGCCTCACCACCCGCTCTTCCCCGGGGTGACCCCTTCACCTCTCAGCAGCTCTCCGGCTGCCTTCCCCTGCCGGCACCGCCGCTTCCTGCCAGGTGTGCTCAGCCTGGCTGCCTGCCTGTGAAGCCCTGGCCATCCTGCCCGTGCCTGCTCCAAGGGCGGGCTGGCAGCATTGCCAGCTCTCCTAGCTGCTGCTGCTGCTGCTGCTGCTGCTTGTCCTCTGTGAGTGTATGGCAGGGGGCATGGAGACAATGACAGTGTGACCTCAGAGCTGGTCCTTTAGCCACCTGCTTCTGTGGTATGCAGTGTCCCAGGGACTGCTGCTGCAGGCTGTGGGGGGTTGCAAGTAGATCTAAGGGCTGGAGGAGCTGGGAAACGGCATCAGTGGTCAGTGTAGGGCACCTCGGGGTGCCTGGAGGTGGCTCTGTCCCCAGGGAGAGGGTCATTGCCCCATAAGGAAGCTAGGGCAGGATACTGGGCTGATGTGGCCTGCTTCATCTCAGGGAGTAAGCACCCCCTTCCCCTGCCCTTGATACCAGCTGGAAGGGGACAGTTCAATCCTCTCCATCTATTCTCTTGCTGACAGATCCTCTGCTGCTGACAGAGGATGGGTGAGCATCTATCTGGATCTCAGAGGGAGTCTCTCCCTAGCTTGACTGCCATTGGTATAACCGTGGGCAGAGATGCCCAGCACAGATCCAGCAAGCCATTCCAGCCCTATTCTCAGGAGCATGGACAAAGCTTGTGGCAGGGTAGAGTGCCAAGGGCAGCCTGTGAATGCACCAGCCACGGAGCCCTTCCCCTGCTCACCATTGACGGCCACAGCAGCACCAAATTTCATCCATGCCAGTGTGGCAGTGGCCGTGCCCAGTGCCAGAGAGCCAGTCTGCCATTCCTGGTCTGTCACTCCAGCACGCCACTTCCATAGAGCCCACTGGTGGAGGCAGCCTGGGGAAGCCATCCTCCCCCTTGGCCCACACCCCTTGGCTGCAGCCCCGGCAGGAATTATTAAGTGTGCCCCTGTGGAGCATGTGCTGAGGCTGGCCACGGGAATGTGGGCAGATCTGACATACAAGCCACAGCAGCCAGGCTATAATTTCCAAACAGGCCCCATTTGCTCTGTTTTCCAGTTAAAAATATATTAAAAAATAGGAATGTGGGATTTGTAGTGAAGAATGTTGGTAACCGCTTCGAATGTCTGGTGTGATAATGAAAGGGTCAGTCCCCAGCTTTGAGCATGACCGATTTAGACTCTGGTGCTTGGCAGTGCTGTGGGGGCCCAGCATGATCCAGCCTGCCTGCAAACCCATTCTGGGCCAGGGAAAGGTGATGCTTCTGTGCTGGTGGCACGGTGCTGTGCTGGGTGATGTGCCCCTTCTGCTCATACTGTCAAGAGGACATCCAAATTGCTGTCCCTTTTGGCCCCTTGAGAAGGGAGTCTAGGCAGGGGATGAGTAAATGCAGAATGCCTTGGAGATAGATTCTGTACCCTGCCCACCACTGACCCTGCTGCATTGGGGTGCAGCCCCATAGGAGAGCCCTCGGGGTTGGGGGTCCGTGAGTGGGGCTGCAGCCCAGCTCCCCCTGAGCTGCCCCTCCACACCGTGGGGCTGTCAGTGAGCACGACTTGCTCTCAGTGTGAGGCAGGGCACCTGCCCCCCTTTGCTGGGCACACCCCCCCCACCAGTCGCAGTTCAGGGTGTGCTGCGGAGTCTCCCGTGCCGCTGCCGCAGCCTTGAGTCCCTCCTGATACTGGGGCATCCCACTTGGCCTTGTGGCCAGGTAGTCATAACAGGCCAGACAAGCCATGCCAGCCCCCGAGGCATCACTCCCTGGTGCCTGGTGAGTCGTGTGGGGCAAGCCGGGCAGCACTCCCCCAGCTGCCAGCTCTCTGCTTGTGTGGCTCCTCGGACCTCAGACATCATGTTTATCCTGGAGATGGGTAATCAGGGAAAAACAAGTCACCAGAGGCCAGGGCTGATGTTGCAGTGGGGACAAGTTGTCTGCAGCAGGGTTCAGCTTCGGAATGGATCAGTGGGGCAAGGAGGAAGGGGAAAAATCAGCTGTAGCCGGGGCTTGTCCCCCATCCAGCCCTTTAGGGGGCACTTCGTTGTCCCTCTCAGCCTTCGGGGCCATCAGGTGGCCGGTGGCTGGCACAGCACGCTCTGCTCCCTGCTGAGTCATAGCTCTGCAGGGAAACGCTTCCAGCTCTGGTTATAACCCATTTCCCTCCGGGGCTGTGAAGCGCAGCCTTCCAGTCCCGCCGCGGGCCAGCTCTGGCCACCCTATGGCCCTGAGCCCGCGGGCTCCAGCCGCCGGGAAGGGCAGCGGCAGGAAGCGGCTGCTGACTCCCAAATTCCACCCTGGGCTTGCTGGAGCTGAGCCCTTCCCGCAGGCGTGGGCAGCAGGTGCCCTGCACCTGCAGACCCCTGTTCCGTCCCGGATGCCTAATCCCCCTGGTGGTGCTGGGCACTCTGCTTCCAGTGCCTCCCCACGGCGCTACATCAGTGGGGTGTGTGTGCTGCTCTTGGGGACACTGGGTGGCTGCAAGGATGGTTTGCCCCATCCCCAGGGATGCCATGGGGACACTGTGCTGGCTCTGGGCAGCTAGGGCTGAGCACAGATCCTTGTTTGAATGCTGTGAAGTGGAGCAGCCTGAGCAGCCCTGGAGCTCGGGGCACATCCCAGGTGCCATACTGGATGGGTTGGAGCAGAGGGGATTGGGCAGGACTCTGCACCTGGATGCATAGCCGGCCCCATTGCCCTGGCATTCCCCAGAGACCCGTTGGTGGCAGGGAGAGGGGATGAGCACCATAGTAGTGGCACCCAGAGCTGGCCGGCTCTGCAGGGGACTCGCCTGCCCTCCTGGGGCACTGACCCACGCAGTGCTATCTAGTACACTTTGCTCACTTCACTGCTATTCCTGACTTTCCTGGGAGCTGCTGTTTGCTTTTCTCTGAATTATGACTCCAGCTTGTGCCTTTGATCTGGGCTGTGTTGGCCACCCGTGACCAGGCCCTCTTCTGCCTTTGAAGTGCAATCACCTTCCCAGCCTTGGATGCTGCTTTTGCAACCTTGGGTGCAACCCTGGCTCTGTGGGTTGAGACACACAGGGCAAGAGCATCCTTGGGGTGCCTGAGGTGCTCAGCATCCCTCCTCCTCTCTGGGACCTTGTGATGAGCCAGCACAGCTAACGGCTTGGAGGCTGGGCAGTGAGGTATTGAGAGGTGTGCTTGCCCAGTACCAAGCAATCCCAGGGATGCTGGTGGGATGCTGGTGGGATGCTGGCAGGATGCTGGCAGCAGAGCATCGCTCCCTCCGGTGGCAGTGGGCAGGGACAGAAGAGGTGACCTGTACAGCAGCTGGTCAAAAAGCAGATGCCAGTGTCATGCATTTCCTACAGCCTTTTTCGTGCCTGTGACTCCAGCAGAAGAGATGGGACCTGCATGGAAAGTGTCTGTCTGGGCACCCGTCAAGCCATCCTGGCATCAGCCCTATCCTGCCACCCTGTCTGGCAGGGAGCAGTGAGGGGGGCTCAGCCTACCTATTCTGCCACTGGGAAGCTGGGGCCATGCTTTGGACTCTGGCCTTGAGTGGGTCTGAGTGTCCCCATCCCCTCCCCACTTTCCTGGCCCAGAGAGAATCCTACCTTATCTGTTACACTTTGTTCTCCTGCTGTCTGGGTGTGGAGCAGGGCAGAGATTAGTGTGTTCAGACCTTTGACACACACACACACACACACACACAGAGCCACACAATCAGCCATGCGTGCACCTGCAGCCATGCTCATCTGCACACTGCTGCACACACAGTCCCTATGCACGTCATCATGTGCACACTCAGCTCCACTTGTAGGCCCACACTGTGCCCCACACACCCCCCTCAGCATCCCCTCCAGAGCACATACACGTTTCCCCATCCCTGCACATGTTTGTTTGAGTACTGTGAGCTATGTTATGTTCCCAGTGGAGTGTGGCACTCCCCCAGCCTGCCAAGATCTCTCATGTGCATCAGCATGGCCCAGCAGGGAAGGTGGTATCCCACTGGCAAAGGGTGCAGGCAGGAGGAGGGGGGCTTCCCGTGTCAAGTCTGGAGGGAATAAAAGTGCATGCAGGGAGGCAGGAGTTGTTTTGGCAGACTGGAAGCAAACCTGGGCATCCTTTGTCTCACTGTCACATCATTTTCACTTTCTGTGGGGCCACCAGAGATGCCTTGTGCTGGAGGCTGTGGTGGCAGGCAGGGACTACCTGTTCCCACCTCTTACTAGGTCATGTCCCTGCCCAAGGCTCACTGTCCATATTCGCAAGCTACAGCCCATGCTGCTCCAGGCAGGAAAGCCACAGCCCTTCCAGAGTGATCTTATCTCCAGAATTTCATGAATGACCAAAAGCCTCTGCAGTCTGCCTCTCAATGGGAAGGCAACCCACTGTCCAGAGCAGGGGGTGTGCACATGTCTGTGTGTCTGTGTGTCTGTGTGTCTGTGTCTGTGTGTGCACGGCTGGGAGCAGCCACATCCCAGCCAGTGCCAGAGCTGCTGTTCCCACAAACTCTGCTGCAGTCCTGGGGTGAAACAGATGTAGCCTGACAGGCAGAGGGGGGCACAGCCCCTTCTCTGCCCCACAGCAGCACGGTGGCAGGGTGACCTGGCAGGTGATTTCCTGGCAGGGTGATGGTGCCTCTACTTTCTCCCACAGAGCCTGCCCCGGATCTGCAGTGCAGGAGAAGGGCAGGCGTTTGCCTCTGCTCTGCAGCAGCTCTACACTGCAGTGACACAGCAGGAGGTCAAGCAGGCTCGGAAACGGCATTGCTCTGGTGAGGAGCTCCTTGGCTGTGGCACGGGGAGCACGTGATGCAGTTGTCCCCCTGACTGCTAAGCCCCTGGGGCAAGGGAAGTGTGGTCCCAGGTGCAGCTCACCCCATGCAACAGTCTCCTCATTTGCTTTCCCCCATGGGCTAGGCTCCCAATCCAAGCACAGTTCCTGGAATGGGTTTGGGTAATGCCCCATGCTCCCTTATCTCAATCCCAAATTGCATCTTTTTCTGGTACCAGAGGACGACGTGGATACAGCACCCTCTGCAGAAACCGCAAAGCACCCCCATCCACCTGCTCCATCCGAGGAGGATGAAACGACATCTTCCAGTGAGAGAACCTCGGTGAGTGCAGCTCTAAGAAGTCTCTCTGTACCAAAGGCAGGATGGGGCCCACACCTCCTTTCCCTCCTCTCATCCAAGCACTGTGCCCATCCAGGATGGGCTACGAGCTTCAGCTTGGTTCCTAGCCCATTCTACCTCATGCATCTTGACTGGGGAGTGTGTGATTGCACATGTGTATATGTTTTGCACTCCCACAACACAGATGACAGGAATGTCACTGCTTGCACACTAGCACATCCTGCATGACTCTCCAAGGTGGAACTGACACTGCCTCCTCTTTGTTTCCAGCCAGCCTCCTCCCCAGCTCAGAAGCCCCGGCTGCCTGCAGCCAAGGCCAAGCCAAAGAAGGCAAAAGGGCTCTTCAGCTGAGAGATTGCTGCCAGCCCTGCTGAGGTCTCTGCTTCCCCCAGCATCTAAGAGAGGGAGCGCAGAGAACCCATGCATCGTGTGCCTCTTCTCTGCATCTCTTGATGGACCCTGCCCAGGTCATGGTCCCCTCCCAAGATATCTCCAGCTGGGGAGATGGAGCTCCTTTCTTCAACAGTGTTTCAGGAAACAGCTTTTCTAACTCCTCTGTGGTGCAGAGCTTGCCCAGGCTTCCTCTCATGGCAGCGCCAGTGCTGGACCTGGGAGAAGTGGGAGGGATGCTGCCAGTGGGTATGGGACAGCTTGGGGCTCTGGCAGAGCTGTGGGGTTTGGCTGCTCTTGAGTGGGTTTTCAATAAAGGGCCATGTCTGGGTGAGATTCCTTCTCCTGCTCTGTCCCACCAGGCCTGTAGTGTCTAGGAAGGAATGTAACCTTTGGTGCTGCTGAGTCCCTCTCAGGCCAGTCCTGATGTCCCAGGGGCTTGCAGTGACTCTGGACAGTGAGGTGACAGCAGCTCATTGCTGTGGCACAGCACACAGCTCCCAGCCATGCTGTGCCTCACCCTGAGCAGCAGTATGTGTTTTGGGGTGTGCACAAGAGGATGCCCAGATCATGGAGGCACAGCATGCTGAGGGGGCTGGAGCCCATGTTCTTGTCTCATACCAGGATACACACTGTGTGCTGGTGCCTGCAAAAGCAGGCTGGCAAAGGCCCTGGATAGGCTGCAAGACACCCTACATTTGCAGGCACCTCCACCATAGTTATTGGGGAGGTGATACAGGGTTGGTCCATGCTTTGGCCTCCAAGGAGCAGGAGACAACCAAAACACACACTGAATGCTGCCAGGCCTGGGAGCAGCCTTGGAGCAGGTTACAGATGCTCCCTGGACACAAAACACCACTTCTATCCCTTCACACTCCATCCATCCATCCATCCATCCTACTCTCCTCTTCCAGCCCCTGTGTCCACATGCTTCCTTCAGGACTGGACCCCATTCCTGTGCCCAAGCCAGATCCTAAAACAGCAGGCAGAGAGCCAGCAGCAGGCAGGCTGCAGCCAGTGGTGCTGCTCTCCTGGGACAGGGACCCATGCCCCCAGCTGCCCTGGTCCCTGGGGCTGGGCTAGCTGCAGTCATGCTGCCTGTTCTCCTGGGCAGCAAGGGGGAAACAAAAACATCCGTAGCAGTCCCTGTGTCTGTGGAAGGGGAATGAAAGGGCCTTTGCTGGGCCTCAGCCGACCAGTCCCAGGGCGAGTGCAACCAGTTGCTTTTTATATTTCCTTTCTGAGGGAGCAGCATGCAGGGCAGGGTAGGTGGTGAGAAGGGGAAGCCATGGGATGGGAAGCTTGTGCCGACTGCCGTAGCTTACATATCCTGCATTTTCCCATCTGCAAACATCTTACCTTGGCAGCTTTGAGTCTGCCTGCTGGACACTTGCCCCTGGGGAGGGTCCTGCTACTAGCTGAAGGGCAGGACCAGGGCAGCAGGAGCTTAGCAGCTTAACAGTTTCCTGTATCTTCTGTCACCAGGTTGTCCCTGGTGCAACCCCTGCTCCATCCATATGGATTCCATCTCTGGAGCAGGAGCTGCTCTGTTGTGAGCCTCATCCCTCAGCTCCATGCTGGCTCTGGGGTTTGTGCTGTTCCCCCATGCCTGCCAGCACATTCAGGAGGAGCGCTTGTCACCCCAGTGAGGGCATCTGGCTAGTCTATACCCTTTGGGTCTGAGGAGATATCACAGGGAGAGGCAGGGCTGAAACAATCCCAACCTGGCTGGGCCAGTGGCTGGTGGACTCTACAGGGGAGGAGGGTGTGGTGCAAACCAGCACCTGCATCCCTGGGTCATTCCTGTGAATTACTGTGTCTCTGCTTCTCCCTGGCATACTCAGCTCAGGGGAGCCAGTCCCAGGGATGCTGCAGAGACGTTGCTTATGAGCCCTGTCCTGCTGCAAAGTCTCTGTGGAGTGTCCAGCAGCCCTAAAGACCTTATGCAGGGACAGATCCTGTTCCATTCACCCCTCTCCCAAGGCAAGGGGAGGTGGGGATGCAGGAGCATGGATGGGGGTTAAATAAAAGCAGGAGAGTGAAGATGGTAGGAAAAAGAGCTTTGCCAATGTCCCCCAGGGAACCGCAGGGACCCTGGCCCTCAGGACTCCAGCATGGGGCCACTGGTTCCTCCCTGGCCCAGGTTGTTGCCAGCTCCGGGGAATGTCATTACACATTGTCCCATCCTGTCCTGCTGGGGTCTCCTTCACTGTCCCCACCCCCTCCTCCCTGGAGCCAGCTGGATTTGAGCTCCCGACACACATTAAAGGCCACAAGTTCGGCCTCGGCCTCCATAAATTTGATTCCATAAATATTAGTTTTCGCAGGGTTTAATGAAGCCGTTATGCTGGGCACGGCCCAGCACCCCGACCCGTGCCCTTAATAAGGGCTCTGTGGCCTCGATTAAAGGGACCTTTCAATCGCTGTCAAGTATTTTTAGAAAAGGAAAAGAAAAAAAAAAAAAAGAGAGAGAGAGAGAGGGAGAGAGAGAGAGAGAGAGAAGAAGACGACCAAGGCAGCGAATAGGGAGAGGAAAATCCCAAACCCGTCCGGTGCAAAAATAGAGAAATAGCACCACCTAGACTGCCTGGCTCGGCTCCGCCGCCCGTTCACCCTGCGCAGCGCCCAGCTCCGGGCAGCCCTGGGAACCCAGCAAGGGGTGTGCGGGATGCTGCACTGCCGCTCGGGGCAGGGACACTGGGATGCGGTGGTGGGAAGAGCCGAAGGGCAGAGGAAAAAGGCACTGTCCCAGGAATGCAGGCAGGAGCAGTGCGTCCTGGCATCCAGGCCAGAAGTCCCGGCGGTGCCTGAGAGTGGCGGAGTGTTGAGGAAAATGCCATGTGAACAGATGTTGCATCTCTCCCGAGAGTCCCTTCCCATCAGTTGCCCAAGCAGGAGCCCCCCTCCCCAGGCAAATTTTCTCCCTTAAACACCAGTTATCCCAACCCTGTCTCAGCCTCCAGCTGCCTCCCCGTACACCCAGCTTGGCTACCCTATTGTGCCTGGTGTCCCTGTCCCACTCGGCCCTATGTGCCTGAAAGGCTTTTCCTGGGAGGAGAACTGGCTGACGTTGGGAATGCTGCACGGAGAGGTGATGGACTCTGCACCCAGCAACAGGGCACTGCCACTGCTTGCTGTGGCCAGAACCAATACACAATGCCACGGCCCCTGCATGGGCAGGACTTGCTGTCACCAGCAAACCCAACTCCCTGTCTTCCAACCTGGGTCTCCATGGGACACGAATACTGTTACCAGCAAGGGCAGGGCTAGGCTGCTACTGTGAGCCTGGAGCTGCTGGGAGGGGGACAGCGGCTTGTGACATGCACACTGCATGCTGGCAGGCTGCAGAGGTTATTTGGGGGTCTGGGTTCATGACACTGGCATTCGTAGGGAACTTCTCCCTGGGGAAGTGCTGCAGTCTCCAGATGCAGTGCTATCCCAGATCATCCTGCTTCACAGTCTTGTGATGTGCAAAGGGGGAAGCTAGGTTCCTTTTATTGGGAGTACAAACCACCCTGGAGGATCCCGTGAATCTGGCCCAGGGTCCATAGGGTCTAATTTTCTTATGCTAGTGATGCACAGAGATTTGTATCCCTTCTGCATCCCTGAGAAGCCAAGGGCAGCGGTGGAGAATGGTGCTGTGGTACATCCCCTCTGCTCTCTCTGCTGATGTCCTTAGGATGCTCCACTGGAAGGATCAGACAAAGAAGTGTAGAAGTGGGGTGGCCTGGGACTGCTGGCCAGACACCCTAGATCCATCATGTGCAGGAACAGTGGGACAGCTGTATCTCACCATCCTGCTCAGTGGCAGGTCTTCACAGAGGCTCTAGGCACTGGTTTTGGCTATGCAGCATGAAAACCAGTTCCAAAACCCGATGGACCGTGGCTACTGAATATGAAAACCTGATAGAGACACCTCTGGCCAGCTGCACTTTGCTTGCAACTCCTGCAAAGGAAATGGTCTGCTGGGGGCATTAGATAGCAGCATCCCAAGTCTGTGGGTGATGCTGGCTACCCAGTTTGCATGCCTCTTGCCCAGGTTGCTTGGTCCTGCTGAGAGCAGCAAAGCCCTGCAGCCAGAGCTGGATCTCTGGCTGGGCTATTCCAACCTGGCCACTGGGTATCCCTGTGAATGACCTGTGCCCTGCGCTCACAGATGAGCTGGCGAGGGAACATCCCTGAGAGAGTTTGTATGTGTGTGGGCATCCCAAGGCACTGCCTCACCTGAGAAGATCCTAGGGAACCAGAGGGTGTGCAAGTGGACCTGTGCCGGACCCCTCCCCAGCACACAGCTGGGGGAGAACCGGGGGGGGCCCTTCAAACCCTCGCTCCTGAAATCAGGGTGTTATATTTACTTTCCCCTTTTGGCAGCTAGAAGGGGAAGCCCATCCCAGCCCCTCATTGTTGTCTCAGCGAGTTAATCAGATGCCATAATCCTGTTGTGGAAATATCGGGCCTCCCTGGAAACAATGGGGAGCGAGAATATTGTGGTTAAATTTCAACCAGCTGCCTCCCTGCTCTGTTTGATCCCCGCCCGCAGGCCCGGGCCCCTGGCGAGCAGGCGGCGCGGCGGGGGCCGGAGCCCCGGGGGTGCCACCCCGCGCCCACTCCGCCGCGAGGGAGCCCCCGCAGGACGCCCCGCGAAGGGGGGCGAAGGGTGTGCGGCGGACCGGGCGCACCTTGGGGCGGCGGCGGGGCTGCCCCGGGGGGCAGGTGGCGGCGGGCACCCCCGNCGCCCCGGGGCCGCCGGGCGCGCCATGAAGCCGGCGCGGCTGCTGCTGCTGCTGAGCGGGTGCGCGCTGCTGCTGGCGCCGGCCGTGCGCGGCTGCGGGCCGGGCAGGGTGGTGGGCAGCCGCCGCCGCCCGCCCCGCAAGCTCATCCCGCTCGCCTACAAGCAGTTCAGCCCCAACGTCCCCGAGAAGACGCTGGGGGCTAGCGGCCGCTACGAGGGCAAGATCGCGCGTAACTCGGAGCGCTTCAAGGAGCTGACGCCCAACTACAACCCCGACATCATCTTCAAGGACGAGGAGAACACTGGCGCCGACCGGCTCATGACCCAGGTACGGCACCGCTGCCTCCCGGTTCTACCCCCGCGCCGGGCATCTGCGGGCACCGGGGTTGCCCCAGAGCGCCCTGCTACCCACTCTCCGGGGACCGTGTGGGCCCCGCGCTGCGGCTTCCCCGTCCTGCCCCGGGCATCCCGGTGTCGGGTCCGGGTTGCCGGCGTGCAGCGAGTGCATCTCCTTTCGTCGGGCGCTGCAAAGCTCTGTCCCTTCGGCTGCGCTGTGCGCGACGGACAGCACGCTGCGCCTTGGGACGGCAGCACCCTGCCCCCGGAACCGGCAGCACCTTGTCCCCCGAGATGGCAGCACCCTGCCCCGCTGCTGCTCGGAGCCTGTGGCACCCGTGTCTGGCTGCACCCCGAAGAACGCCCTTGTGCCTCTCGAGCTGGCAGCACTCTGCGTTGCTGCCTCTCAACTCTCGTCCCACTGGCCCCCAGGCTGGCATAACCCTGCACTCCAAGCTGGCAGAAGCCGGCCCTGGTGCCCCTGAGCTGTGCCACGCTGCCCCCGATCCAGCAGCATCCTCCCACATCCCCTCGATCCGGCAGGGCTGTGCCACGCTGTTCCCTGGTCAGGCAGCACCCTGGCCTATGCATCCATCCTGCCCTTGCCCCTCTACTCTGCCTACCCACTGGCAGAGCAAGCAGCCTGCCTGTTGGATCCGAGGGACAGACCAGAACCCGGTGTGCTGCTGTGTCCAGGAGTGCTCTTGCTGACCTTGTCCCCACTCTGATACTGGAACCCTCAGTGCCCCCTCTTCCTGCATGTCTCATGTGGGATGGTGCAGGGTGCTCAGTGGGAGCTACTTGATGTTCTCAGGGCTGGGGACAACCTGTTACTGCAAATGCTTTGTTGCAGTCAGCTTACAAGTGCCCTGGGCCGGCAGGAAGGATGGGGGGGGTGGACAACAGAGACGACAGCAGAGGAGGGGGGGTGATGCTGGACGAAGGTTACTCTGTGTTTTAATATTGCCAGGAGAATGCCTGAGGGTTTCAGGAATGCAGATAAGGAGCCGCACGGCCTTGCTAAGAAACCTGGCTACCAGCCTCAGCAGGGTTACAGCCTGAACAAGCTCCTGGGGGAAGCAGAGGGGAGCTGGGGCTGCCCTTCTGGCCACTGCACTCCCTGGTCAGGGGCTGGCAGGTGGGTGAACATGAGTGACTATGATGGTAGGCACTGAGCAAGGCCCTGGCCATAGTGTCTGACCAAGGTGTTCATAACATTGGGAGGAGAAGCTTCTTGGGTGCTGGGTTGACAGCTCTGCAACCCCATGTGCCCTGAGAGCAGGTCCCTTAGGGCAGAAGCCATAGGCCAGGTTGGTTTTCAGGCTGGGGACTGTAGCAGAGGGACCGGGATCCCCTGCAAGGCAGCAAGCACGGGGAGTTGCACAAGTTGTGGTTGCTGGTGACTGGAGCCCTGGGGCTGGGCTGTAACCTGCCTCCCCTGGAGAACAGTTTCAGGGATGTTTGAGGAAGTAGTGAGCTCCTCTGGTCCATACATCGGGGAAGTGGATGACATCACTGAAAAAAGGAGAATGTTTCTTGCTGTGTTTTCTCCCAAGAGTGCTCCCTCCACCTTCTGTAACCCAGCCAGTGCCCCTCAGGACACCTGGGAGAGGGAGATCTCTGTGTCCCTTGTGCCAGCCTAACATTTCATGCTGTACCGCTGCCTTGTTGGCAGAGTACCTAGAAGCATCCTGGTCTTCTTGGGCTGCACAAATGAGGGTTCTTACTCTAGCAGGGTCCCTGGCCACCACGCATCCATGCACAGATGGGTACCACTGTGCCTTGGGCAGCTCTGCAAGGAATTGTTCCTCTTGCTATGGAGGTGGCATGATTTCTGGTAGCTTGCTGCCATCCCACAGCCCTCTGGGATTGTCCTGCAGCCCTTGGCTGTGGGAGATCCCCCCAGATATGGGAACTCTAGCTCTGGCACCATGTCCTGTGTTGCTATGGGTTGGAAAAGGCCATTGACCCAACTCCTTGTCCCTTCCCCCAGAGCACTGGCTTTTACTGCTGTTGACTCACTTCAAACCTGTTTTCTTTCCCCAAGTCCAAGGGTCTGGGTGTCCCAGGCAGCCGGAAGATGTCGCCTGCTTAGAGGAGTGGGTAGTGCTGCTCTCTGCCCGCCTTTCCTTTATCGTTTCATCTTCCTCAAGAATTCCAGTGTGTTTGCTCTCACTGGTCCCACTCGGAGGTGCTGAGATAAGGCTGGAGGCAGAACCCGCCTCACCTCTCCCCAGCAGCCTGGCCCAGGAATGCCATGGGTCCCCTGCCCCCATGGAGTCCCAAACCCAGCCTCTCCTTTCCCCAACCATCATCCCTTGCAGCCAACTGCTTGTCCAACTGACACGGAGACCATCCTTGCAGTGCTGAGGAATCTCTCATGGAGACCTTGGGGTAGGACTTTTGGCTTCCTTCGGGGGAAACCTCACTTCAGGAGGAGATGCTAGTAAGACCCCTCTTCTCCTGGCCAGGCTCTGGATATGGGAGTAGTGGTGGCCAAGCACACTCCATTCACAACAACTCTGCTGAGACTATGGTCACACCTGAGTGTCTTTCATACTTCCCCTGAGATGATCCTGGGGTCCCTGTTGACTATACCCCATCTTGGAGCTCTGCCCTGTTGCCTTCCCTAAAGTGGTTTGGCTTGCCCCACAGGACATGGTTCTGTCCCTGGTATGGACACAGAAAGGGAGATGCAAAGGTTGGGGAGAAGGTGGATAGAACTTCTTTGCTCAGCCCAGCCCAACACCCCCATGATCTTCACCATGAGGTGCATGGGACAGCAGAGCCGCCAGCTTAGTGTTGTCATATGGGGCCCCATTCTGCGTGTGAGCTGGGGGTGCCTGGTCATCTGCACCACTACAGGGACAAGCTGTGCCCTCCCTACAATTACCATCAAACACAGACCACATGGACAGCCCATGTTTATGAATTTTCTGGTCCCTGCCTACCTGTTTGTACAGGCAGCAGAACCCCTGGGCAGGCAATGCCCATCCCTACCTTTTTCCTGCAGCTCATGTGTGCTCCCTGACCATTGCTGCCTGCTCCTTACCCACCCCTGTCCATCCCTGTCTTTTGTTGTCTTCACTCTGCCTCCTGTGCCTGCTCCCTGCACGTCCCCATCTGCTCAGCCTTGCCTATCACTGCTTGCTCCCTATTTATTTTGTCCATCCCTGCCTGTTTCCTCCTCATAGTTACTTCTTCCCATCCATGGTTGTTCCTTGTCCGCTGCTGCCCTGCTCACCAGTTCCCCACCCGCTAGTACCTGCTTCCTCCCCGACCTGCCTGTGCCTGCCTGGTCCTTGTCCATCGGTACCTGCTCCCTGCCGGTCCCTGCCGGTCCCCTCCCGCGCTCTGACACCTGCTGGCCACCGATGGCACCGGCAGAGCCGGGGACAGGGTGCTCCAGGGCTCTGCCTGACGCTGTCCCTGCCTGGGGGAAAAGGCTTGCACAGTCTCATTGTTTTTGTGCGTGCAGGGTGCCCCTGGAGGACAGAAAAGCTGGCAGTGAGGGCCGGAGGGGTGCCCCGAGCGGGGTGCCGGCATGGCAGCGGCAAGGGAATGCCTGGAGTGATGGCTGGGGGAGGCAGGGGGGGCTTTGGGGATTCCCTCCTCACTTCCAGTGCTGAACTCCCTTACTGCGGGGTCCCACTGGGGCTGGAGACCTTGGGAACAGCTCGTCACATGTGCCAAGTGGCACCACGGTGGTGCTGGACGGGGACAAAAGTCACTCTCCTCCCTATTCCTCCTCCCTTCACCTAGCAAACTGTTTGTCCAGCACCTTCCTGGCTTATCTCCCCACACCCAGGGAGCTGTGGGATGACGGCAGACCTCATGTGGGGCAAAGGCCTGCCTGGCACTGCCCTTCCCAGGGCCCGGACCCTGCCAAGTGAGAGCAGGTTTCCTCAAGAACAGCAGTGCCCACCTTCCTAGGATGGGAGCAGGTGCCTGGGGATAGGGTGAGGACCTACATTTTCGGTCCCTGTGGAAGCAGTGTTGGGGCATTTCTGAGCCTGGGGATGTAGCCAGAATCAGCTTTTAAAGCCCTGACTCATGCTTGCTGTTACTATCTCAAGACCCACAACATGCTATGGTGGGGAGCTCCAGTGCTGAGCTGGGCATCATGCAAAAACATTCCCAGCAGTGGCTGTTTTTTAAGCTGCTGTCTACTAATTTCATTTAATGCTTCCTGGGACTGGCTTTGTGCATGACCATGAATGCTCTGTCCTCTGCCTTGATTTTTATGGGATTCCTTGTTTCCTGGAATGGCAGTGAGAGGAGCAGTGGAGTCGTTTACTTCTGTGGAGGCAGAGCTCTCCCACCCAGCATGCGCTGGATGGTGACAGTGGGACTCCTGATCTAGCTGGATGCCTCAGAACCAGCTGTACTTGTAGGTGTGAACCTCAGCCTTTGGAGCCGGTGTAAAAACACCCCAGTCTCAGCTTGTCTCTTAAACTGCCTTAAGTTTTATACAGTTTCACTTGGTGTGATGCTTAGAGTGTGCTGTGCAGGGCCAGGAATTTGATCCCTTCCAACTCACTCAATTATGTGATTCTTCAGGACCTCACAGAACCTCCTTTCTGGGCTGTACAGCCCTAGTCCATTCACCTGGTTTTCTGTAGAAGCTCCTGTATTCCTTTTCCGACACCTTTTCTATCTCTCCTCCATCCCTTTAGCAGCAGGGCAGGGGACCAGAAGCTGGGGCTGTGCTTTTGCAAGTCAAGCACATAGAGTTTTGGTCTTTCCCTGAACTTCAGCTGTGGCTGGGGGATGTGGGGCAGGGCAGGATAAGGCTGGGAGGGCTGTAAAATAGGCATCTGGGGCTGGCATCCCTCTGCTTGCTGGGGAGAACTGCCACGGGCACCTACTTGCATGTGTGACCTCTGTGGCTACGAGGTCTGGGGCTTTTAAGATCTGCTGCTGTTCCTCAGCTCAGGATTTCAGCCCTTGTGGTGCAGAGAGATGGAAGGGACTTCACTCCACATTCTTTCTGTTCCAGCACAACAGAGCTCTTGGGCAGGTTTGGCACTTCCCATAGGAGCAGAGACTGGCTGAAGCTATGAGGCTTCCCAGTGCTGCACCCTTGTTACGCAGGACTTGAGGAGCCATACCAAGCAGAGCTGTGTTGAGGACTGGGCAGGTTGTTTCATGTGTGCCTGGAGACAGCCCTAGGGTCCCTGGGACCTCCTCCCAGCCAGGAAGCAGCAGGGTCGAAGCTCCTGTATCCTCCTCTTGTCAGCTGGGAACTTCTGGGGTACAGTTAGCACAGGGCAGGTGTGCAGTAAGCAGAGAGGGTGATTCAGCCCAGGCTGCACTGCCCAACAGGCTCTCAAATGAGCCTGGGATGGGGGAGAGAGTGGGGAGGAGGGTGCCCTGTTGGGTGCACTCCCCTCTGCTCAACGGTGGGGTATCAGACTCTGCAGGGAGTTTGGAGAGCATGGGATAAGCAAGGCACCTCATGTTCTCAGATCTTCCTCTGCTGGACCAGCCCCCAAGGGCCAGAGGGCCCAGGGAGGCTACTGGAAGGACAGTGGGATGCAGCCTGCCAACCAGGTAGCTAATTCCTCCCTCCAAAAAGCTTTTACTGACTCTGTCCCTCTGCCCTACAGCGTTGCAAGGACCGCTTGAACTCCCTGGCCATCTCTGTCATGAATCAGTGGCCAGGGGTGAAGCTGAGAGTGACAGAGGGCTGGGATGAGGATGGGCACCACTCGGAAGAGTCGCTACATTATGAGGGTCGAGCTGTGGACATCACAACCTCAGACAGGGACCGCAACAAGTATGGCATGCTGGCTCGCCTGGCCGTGGAGGCTGGCTTCGACTGGGTCTACTACGAGTCCAAGGCACACATCCACTGCTCTGTCAAGTCAGGTAAGTCTGGGGGGCAGTGAGTGGAGCTGGGGGCCAGACCCCCCCTTGCAGCATACCTGGGGAGCCTGGCTAGCTGGGTGGGGTGCTCCTACAGGGGGTGCCAGCTTTTGCATCCTGATTTCCCTGTTTGGGGCAGACAGTCAGGTGGGGAGCGAGTCACACACCTGTGGCCAGCCAGTACAATGGGGCAAATTCCCCATCTGGCTCGCACAGACCTACATCTTGACCCACTCTCTCTACCCTCCTCCTTTTCTCAGCCCACATCCCTTTCTCCCCCAGCCTGACTCCCCAGTATGTCCATCACTCCTGTCTCCCCTGCCTCTGCCCTTGCAGTCCCCTAGTGCCCATGCTCGGCCTCATCCCGCCCTGTCCTGCTCCACTGCTGGCTGCTTTTGAGCTTCTGCTGTTGCAGCAGCATCTGTCCCTGGCTAGGCAGGGATGGAGTCAGGGACATCCAGACAGGGACAGGTCACTCTGGGATCAGCTCTTGGCTGTGCAGCACCATCTGCAGAGGGGAGCAGAGCTGGGTGGTGCTTTGAGGGATGCTGTCGTCGCTGGTGGTGTTTGCTTCCTCCTATGCGGTGCAGTGGGGGCGGCAGGGTGGAGGACGGGGCGGGAGCTGCTCTCAGGCCCTGCCCGTGGTCCGGAGGGGATTGCGCGGGCTGCAAGCCCCCTCGCAGCCCGGGAAAAGCAGCCCTGCCCGGGACGCGGCTCCCGCCGGAGCGGCCGCGCTGGCTGCGGGCTGCAGAGGGCAGCAGCGCCCCGCGCACGGCACCGGCCACGCCGGGAGGGGCCGTGCTGTGCCAATGTCGCGACAGGCTGCGGAGGGCTCTGCCTGTGCGTGGGCTTGCGTGGACACGGAGGCAGCCTCGGCGGCTGCTGGCACCCGCACCCCGTGCAGCAGGGCCGTGCCTGCACACGGAGCCCTCGCACACGCAGGCACAGAGGGCCGTGCCAGCACACACACGCCCGCGCCCGTGTGCCACACACCCGCGTCTCTCGTCCCCGGGCTCGGTTCCCACCGCACTGTGCCTGTCCTACTGCCCTAGCCCGCAGCCAGCGGCTCGACACCCCCAGACGCCAGCCTGGCCCCCCGCGCTGACCCGCTCCCCGTGCTGATGCCAGGACGGGCACAACGCCGGCCGGCGATGGAAGTGGGGCGACCGCGCCGCAGAGAGGGAGTGATGCACCCCCGAAGAAGAAGGACAAAACGTGGCCGGAGGACCAGGACTCCCGTGCCCCGGGGCACCCTGTGGGGCTGGCAGGAGGAGCGGGGCCAGGCTCCGAAGCAAGGACCATGACCCCACAGCTCTGAAGCTGGCCAGAGGAGTGGGGCTGTGCCCCTGGAGAAAGACAGAGGCTTTTGAATCCTGGGATGCTCCCCTTGGACCAACTGAAGTGGGATGCCATAACCCAAGCAGCAGACTGGGGCCCTGAGGCCCTGAAGGGCTTCTAGAGGATGGTCATATTCCCCTCACTCTGCAGCAGCTCCTCAGGGCTCTGGGTCCCCCACATTTATCCCCAAGGCCATGTGCCCATGGACCCAAGAGTGTGTGGTGGAGGCTGTGGGGTACACATCCTGATCCCCTCAGAACTGTGTACAGAGGGCAGCCGGGCTGCTCCTGCCTCTTAGTAAATGGCTTTTATTTTTGTATGGATGGCCACATGGCCTGTTGTATGTATTGTGTCTCCTCGGGTCCTTCCCTGCACTCACCTACCCCTCCATGCCCAGCACCTATGCCATCCACTTCTGCCAGGCACCTCTCTCACCCTCCTGCTCTGTTGCCTGCCAGGGGATGCAGGGTGCAGGATTTGGGACCTGGCCTCCGGGGCAAAGACAGGGTAGACACTGCACCTCATCTGAGCAATAAAAGGATTCTGTCCCAGAGATGGATGCCTCTCTTCATGGGCTTGGGGGCTGGGATTTGGCTCTGCCCAAACCCGGGGAGTGATGGGGGCAGTGCCATCTGGGTGGGGACATTCAGGCATTAGATGAGAGAGCTGGGAGAGGGCCCTGAGAGGTGGCTTAGAGCTCAAGGATGGAACTGTGCAGAGCTAGGAGCAGGACCCTGATGTGAGATGCCACTGGCAGAGGGTGGGAGGGTATCATATAGATGCTAAGCTGGGAGTTGCTGGGACTTGGAGGAACGCTGCTGCTGGGGTACCTAATCACCATTCCTCGGGAAACCAGGGCTCCCCTGCTAAGTGCCAGAATGGGCCCCTGGTGACACTTCATCTGGGGAGGGGTAGGAGCTTTGTGCCACCATCCCAGGAGACAAGCCCAGAGAGTTTGGGTCCTTTACCCTGTTGTGATCTAGGACTAGGGAAGCCCTATCCAGCAGGCTGGTAGCTTTTGCACAATGATGGCCACAGGTTGTGACAATTCCCTACAAGCCAGAGAAGCAGGAGCTGGCTGGCATTGGCTGTGCAAGGGTGAGCAGGTGGGAGAAGGGAGCAGGACTGCCACATGGGGTGGAGGGATGCTGCAGTGTTGGGAAAGGGTGCTGCATCCTGCACTGTTCCTTGCAGCATCCTCCCAAACAGTACCCAGGACCAGCAGCACTGCAGGGAACAGGGATGCTGTGGGAGTATGTAGAGTGAGACCAGGCACTCTGCTCCATAGCCTGCCACCATCTCAGGGCCCTGCCTCTGCTTTTTCAGGTGCCCTCTGGTAATGTTTTACACATTTCAGGCTGTGGTTGTGTCCCACTCCCCCTGCCTACTTTGGGGCTTGGGACCTGGCTTTGTACAGCAGGCTCATGCCCTGGGACCATGCTGGAGTCCCCAGGTACCACCTCAAGTGACATGGTGGCTGGGGAATGAGGTGCCTAGGGGAGATTTGTGGCCTGGGGTGTGTAGGGGACAAACTCACATTAGTGATGCCAGGGCAGAGTTATGCCTGGGTGGGCAAAGCCAGGCAGAATGGGAAGGTGTCTATGCACAGTGGAAACATGGTGCTGAGGGTCTGGCTAATGGGTAACCCTCCTGTCCTCTCTCTCCCTGCGCAGAGCACTCCGCCGCTGCGAAGACGGGGGGCTGCTTTCCCGGGCGGGCACTGGCAACGCTGGAGGACGGTGCCCAGACGCCACTGTGGGCACTGCGCCCAGGCCAGCGAGTGCTGGCAATGGACGGGGCAGGCAGGCCCACATACAGTGACTTCTTGGCTTTCCTGGACAAGGAACCCCGTGCCCTCACCACCTTCCACGTCATCGAGACACAGGAGCCACCCCGGCGCCTGGTCCTGACGCCCACCCACCTGCTCTTTGTGGCAGAGAACGCTTCGGCGCCCACCGCCCACTTCCGTCCCATCTTTGCCAGCCTTGTGCACCCGGGACATTTCGTGCTGGTGGTGGCCGGGGGGGGCAGCTTGCAGCCTGCTGAAGTGGTGCGGGTGTGGGACCGGAGAGATGTGGGAGCCTACGCCCCGCTGACACGCCATGGGACACTGGTGGTGGACGGCGTGGTGGCCTCGTGTTTTGCTCTGGTGCAGGAGCAACAGCTGGCACAGCTGGCCTTCTGGCCACTCCGGCTCTACCACAGCCTGGTGGGGTGGCCAGGGGTGCAGGGGGATGGTGTGCACTGGTACTCAGGGCTGCTCTACCGCCTGGGCAGGCTGCTCCTGCCTCCTGACAGCTTCCACCCACTGGGGATATCCCAGGCGGAGAGCTGAGGGTGCACCACAGCCCCAGCCAGCACAGCTGGTGGAGGTGGTGGCTGCAGGGTGACTCACTGGGGGACAGCACCCCCTCCCAAAGCTGGGTGCCCATGGGGAGCTGCCTCCAGCCCTGCCTGCTTGGGGTACAGCCACCTCCTGGTCAGGGGGCACCGAAGCTCCATGGTGTGCCTCCTCCATGTTCACCACCCCCTCCTCACCCCCTGTTCTTGGGGACAGGAGGGAGGCATGAAGGGTTTTCCCCCGGGACAGGGGGTTGCCCCTGGCTGGATCCACATGCTGCTATGTGTGTGTGTGTGCAATGTGTGTGTGCGTGTGCTGAATTAGCTGATGGAGGTCTGATAGATGAGTGGGAGGGGGAAGAGGAGACAGCCCTGGCTGCTCCACCGAGGTTCCCAGCCTGGCTGCACCCAATGGGGAAGTTTTGGGAGAGGGGCCCAGGGCCCTTTGCTAGGCAGCCTGGGTGGGAAGGCAGGCAATGCTATTTCCACCCCTGGGACATGGCAGCTGGGAGGAGGGTGACCCAGGTACTGGGACTGTGCCTTGTCCTTAGCCCAGGTGCAGGGACACCCAAAACAAGCAGGGGTTTGGGGTCTGGCACAGCTCTGGCATGAGACCTCTGACTTTGTGACACAAGTTCTACTGGAGTGATAGACTGGGGAGTGAGGTGCTGAGCCCTGCCCAAAGCCAGCACCAGAGCCACCCAGCTGGGCATCATGTGGGGCTGCTGTGACAGCATGGGGTGCTCTGGCTGGCAAGAGGGGCTGCAGAGGCAGACACATGGGCAGAAGGGTGCAAATGCCAGTCAGGCATAGACACACTGGTTGGAGCAGGGGTGGGGAGAGTCAGGGCTGCAACCCCAGCCTGCTGGAGCCTGAAGAAAGAGGAAGAGGAGAAAACCTTCCCAGCATCTGGCCTTTAACTGGCTCAGCCCAAAAGCCTTTCCCCACTCCAAAGCTAAAATACTCCTCAAGCTTCAGACCCTGGCTGGCCTGACCTCCCCAGGCCCCCAGCACCCCAAACCCTCAGGGTAATTCGTTGCTGCTCACCCACTCCTGAGACCTGGGGAGAGTTCCATCAGAGCTGCAGCCACAGTTCCCCCACTCCAAATCCTAGCTAGAGCCTCAGCCTCCCCTAGCTCCACATAAGAGGAGGGGAGGGGGCTGAGGGAGGCTGTGACCCACATCCCCCCTGTAGCATCACGCGCCTTTATTTATTTATCTGCTCTTTGTATGTACCATAGATGGGAGGCAGTGTGGGCGTGTGCAGGGTGAGATGGAAGTGCTGGGCGGGGGTGGGAAATCGTTTGGTTGGGGGGGGTGATTTTTTTTTTTAAACAA
>VXAX01002180.1:101540-140902 GCA_013399835.1 Leptocoma aspasia
TGTCCCTTGCCCCACGGCCTTCTGCCGTGGCAGCGCCAGCCAAGCTCGTCCCGGCTCCCAGCTGACCCGCTGGATGCTGGGGTCCCGGCAACGGAGAGGCAGGGGAGCACTGGGGCTTGGGGAGTGGGAGCGGAGCCTCCTGAAAGAATCCCGTTTGTGGCAGTTTTGAGTGGCACGAGAACGACAGCAGGTTGGGATCCCACCGGTCTCCCAGGCCAAACCTGCCCTGCAGAGGGGCTGTGTCTCCGGTGGTGGTGGTATGTCCCCATCGTCCCTGAGCTCTGGCTCCAATCAGGTCCCCATGGTCCGGGCTGGGACCTGATTGGGGAGGGGGGGGGGTCACCCCAAAGTATTTGAGCAGGTTGCAGGGACCCTCCTCCCAGCGAGGGCTGACCGACCCATAGTCGCCCGCCAAAAATCCCAGGAGAAGCTGCCCAGCCCGGCTCAGCCCTGCACGCTGCCCGCGGAGGTGCCCGCAGAGGGAGCCGGTACCAGCCTCCCGCTGCCATTTGCATTAGCGTAATTAAACTTGATGGCTTTTCGGAGTGCTGCTGCTCCGGGAGCAAGGGTAGGACCCCGCTCTCTGCAGCGCTTTTATGGGGCGAGGCGGGGTGTCCCAATACACTGTCCCCGAGCCCACAGAGCCCCGGGGGCAGCGTGATGTGTGATGCTGAGCCCATCTTGCACTCCGAACTCCTCCTCCACCTCTGTCCCGAGCCCCCCACCTCTTGCCCCTCTCTCAGCCGTGGCAGCCCCTTTCTCTCAGCCCCTCTCTCACCTGTGTGAGAGCAACGCTGGGAACATCGCCCCACTACAGGTGCCGCAGAACCCCTCTGCCTGTGCATGGCAGCTTCTCCCGTGCAGGGATGGAGGTGTTTTAGCAGGCAACAGCCTCTGGGTGTCAACCAGAGCCTGCTGTGCCTGTATGACCACGGCGGACAGACAGGCAGATGCACGCATCCCGCCCCCTACACATACCTTTATCCCCAGGACAGACACCTGCCCACCACCGCACTGGACACCCACCAGACACCCACCAGCTCTCGGAATCGCCATCCAGTGCCACAAATGACTTTCTTTTCATCTTGTATCCTTTATATCCCGGAAGCACTCACATGTCCCTGTGTCCCTGATCTCTGTCCCCTCCAGGAATAAGCTGGAGGGTACATGTCACTATAGTGACAGCAAGGCACTGTGAGGACAACAGGACATGTGGCAGTGCCCACCTCTGCAGCCACACCCACCCTTGCAGCCATTCCCCCCCCACATCTGCCAGGTGCAGAGAGTACTCTGAAGCCTTGCAGGGGCCTGACAACCTCTCCCACCACACAGGGTGAACCCGGCCAATCCTCCTGCTGGTGGGACACCCTTAGCTCCCGCTCCCACAGTCTGGGGTACAGAGCTAACACGTCAAAGCCACCCTTTCCCTTCCCTTACCCCCTCCCCAGTCACCAGGACACACTAAGTACCCACAGTGGGTCCTTGCTGCAGAATTGGCAGAACTGGGGGTGATGTTGGTGGCCCCACCCTCCTAAGAAGTAAGAGGCAGGCAGGGGCAGGTGGGGACAATGCAGGGGGCAGCCAGCATCAATTAATACCTCACGTCCCAGTATAAGATGGGGGACTCCCAGTGCTCTGAGAGCAGTCAGCAGGATACAGCCCCAGGAGAAACGTCACCACGATCCAGCACTGACTTCCGTGAGCGGCTGTGTGGTGCACGGGGGGCATTGGGATGGGGGTGTGTGAGTATGCAGCCACACGCCAGGGACGAGTAAGAATCTAATCAGGGTCCTTTTCCGTAATAAATCATTTGTCTTAATCCAACGCCCTCCCTCCTGCTCTAATAACTCCCAGCACTGGGCCCCACAGCCACAACAATGCAGCTAATGGAACAATTTATTTTCATAATGGTGCTGGTGGGGAGAAGGGGTGGCTGGGGTGGGGGCAGCATGGTCTAGGGCAGGAGTTTCTAATTAGTGAATGAAATTTGATGTAAGGCTGGAGGAAGATGGATTTGCTTCCTGACAAGGGGCCTTTCAGCTCATCAAAGCACCCGAACAGGGAGGTAAATTAAATTATTTCTAATTCTTCACTAACCTCCAGGGAGTCACCCTTCCACCAGCAAAAGATGGGTCCATTCCTGAAATGAAGAGGCACTTGAAGGACTGAGGTTAGGTAGAAGGGACCAATGTAAGAGATGAGGATGACAAGATGGGATAGGGAGGGACAGAGGAGCAGGACAGACTGCCATTGACTTTGCTGGAAAAATAGGGAGGGAAAAGGTGGTGATGGAGGGAATAGTTGCAAATGGTCAATAAATAAACAACTTCAAGGACTAATGACTAATTTGCTGTGAGTTTTCCATCCATCCCTGTCACCTAACTAGACCTGGAGCAGGGCTGAAACACAGCTGGTGCTGGGATGGAGCAGAGCAGCCCAGCAGCAAGGAAACAGCATCCCAACCCTCAGGGAATTTGAGGAGGAACAGCACTTGACTGTGAAGGGGTGACTGATGCCAAAGTAGGCAAAGGACCCAGTGTGGGGGATTGTTTCAGCAAAGGCTCTTGTTCTCATGTCTTTGCATAATTTAAAGCCAACAGCACCGACGAGGTTAATGCTTGTGGCATAAAGCTGCTCTTGGGATGCACAGCATTTTTTCTAAATGCCCAGCTCCTGCAGTCCTGTGATGGAGACTTCTTTTACAGAACAACTGCACTCCCTCCCAGCTCTCCCTGTTTTACAGAGAACAAGTGCACTCCCTCCTAGTTTTCTCCCTCTTGCAGAGACCTTCCAGTGTCAACCTGCCACTAGCCCAGATGTCCCCAGTGCCAGAGTGGAAAGAAGAAGTCTTGGTGCTGTGACTGAAGTCAGCCTCTGGCTCTACGTGGAGCAGGGAGCATTACAAGCTGTCCCAAAAGCAGCCAGGGCTGTGTCACAGCTCCCCTCCCTGGGGGGTCAAGGAAGCCCATTCATGAACAACGTGGACAATCATGGACTGCATTTCCTGCAAGACCTGCCCTCCGAACCATCCCCAGCACTGCCAAGCAGTCACGACTGCAGCACAGCCCATGGAGTGGAACAGGGGGATTAGGGGGGCTGTGTCTTACTGCAGGGAGCTGGGCCAGGGTTCTGCAGCAGTGCCCGGGTTTGCTGCAGGCTGGGCAGCACAGTGCCCTCCCCACGGCTGAGCTAGGTGGAGCTGGGACAGGCGCAGAGCCGGCTGTGCTGACCCAACACTCCAGGAATTTAATTTGTTTAATATATTCCCTGGGAAAGAAGAAAATAAATAAGTGGCACCTTGCTTGCCCCCATGTCTCACTCGCACAACGGAGGTGTCAGCTTAACGAGCCGAAGCCCTCAGCCTGATTAACCAGCCGCTGGTCCCGCTAATAGGGAGCCGCCGAGCAGCGAGATTGATGTACCGAGAGCATTAGCCCCCCCAGCCTGCTGCGGGACCGCTGCGCGGCGGCACCGTGCCCTCCCCGCACCTCTGCTCCTGCACTCCCTACCCAGGCCTTGGTCAAGGGCATGTCAAAAGCTTCCTTTTGCCCCAGCACAGATGATCCTGCCCCGTGGCTCTGTGGCACGGACACACATGCCACAGTGTGTTCCCGTGTGTACCCGGGAACATGAAGCTGGGGCTGTTTTCGACTCTAGAGGCAGGGATGGACACACCGGTGGCTTCCCGCTGCCTGTGGGCCTGTGTGGCACCTTATCAAAATAGGGGCTGAGGACCAGAGTTGTGCAGGGACTTTGTGCTGAGCTCTAGGTCCCATCCACGCTGTCCCCCGTGGGCTGGGGTAGGGACACTTGGGGATATTCAGGCACAGGGATGTGCTAGAGGTGACGGCGACAATCCAAGGGGAGCCCCCGACTCTTAGTAGTTTCTTCAAGGCTTTAATCCAGTGAGCCCTTGCCATACTGCTAGGGAAGAATGCTTCCCTTTTTCCCCATCTGCTCCTGACTCAGGCTCTTCTGCAGTCCTGTTTGCCTATGCCTTCATCGCCCCCCTCCCTGGTGTCCCTGGGTCTCACTGCAGAGACGTCACCGTCTCCCACCATTCCTGTCCCATGGCATCACCATTCCCTGCCCCCATCTTGGGGAAGGGTTAATCAGCAGCTAGGGAGACAGGGTAATAAATGGCTGTTATCTTGTTAATGAGCTGACATTAATTAGAGCCCAAGGTCCTGGGAGGAGCAGCTGATTTATCCTGCCATCCCGGGAGCACGTTAGGTGCTGACTCCGTGGAAAGGCCATTAACAGCAAAGAGGTGAGGCTGTGTTTTTTGGGGGGAAGTGGTGTGTGTGAAGGTGTTCCTCCCCCTCAGTCCTTCACCCCCAGACTCCAAACCTGGCTCTGTCCCCCCACAGACAGCAGTTCTGGCCTTGGCACAAGACACAGTGAAGCCAAAACAGAAGATTGTGGAGGTGACAGGAAAAATCAGAGCTGGGGAATCCCCTTGGTGCCAGGGGGAAGGTGAGCCTGGCTGTGCCAGAGATGAGTGACACTGGACACAATGTGCCTCATTTGGGGGCAGTAGGATGAGGGAGATCTCTCTGTGGATGCTGTGTGCTCATGGTGTTTCAGGATCAGATGTTCCAGAGCGGTCACGGGCTAAAAGGACTGGAAATGTAGTGGTTATACTCTAAGTCCTTGTAAGAAATAGATCCAAGCTGTGTCCCTGTCACTCCAATCCATGTCTGGATGTGTCACCCCATCCCCATATATTTCTGTCACTCCATCCCCATGTCGAGACAAGGGGACAAGTCCTCTGTCTCCACACCTGAGTACTTTTGCAGTGCCTTGCTGAATCCTGGGAACCTAACAGCCCTAGGGAATCCCATGCAGCCCTGTGGCTGATCCGGAGGGGTGCTGGTGCTGCCAGTGTGCTGGGATCAGATGTGACACTCCATAGCTGCCCTGGCTGTTTCTGCTGGGGCAGGCACCCTCCCACAGCCTTCCTGTGCTGGCTTGCTATTCCCCTGCTCCAGAGCGGGAGCTGTTAACACGTTTTTCTGCTCAGCCTTGCCGTGTCCCATCAGAGATGAGGCTGCTTATTTGAGGAATTGCTTGGCTAAATAAACAGCTGCCCAGAAATCCCTGCAGGAGGCCTGTCTGGGAGGGACTGAGCCGTGTTTGCTTTGCCTGTTAACCCCTTCGCTGAGGGCTGGTACCAGGGGCTCCGTGCAGAGGAAGAGCGGAGGTTGGGTATGGTGGGCAGGGGGAAGGAAGCACGGGGATTTCTGCATTCCAGGGCAGATCCCCACCTGTTGGACCGAGGAGCTGATGTGCCAGGATGTAGAAATCCTCAGGAGCCTGTGGCTAGCTTGGAAGTCTCTGAGGTGGGTAGGATTAGGCCCACCCACGTGAGAGGGGATCCAGGCAGGGACAGAGCATGGCAGTGACTGAGCACAGGACCTTGGAAGGAGGCAGGGAGGTGGCTTCACTGACTTGTCCGCTGTCACCATCAGAGCAGGGGAAGTCCCCTAAAGACAGACAAGAAGCCCTATGAGAATGCCCTGAGAGCATTTCTGCAGACAGCTGCTCTGCTCCCATGGCAGTGGTGTGGATGCCTCTACCAATGTTTCTGCAGAGAGGACAGCTCCCAAGCAACCTGGGACCTCGGAAGATGCTGTGCCAGATCTGACACAAGGTAGACTCAGCTCCCACTGCTGCAGGCTGATTAAGACCTATTATCTGGTTGGTTAATGGCTCCAAGCCACTCACAGGTAACTCAGACTGTTCATTTAGCAACAAATCATCGCTGGGCTGGCAGTTTATTTACCTTCCCCACCAGCCTCCTGTGGCTTCCCAGACTCTGGAGATAGCGGGTGGCCTGGCTGTAAGGGGCAGGGCAAAGGCAACATCCTGCTGTGTGCAATAGTCAGGGCTCCCACAAAACCTGGGACACCTCAAAAAGGAGCTCTTGCACCTAGCACTTCTTACCAGGATCTCTGCCTGCTCAGGGATGAGAGTGGGGTGCTCCTACATCCTCTCTCATGGGGGGAAGAGCTAGAAAAACACTTCTGAGCAGGCTTACATCTTGTCTCCAGTATTAGTGGTGACCCCAGGCTGTATTCTCCACTAGCTGGCTTTGAACTGGCGCACAATGACCCAAGGCACCAGGTCCAGAGCAGTGAGATCTCTGCTTCCTCAGAGATGCTTTAAATAAGGTTGACACACTGTGGATTTCTTACTGAGAAGTAATTTCTAAAGGTGGAAAGCTCTTGGGGCTGTGACCTGGTGAGTAGTTAATGCTTAGCAAACAGGTACAGCCATCCTGGAGACAGACAGGGAGCTCTTTCAACACCTAAAAGCCTAAATGGCCTGGTTAGAAATCAGGGTTTCTGTCACCTCTCTGGGATGGGCTAAGCACTGATTCCTGCACAGTCTCTGTGTCAAAGGTAACTTCTATTGACTCAAGGCAGGAGGTGACCCAAAGATGACAGAAGGACCTAGTGCTAAATTGTCCATCTAGGACAGTCCAAAATGAAAGGTTGGGTAAAAATCAAGACACTCCAGCATGGGTCATGTCATATATTGTGTCTGGGATGAAGACTCGATCCTGGGAAAATGGAAGTCTGGTCCCAGTTGGGAATTTTTTTATCAGGGTATGGATTTTCCTCGGCACCCTTGGCTTTGATCTTGGGGCAGTTGGATCTGCTGAGGGACATTATGTTTCTTCCCAAGGTGATACTGAGGAAGTAGTGGGGCTGTAAAACTGAACTGCGCTCCCAAACACTACCTGTGATTCCCATGGCTTGTTTCTGATGGCTCAGGTACTGCTGGCAACAAATTGGGGAAGTATGTGAAGTGCTGTTCATAGTGTTGTGGGACTCTAGAGCTGCTGAAAACTTGTGTACACCAGATCTGGATGTCTTTGGTGGCTGTGTGGGGGCTTGCCCTTCTAGTTTTACTCCTGGTCCTTGACCTTACATGGATGGGAGACACAATGGAGTCAATTCATTAGAGGCTATGGACACAGTAAAGAGCTCCAGTTGTGTAGCTGTGTACCTTCCCATCAGCAGTAAAAGGCTTTGCAGGGCTTATGTGTACCTGCAGGGGTGCTGCTGTGAGTGCTGCTTTCAGGTCACTGAAGGAGGACTGAGCTCTGAATGTCCAGCTGAGGCACATCCAGAAAATTCCCCCCAAAATGAAAGAATCCCAGGAAGCTCTGGGCTGTGTGAACATGGCTGGTGATGCCCATTGCCCAGCATGGGATGCTATGATCAGGGTCTGCCCCAGAGAGCTGAGGGAGCTGAGGAACTTTACTGCTGCCTGGGCAGCATGGACCTTTTGCTGGTCTGCACTTTCTGGACAGAAATAGTCTATGTGGTTAAAAGTGGAGGTACCCTTAGGGCACATTGAACACGAGGTGCATCAGGCAGGGGACAAATGGAGATGTTGATGGGGTAGATTTTAGCACAGAGGAGCTGTGGGGGGACTGGGAGCTGAATGCTGACTGGGAACATATCCCCTTAAACTCCACCTCATCCTGAACTGGATGTTCAGGAATCAGGGGTGTTTCCTGGGAGAGTTTCTGTCCACAATGCCCTGAACCCTCAAGCTGGAGGAATGAGCTCTTTTTCTAGCTGGTATCTTGGGGTCTGCCACCTGTGGCTGATGTTCAGGGTTGCCTTAGACCCTCCTGTGCAGGAAGGATGGTGGGCAGAGGTGAGGGGCCAGGCCACAGTCACATTCACTTATTACAATCTCTGATTTAGTTAGCAACCAGGTGAGCTGTCACTGGAGGATTTGATGGATGGGAAAGAGAGTTCCCTCCTTCCTGAGGCGGGAAATGAAGCTAATCAGACCTCGGACACCTTAATCCAGCTCTGATCTGATTAATGACCCTGAAGACTGTGAACTCATCAGCACCCTGGCATCTATCACTGCCTTGCATCCTGCCCCTTCTGCTGTCCACCACCCAGCCCAGCTCTTCTGCACACAACCCTGGACTCCATCTCTCTGCCCTGCATGGCATGGGCTGCGTGCCAGCTGCTGTGGTCTTGGACGACCCTCTTACGGGGTCTACAACCCTGAACATCAGGATCTGGTCCAAATATCTCTACTCATCATCCCTCTGTGATTTTTCTAGATTTCTTTATCCAGGTATTTCCAAATAAAGAAATAATCCAGGTTTTATGGCTCTATCAGCAAATATTTCTTGCTTGTGCAATTCAAAGGCTGCAGGTTGGCTGGTTGTACTTGCATCACCCTAGCATCAGTGAATTGCGCACTAGTGTGAGCTGCAGATCCTTGGGAAAGTTGTTTGTCTTTGGAAAACCTCCTTGGGTAGTGTAGGGGACTTCCATGAAGATAGTAAGGCTGTGACTAAGAGCTATGACCCAGACCCCTCTTTCAAGCCCTGCTCCCACTGCCTGAGCTACGCACTGGGTACAGTCACAAATGGTCTCAGGACTCACCAGGAGTTACCTGGGCTTTCCTGGGCTGTCCACCTGCCTGTCTATTACCCCATGGTGGTGATTGAGGCGGTGATTTCTCTGTTGTGACCCAGTCTTTGCTCCAGGTCTCAAGACCCATTCCCTGTACAGAGCTAACAAACCATTGCAATCCTTGAAGTCAGTCCTGAGGGCTCAGGTAAGGAAGTGATGACTCCCCCCTCCCATGTAGGCTATTGATCTGCAGTGGAAAAGTTGTCCTGCCTTCAATGTGCTCTCTGTTCCCTGGATATTTCTTGTAATTTCCCCCTGCACTTGGGAGTCAGTCTGCTCCGTTCCTCCCCAGGTCTTGTCCTGTCTATGCCTGCTGCTTGGCTGTGCTGCCACTTCACATGTGGGGAGAGAGAAAGTGTTTGGTGTCCTTTTGCTTGTAGGGACATTGCCTTGTATCCTGGGAAAGCAGAGGGGGATGGAGTGGAGGGAGAAGAGGGGAGCCCTACAGCCTCCCTGATGGTAGACAGGTTGGAGCAGCAGGCACAGCTGAGCTGAGGTGGAACACTGCTCCACCCTCAGTACCTTGTGGCCAAGTCAGGTGTATCACTGTGGGGTGACATCCACCCCAAATCCCCTTCTGAGCAAATTCAGTCCTGAGCTTTCCATGGGGTTAATGCCTGCCTTTCTGTCTCCCAGGGAGGCATCTGGAAGAGGAACATTGTGTGTCTTCCCACAGAAGGATCTCGGGCCACTCAGTGAAGCTGTTTGGTGCTGGGCTCAGGCAATGGAAGGAGGAAGTTGTTGCACACATTGGACCTTTGCAGCTCCCTTCAGCAGGGTGATGTGTGTGCAGGGAGATCAGCAGGCAACATACTAGACTGTTGGTGCTGGGAAGAGAAGCCCCTGGGGTTACTGAGCAGAGAAGGCATAGAAAGCTGAGGAAAGCCCCATATGCTTCTGCCTTTCTCCTCTCTGGGCATCTGCTTGCTGCCTCTGTGGCCCACAAGGTTCAGTGGAGTGGACCCATCTCTTGCTCAGGTAATAGAGCAGTGCAGGAAATGCTGAAGGGAGAAGAAATACAGGGACAGGAATTTCCTTTAGCTATTATTACATTTAGGCAGGGCAATAGCAGTTGCCTTACTTCCCTTCCTAAGAGCACGACTCACCACAGGGCACAAAAAATCAGAGGCTTGTGTCACTGTGTCAGAAGGACACAAAAAAGTGGGAACCAGGGACACACAGGTGCAGAGCCTTAATGGCAGAGATTCCTAAAGCACTCATATGCACTTTGCCTCTCCCTGAAGGCCAGTGCCAGGGGATCTGGACCAGCTCTGCTCCTGCTTACCCACCATTCCCAGACCAGCCAAAGCTTTCCTCTCTATCCCTCCCAGGTGTTACTCTCTGAGCTATGTCTTGCCTAGGAAAGGTAAGACCAGTCAGATGAGTAACAATCTGTCTGTGTGCACCTGCTGGGTTGGCATCTTGGACAGACCTGGGTGATGGAGGGTGGTGGTCCTGTGTGTGTGTCCAGCTCAGGAGCACCGATCTCCCTGGATCGCAGTGATGCAATGGGAAACAGCCCATCTGGGCATAGGTGGTGATCCCCAGTACACAGGATGCAGAGGAGCCTACTGGTGAGTGCCTCTCCTGCCCTCCCAGCTAAGCACTCTGCCCTCCAAGTGCCTTGGGGCTCCACGGTGCCAGGGCAGCACTGGAGCCCAGCAGGGCTTTGCCTACATGTGCTGAAGTCTGCCTAGTCTCTCTAAATCTCCTCCAGCTGCTGCAACCACAGACCGGCTTCCCTGCCATGGGGCTTTGGATCAGGATGACGGGCTTAGTGCCTGGGTGGGTCCTGCCGGCGGGGGGGACCTCTGGGTGTGGAGGAGCTGGAGGAGGGGCAGAGTAGCCCCGACCAGTCCCTGCCGTGTGCCCACTGCTGTGTCCGGGGCTGCGGAAGCCGGAGGAGGGCGGCCGGTGGGGAGGGCGGCGGGGCGGGGGGCCGGNCTTGCTGCATCTCTCTGGCCCCGGGCTCGGCGCCCTGCCGGCCCTCTACCCGCCCGCCGTGTACCCGCTCCCGACCCTGGGGGGCCAGCACCCCGCCTTCGCCTACACCGGCATCCCGCACCTGCCGCCGCCCGGCGCAGAGCACCTGAAGGCGGCCGTGGCCGGTTCCTTCGCGCTGGAGCACTGGATCCGAGCCGGGATGCTGGTGCCGAGGCTCTCCGACTTCAATGGTGAGTGACATGAGGACTGACCCTCAGTTCCGTCAGGCGGAACACGGCTCTGGGCCCTTCCAACCCCTTTCGACAACCCGGGACTGAGGTTTCCCGACCCCACCCCTTCGAGGCCCTCCGGTGGTCTGGGTCGGGACCCCACAGGGACACTGAGCCCTCCGGCCTGACCCCGATGCATGGCTCTCCCTGTACCCAGACCCGCTTCCTAGCCCGGTGGGGTGTCCCACTGCTGGGGGGGACATGACTCGCCCTCCGGAGACCGAGGGCTGTGAGGCCCTGGGGAACAGATCCGAAGGGCAAAGTCTCTCCTTACGCCGGCCCGGCGTTCCGGAGCGGCCCCGAGAAGCGCTGTCCTCGCCGCTGCCGGCCCAGCCGAACCGCGCCTACCCAGGCTGCTGGCCCCGCACGGCGCCGCGGGCTCGTTGGGCTCCTGCGGTGCGGGAAGGAAACGAAAAGACAGAAACGGCGGCAAAATCCTGCACTGGGAAACGAATAAATCCCTCCCGGTGTGGCTGGGAACGAACCCGCCCGGGTCCTGCTGGATGCGCGGCCGGATCGGGCCCCCGTGCAGGGCCGGGCCGGCGCTCCGGGTCCTGCCCGCCCATCGCGCTCGGCTCGTGGGGATCAGGGGCCGGGGAGTTCATTCCTGGCGGCAGCTGCGGGAGCCGGGCGGCCCGACAGCGTGCTCGGCTCCAGCCCTGGCCCAGTCTCTCCTGGCGGGCACCAGCAGGGCTGCGGGCAGGCACCGAGTCCCGCCCTGCTGTGATGGGCCCCTGCTGTGAAGGGTCCTGCTGGGCACGGACGGAACAAGAATTGACTTCAGACACTTGTCCCGTTGGGGACTGGTACCACTGGCAGTGTGACCTGGACCCTGCCCTGTGCTGGTCAGTGCACAGATGGGCATTAAACCATGAGTGACTGGTTAATAAAGCCCCGTCAGATTTGTTACCTGAGCTTAAAAATCTGGAAACTCGTTTGCAAAATAATAGTACTTCTAAAAGGCTGGATGAATAACAGTGCAAAAAAATATAGAGAATGAACTTGAAAAATCACATTTATTACTCCTGCCTCAAATTAATTTCTCGTCAGGTTAAAGGGAAACAGGCTGTTTTTCCCCCATGCTGTCTCCCTTTACCTGGCTTTCTCTAGACTTTAGGAAAGGTCCATCTGTGAATGTAGAGGTGTAGAATAAGCCTCCAGTGCTATGGGATATGCACACTCTTCAAACATGTCACTAAGACAAGAAAAAAGAAATCTTTATTAGTTAGACATCTTTATTATTTATTACGTCTTCCTGGTTCTCTACAGAGATCATGTTATCTTTGAAGGGTCTCAATCTGTTGGTGTATCTCAGCATCCTGGTAGCTTTTTACAGGGTTGTGTTCCACCAGAGTGGGAATGTTCCATGGCATCTGATCCTGTAGTCCTGAGTGCAGCTTCTGGCTGGGATAACAGAGATATTTGTACATCAGCCCCATTCATCTCAAAAGCAGGATATGATCTTCAGCTGGTTGTATCTAAAACCTCACCAAAAGGAAACAAATCCCAAATTATTGGCATGAGAACAATTTGTGAAGGGAGCTCTGCAGAATGTGCTGGACCAGAATGTCAATGGATCTTGTGGGAAACACTGAACAGGGCTCCTAGGGAAGTTCAGAGGGAAGAAGAGCAGTTTCTGACTCAAGTGTTACTTACCTGGGTTCTGGAGATCCCAAAAAAGGGTAGACACGTGGAGGTATAACAAGGATGCAGCAAAAGCTGCCAAAACTGTAAATTTTTAATCAGAATGACCACTGCCTCAATCCATGTCCTTACTAAAAGCTGTTTGTTCCCAATTCTGGGGAGCCCTTTGCAGTGGGGATTCTTTCCCTCCAGAGTGTCTTGTCAAATACTTCAGCAATTCTTCTGCTGTGCTGAAGGGAACTTTATTCCTGTTCACATCCTTATTTCTGTCCATTGGGAACCTTAGGGTTGTCAAGTGTGTCTTCAGCCCTTGTTCTTGTGGGCTCACTGAAGCTCTGAAATCAGGGTCCTTTGCAGCATGCCTTCTCCCTGTACTTGCCAGGACTGGTGCCAGCTGCACGCTGTGGCTGTGTCTGGGCTCATATTGCACCAGTGTGCTGGCCATGCTGTAGGGACAGGGACAGGAAAGGGCACCTGCCTAGGATGTGCTGCCTCCACAGCCCTTACTCATCTCTTTGGGGAGGGTGGTGGGCTAGGCAGGAGCCTTCCATTGTTGGCACAGGGCTTCTGGGCTGCCTGTAGTTTGTGGGAGTCCCTGTCCCACCACCCAGCCTGGACAGACAGATGGACAGGCCTTCCTGGATGTGATGGAGTGATGGAGTACAAGTGTCAATGCTACTGATGCCAGTCATACTCTCCCAGGAGCAGTGGACAGATGGCTGTAAGAGATGAATCTGAAAGCCTTCTAAGACATACTATGGATCATTCCAGGGGGAGATCACCCTTGAGATTTATTTAAAGGGAATTCCAGGACTAAATTCTGGAATAAATTCCTTATTTGGGTGCATGTGTAGCAATGTTTTGCAGGTGTGGTCTAGTTTGATCTTCTGGGGACAGTCAGGGAGGGGGAAGCAGCAGGACAGCCCATGAACTGTAAGCTCTGTGGATATTCATGGCACACATTGTATTCTCCCTGCTATCACCTGTATGTGGGGAGGTAGGATGCCAGGGAGGCAGTCTGAGACAGTTGGTACCCTTAGGAACCTGGGCTTGGGTGCTGGGCTCCCTCAGAGCAGTGCCCCTGCTGTGAGGCAGGTGGGGGCTGTGCCTCCCTCACTAGCTGCCTGTGCAGAGCTGCATGCAGTGCCTGGCTGCCTCTGCTGCAATGCAGAGTGAGAGGCCTGTGGAAGGCCTGGGTGCAGGAGCAGGCGTGCCCTTGCTGCAGGAAGCAGGGATGCTGCCTGCCCAGGTTCTGCTATCCCCAGCCTGGATCCCTGTCCTGGGGCTTTGAGCACCTCCTGAATCACCCAGGGGTAGCATTTGGCACTGGAGTGCCATGCCTATTAGTTTTTCTGGGAGTTGTGATTTATTTGCCCTGTTTGTCAGTGTGGAAATGTACTGCAGTGGTGGGAGCCAAGTGCCAGGTACCCACTGCAGCTGAGAGCTGTAGAAGTGGGGAGCAGTGACATACAGCTGTAGACTCTCAGGAACAGCAAAGGATCCTCTCCGAGAGACCTGGTGCTTAGATGGCTTTCCTCCACACCACTTCCTTGCATCACCCACTCACTAACTTGATGGCCTGGACCCCAAATCAGATCCTGCCCTTGATGGCAGAGAGCTTGCTGATGGGCTGTGCTGGGCTAGGAGAGCAGGCAGGATAAGTCTTACCAAACTTGTTCAAAAAGCAATGCCTTCCAAGGCTCACTAGGTTTACAGTGGTCTGGTGTCAGCTGAAAATATGGGCTGGGAAACAGCTGGCAAGAAGCAATCGAGGTTTAATGGTGGAGCAGGCAAGGGGCTTGCAGAGGTAGCAAATGCCCCTACACATGCTGCCCCACAGATAATGGCCAGGGCTGCTGGCAGCTCAGAAAAAGCCTCTGGTGATGACCCTGATGCTGAGACAACCTCCCTCCCTTCCAGCTCTGACATCTGGAGAAACACCTAAAACAGTCAGGGTGTTAATTTCCTCTCCTTTATCTGCCAGAGCACAAAGTTAAGTGAACTATAGTTAAACAAACCAAATTAAAAACAAGTGAGTTAATATCAACCTAGGATTACCCTTGTTATCAAGTAGACGGAACTGTATCAAATAAACCAACAATTCTTTATAAGCTTTGTCTAATTATCCAGGAGGCACCTGCCTTGCAGAGCTCCTGGCCTCAGACTCAGAGGGCATTCCTGGCCCCAGGCCAAGCAATTTATTTACTGATACTGCAGCCAGATGCCAGGCAGCCATTAGGGGGTCCAAGCCCTGCAAGGCTGCAGAGATGTTGAGACGAGCGCTCTCATCCTGTGTGGAGTGCTGGAGCAGAAAATAAATCCTTTGGCAAGCAGAGGTGTGATGCTGAGGCAGTCACTGGTCTTCTGGTAGCAACTGGATAAGATGGAAAACCTTCCCAAAGGTAATTCTTTCTGAGGTGTTGATTGTGAGAGGCATGGGTTCATAGCTCAGTTGACACTTACATTAAACCCTGGGAGGGATGCTTGCTCTGCATCCCCTGGGAGGATTCTTTGTCCATGTGGCAGCCTGCCACAGGACAAGGAGGGATGGGACTCAGCAAAGCATGCTGGCAGGAGAGGCTGGAGCTACCAGCAGCTACTGCCTCATTCCTTCAGTCTCAGCTTCTACCTCTTTCCTTTCTTCTTTCCCCATTGAGAATCTGCAGATCCTCTTTAGCCATACTCTCTCCACACAAAAGAGCTAGAGCCCTTTAGGAAAGGTAACAGCAGAGCTGATGGCGGACATGTTGGTCATTCATGTCCATGAAAACCTGCTGCTGTGGGTGGCTGAAAGTCAGCTGTATTGGCTTGGGCTTACTCCACCTGGTGTGGAGGCCAAATCTTGAACAAGTTACAGTGGGGAGCAGTGGTGACAGATAAGTATAGCTGCTGAAGGGTGTGTTGTCAGAGGAGGTCACAGGTTAGGTGTCCAGCCACACTCCGTAGGCTGGGCACTGGACTGGTGGTGGCTCAAACTGTATGACAGCACCACAGAGGGGTTTGAGGACTGGGGGGGTTTTTTGTCAGCACTGGGGCAGGAGGCAGGGTGAGTTTCCAAGGAAGTCGGGCTTTGTACAATGTTTGTAATGGGCATGTTGCACTGAAACTGAATTGGACACTGAGAAGGAGAAGTCGGGGCTGGCAGCAGGACCATGCTCCAGAAATCAGTCCCCAGCATTGCTAGTTATTTGGGATGTATCCTATGTGGATTTATTTGACTTTTGGATAAACTTTCTGTGCTTCTTTTCCTTGCTAGACTGAGCAGTCCTCAGCAGCTCACCTGGGGAAAAGTGAGTCTCTTGAGAGAGTGTTGTCGAAGCAGGCTGCCTTCCAGGCTCCTCTGAAGCTGGACAGACCAAACTTGCATTGCTTTTAGGATTGAGATTCTTCTGTGAGGCACTTCTGTGCCTCTACTCTTCCCACATCTGGTTTTAGTCTGGTCACATATGACCTTGCTAGAGGAGGCACAGAGGAGCCTTTGAGGTTGATCTGAAGGATTTCTGTGCTCCCTGGAGCCAGGATGCCATGTCCTAGGAGCTGAGTCCTGGGCTCTCTGCTTTGGAGTGGGGAATTCAGACTGGGAATATGATACCTCTTCACTGCTGGACCCTCCATCTCCAGAAAGCACAGAGCTCCTGGATTACTGGATGCTGAGAGGGCGCAACCTCTTCCCTTCTCTTTCCCCAAAACATTCTCTACAGACCGTGCTCAGAAAGAGAAACTACCACTGGAGTGGCCCTTCCCTGACCTGGTACAGCCAAACTGCACAGTGCAGCCTCATTGCAGGGAGGGACTCTGGGGCTCCAGATGATCCAGCCATCCTCCTATCTCTGTCAGCAAAGGAGGCTCACTGGGACCCAGAGTCCTTGGGCTGTTGGACACTGCCCGGGGCTGCTTTGTGTTGTGCCCCACAAAATGAATTTCCAACTCACCAACACAATGAATTTCCCCTCCAGTTCTCTATGATGCATCTCTGGTCTTTCCCTCCCCAAGGAGCTGCAAAGGGTGTTAGCTTGGGCTGCCCCATCCCTGCAGATGCTAGTTCCCATAACACTCATTTCCTTAGCCAGAGGAAGCCTTTGCAGACCTGTTTGGTCCCATGTCTCCATGGAGGATTTGTACAGCCAGAGCATCCACAGCCAGTCAGGGCCCAGACAGCTGCCAGACTCTGCAGAGCTGAGACATCTTTCATCTGGATTTGTCCTGGAAATCTTTTGAACCTCTCATTCGATTTTAGCCTTGAATATGTTTAATATGCAAAATAATCCATCGTGTGTGTTGTAATCATTGGCACAGTGTGTCTCTTTTCTGTCAGTCCCTTGTTTAACTGGCCAGTTGCTACGAGGTGGGTCCCACAGACTCTCTCACCTGGCACTGAGGGGCTACAGGCAGAAGAACGGGTTGTGTCTATCCTGCTCCCATCAGGCATTTGCACAGCCCTAGCTCAGCCTGTGTTCTCTCTGTTTGACCCACCCAGCATCCAGGTACTTGGGATGAAACCTGTGTTGTGATCAGTTAATACCTGTTTCATAAATTCCTGCCTCATGCGTCATGACTATGTTTGTGAAGGGCTTGGTGGACACCCCAGGAGATGGGCAGGTAGGGATCAAAGCTGGAATCTGGGGGAGATAACATGAATGGTGCCCCATGCCCAGCAGAGTGGGTGAGTTGGAGTGGCCCTTGCCAAGCACGGCACACTTGTGGGGCCAGGATGCTCCATCTTGTTGCCCAAGATGTGTCTGCAGGGATGTGCCAAGGTCCTTTTGCATTAGTGCCCACCACCACCACCCCCCATTCTCTCCCACACCCCTCCCTGCTGCTCCAGCACTTTATTCCCAGCTGCAAACCCCTGGGTTTGATTGCTGCTGTGGTGCTGGGAGAAGCAGTAAAAGCTGAACCCCAGGGGGACAATAAAGCCAGTGGAGAGGAGATAAGCACGGATCAAACAGAGTGCGGCAGCCACCCCGTGCTGGACTCTCAAAGGTCCCTTTGTTCTGCTGCCTCCTGATTCAGTGGCGCTCTGCCTTCAAGGGCTGCAGGCGAGATAGTGGAGCTCATGGACAGCCCCACCACAGCCCCTGGCCGTTGAGCTGCCACCTGTGCTGCCCAGCAATAAAAAAAGAGAATTAATTTCAGTCACAGCACTGATCCCAGTTGTACACCGAGGCGTGATAACATATCTCACTGGTTTCTATCGGGCAATAAAGCCATTATTGGGGTGGGAGATGATGGAGACATTCACCTTCCTCCTCATCCTGGCTTTGCTGAGGGGTTGTCCCCCTACCAGTCTGCTGTGCCCTGACCCCCACCCACTGTGTGCTTTACAGCTGCTCCGCAATCTGGCCTGATGGGGAAGTGCCGTCGGCCCCGCACAGCATTCACCAGCCAACAGCTCCTGGAGCTGGAGAACCAGTTCAAGCTCAACAAGTATCTGTCCAGACCCAAGCGTTTTGAGGTGGCCACGTCGCTGATGCTCACTGAGACACAGGTACCTTGGCCCTGGGGGGATGGAGCATAGCACAATGGAGCTGCCATGGGGGCAAGTCAAGGTCATGGGCAATGTTAATGCCCTCAGCCCCACGCCCCACTGTTCCCATCAGTGCCCCTTCCAGGGCATCTCCTGTAGAGACCTGCCTGGTGGGCTCCAGGCTCTTCTCTTGTGAAGGACACCCCAGAAATATTGCTCCTCTTTTTACCTGGCACCCCCAGCTTGGGTTTCAGAGCCTTCCCATCCCTCAACATGCTGTGGGAGGGGTCTTTTTGTGGGGTTAAAATGAAAATGTCCCTGTGCATTTTCTTGGCTGGAGGCTGGGTGGAGGGAAGGCTGCAGCTGCCATTATTCCTCTCCCTGTGACAACCTCAGCCTCTTTGCACATGCCTGTAGCACCATGGGATGCCCCACAATGAAGAGGCTTTGGGGGGACCCTCCATGCAGGGAAGGTGAGGGGGTGAGTGGGGACAGGATGGGGCAGGGTATATCCTTTCCTATGGGGGCTTTCCCTTGGCAGGTGAAGATCTGGTTCCAGAACCGTCGCATGAAGTGGAAGCGGAGTCGCAAGGCCAAGGAGCAGGGGGCTCAGATGGAGGCTGAGAAGCAACGAGGGCTCAGCAAAACCTGTGAGAAGTTGCTGCCCAGCGAGCCCCAGGGACAAGCTGCTGAAAGCCCCGAGTTCATGGGGCACAGCCCTGACTCGGGCTTCCTGCACTGCAGCACTGCCGAGCTGAGCTATGGCCAGGACTCTTCTTGCTCGGGGGGCGAGGAAGAGGAGGAGGATGAGATGGGTGCCACAGAGAGGAAGATTGGCTCTGTGTTGTGAAAGACGAATGGAGCGAGCTGGGGAGAGGGCCAGGCTGTGTTGTGGGGGTTCTCTTTGCTGGCAGACACAGACTGTGCCTGGAAGGAGCAAGGGGCTGCAGGGCACCTGCCACCCTTTAACTTATGTGTGTTTGGATCCTATTTAACTTGTAATTATTCCTCTGTGTGTATCTGGAGGAGTCCCCAGATCCCTCCCCTATAAAGCTGTTATCTGGATGCCTATGCTTTTCCTTAGGGGATGGGAAAATCCCTTGTCCTGCTACTGTGCTGTCCTACCAAGTCTCTGGGGAAAAAGGTGGGGAGAGCAAACTGGGACAGCTGGCAGCCTGCTGGCACAACTGGAGGAGAGACACTCTGGACCCTTCTTTGACTGCATTGCCACTTCCTACAGATCTGACAGTGCCTGGAGGAGCACATCCCAGTGTGGTGCCAGCTTGTCCTTCTCCTTGGTGGCATGATGGGCTAGGAAGGATGCCCAGGTTGCATGCCAGCCTACCCTGCCGCTTCCTGCACCAGTAGCATCCCTGGTAGGGTCCGTGCTTTGCAGGGCAAAACTGTCCTGTGAAGCTAAGCTGATGCTGTTTTCCATGCTGCAATTAGCCTGGTTGCATTGGTGTGGCATTGCCCCAAATAAGTGGGGAGGAAGGGAGGCAAGAAAGTGCTCAGGCTGTAAAGGCTCAATGCTGCGGTGAGCTCCCCTCTCCCATGGTGATACTTAACCTCTCTAAGTTCCTTTCTGAACTTGTTTCATTATGCTCTTGAGACCTTGCTCACTCTGACTGGGCTGAAATCAACCTTTGGTAGGAGGAGGATGATTGACACCCTCTACCACTTCCCTAGAAACACGAGGGTTAAGCACTGACTCCCCGTAAGTAAGCAGGCTGCCCATGTCCTTACAGAATGCTGAAGGGTCCTGGAAAGCCCTACAGATCTCCCATGCTTCCTGTGCATTTCCTGGGTCTCCCCTTGGGGTGCTGGGATGGCGGTGAAGGCAGAGGGGGCAGCCCTGCTTCACACTCCAGTGCACGTAGAGCTGCAGGGGTGGAGCAGGCTGGGCCGGGGTGGGTGACCCATTCCCAGACACACCATGATGTCCCTCTTGTCACACATCGTGCTGTCGTTTCCTCCCCCTGTCTGTGCCTGAGAGTGGCAGGGAGAGCTGTCTGCCCCGGACTGGTGGTGGGGGTGGGAATTGCTGAAGTGCAGCGGTCCCTGTGGAATGCTGGGTCATCTCTGGCAGGCAGACAGTGATGAAAGGGACAGGTAAGCGTTGGTGCGGGTCTGTGACACATCGCAAGGCTGGGAAAAGCTTGTCAATGTCTGGGGGGCAGCACCCTGGCCAGGGGGATAGATGCGATGTTCTTGGGACGGAGGGGTGGGCAGGGGAAGCAGGTGACAGGAAAGAGGAGCATGGAGACGGAGGGACGGATGGATGACGGTCCTGTGTGGGGGGACAGTGACCCACAGTGGCTGCTGGCAGCTCAGCAGTTTCCCCCTGGGTACACGGCATACTCACCGCCCAGATTCCCTCTCCCCAGGCAGTCCATCTTCAAGACATGCAGGTGTCCAGACCCCTGGAATTGCCCGGTGGGGACCTCTGGTTCTGGGGAGGCTGCAGCCCTTGCTCCAAGGGGATAGGTATGAGCTAGGGTAGGAGCAGGTGCCAGGAACCTGCCGTGGTTGGTGTAACGTGGGGCAAGAGAGAAATAAGTGCGGTGTAGGGGCGAGAATACAAGGAAAGAAAGAAGGGATGGGGAAGCATGAAAGGATGGTACTTAATTCCCTGCCATTGCCGTGTGGGGACAACAGAGAAGGGGAGAGCCATTGCTCCAGGCGAGTTGTGACGGCTCCCAGCAGGAGCACAGGACTGGGCACAGAAATGCTGGCATCTGCCAGCCCATGGCTGCAGGAGCATCAAGGCCAAAGACATCTATCGCCTGATACCCAGCCTGGCTCAGCAGGAGACCACAGGGAGTACCACCCACTGGAGCAGGGCTGAAATGGGGGAACAGGAATGGTAAAGGCAGAGAGGAAAAGGCGAGAAGGAAAGCAACAAAAGTGCCAGGAAGGAGGAGGGGAGCTGAAGGCATGTCACAGGCTTAAAACGTTCACCTTGATGGGCCATGACAGGTTTAATTTCCAGAGTACAATCATTAAAGTGATGGATGGGAGGCATTCATCTCGCGCCTGGTGCACTCAGGCCCACCGTGGCTGCAGGAGGGTTTGTTTTGTTGCTGTTATTTATGAGGTTGTTTCTGGAGAAGCCAGGCACTCATCCAGAGCTAGGGGGACAGAGGAGGGGACGCAACTGATGCTGGAAGAGTTAGAGTGCTGATTTACAGCTGGGCTGCTTAGCTGGATGACTCATTTGTAAACATCGACAGATGCCATTAAAGCTGCATCGCCTTCCTGCCCCTGCCCGGGCACTCTCCCTGTGTGGTTTGATGCGGCCAGCCCCACTCTCCACCACAGTGCTGCCTGGGCACCCTGGAGGCACTATCTGTCCCTCCCCACTGGAAAAATGAAGGTCCTGTCTCTTTGAGGGTCATCCAGGGCACTGGGAAGATGTCCCATGGCTGTGGTGGTGCTCCATGAGAATGATGCCTGATGGGCTCATCCAGCCAGGGCTCCCCAGTGACCCGTAACTACTTTTGGCAATGATAACAACTTGTTACTTGTGTCACCAATGCTCCAAGGAGCTTAGGATCACCTGGCCCCATTAAGGTGTCACTCCATCCCTATGAGAGCACTCTCCAGCCTGCTGCAGCCTTTGCCACCCTGCAATCCCCACACTGTCCTCACTCATCCATCCGATGCACCCACGGACTTCACGGCCCCTCTTTGCTGGCTCAGCTTTATGGTGCCGCCCCCCCCTTGCACTCATCCTCAACACCCCTCGCCCCGCGCTCTCTCCTGCATCCCTGCATACCGCCCTCCTCCATCTCCTTTTCCTTGAACGTCCCATCTGCCCTTGATCTCTGTCTCCCTCCTGCACCCCTCCTCACCGGCCTCCTTCCCCCCTGCACGTTCTCCTGACCCCGCCTGCCCGCGCCCTCTCCCTGCCCCGGTCCCGTTCCCTCTCCCCCATCCCTGCGCGTCCCTCCGTCGCCCCCTGGCGGCCGCCGCTGCCCGCGCGAATTGACCCGCGGCGGCCGCCGTCGTCGCTCCGGGAGCCACTGCGTCCCGTCTCCATGGCAACGCCGGCCGGCCCGCACGGCGCCGAGGGGTCGGGACCGGGACCGGGACCGGGACCGGGACCGGGACGGACGGCACCGAGGTGCCCCGGGCTCCCGGTGCTTTAGGGAGCCGGGCTGGGATCGAGGGAGCTGAACTGGCCCGGGGGCGATGGTGACTCGTGTCCAGGCTTCTGCTGCGCTCCGGGGGCAAGCAGGGTTATAACGGAGCGGGCCGTGCCCCGGGGAGCCGGGCAGGCGCTCGCTGTGGGGAACAGGGTCCCGCCACAGCCATCCACACGGGGCTCGAGGGGGCCAGGCCAGGCTACAAAGCGCAGCTTTGCTGCACTGTGCTCTGTGGGCCGATAGTGGGCAGGGCTGTGCTATCCAGCGGCAAGGAGAGCCCTTCCACAGGGGCTCGGCTGCCGGTCATGACCCACAGGTCATCGGGACAGCCGGGGTCTCTGCAGAGGGCTGGACTCAGCTGCAGACTGGGGACACAGCGGGGGCTGCTCCCCTGCAGGGAGAGGGTTCAGCCCCACCAGGAGCCTGAGGGGGGTTGCTGGGAGTGCCCGGCCCTTGGCAGCAAAGGCTTTGTGGGTGCAGGAACAGCATGTCTGAGGAGTTTTCCCTCTTGTTTCTCAGATGCTTGCTCAGGTGCATGACGAGCCCCAAAACTCTGACTCTTTTCGGAAGAGTGGCTATGACAGGAAGGTGAGCGGAGGAGCAAAGAGTGCTACTGATGCGGGTGGATTGTCTGGCAGGCAGGGAGGAGAGAAAGAAAAAACGTTTAGCCTTTGCATCCATGGTTCATCACACCTTTTAGTGTCTGCTGTTTGGGCTGTGGCCGGGAGATGTCCTCTCTGGACCCCGGAGCAGGGCTTTTGGAGACTCCTGGAGTTTTACCGCGGAGTGGCTCCTCTCATCCGTTGCCAGAGTCAGAAACCCTTAGGGTAGAGAAAAGGCTGTTTGAGTGATTTCTCCTCCCTTCCTCCCAAACTGCTACTCCCTGAGGTGTCTGCAAGAGAGGCAAAGAAGAAGAAAGTCATATTCTGGGGCATTGAGGTGCCTGAAACACTCAGCTGGCATGGCTGGGAACTTGGAAAAGAGATGATCAAGCACCTGACCTTGAAAAATGTTCATGGGAAGGCCCAGAAGCTGAGTTACAGGTGCGTGGGAAGTTTGTTTGTTCTTTGTACTCCTCAGGCTCTCTCTGCATCTTCACTCCTCCTGCTGTACCAGTTACATCAGCACCTTTTCTGAGATTCACCTTCCTTCTCCCCTTGAGTGCTACGCTGGAGACAATGTGTGCACCCTTACGTTGCAGGACAGAAACCTGCTAATTCAGAAACACAGGCCTTGTTCCTGGCAGAAGTCTGTTAAATGAAATGCCTTGTTTTAAATTCTGTTTTGCTGATACTTCTGTCTGTGAGGCATTTCCAGTCTAGTGAGATTTTAATTGTGGATGTATGCCAGCCAGTCACTAGTGTGACCTAAAACCATTGCTCCCAGAGTCCCTCTGGATGTTGAGCCATTCCAGCAGTCCCTGTGACCCTCCCTGCTCTGAAACTCAAATGTGTCTGCCCTATGTGTTTTGCTCATACTGCATGTCCTGAAAACATAAAATATTGTTCAAGGAAGGGGTAGGTACTTAGAGCTGGGAATAGGTTTTCAGGACACTTGGGTTCTGTCCCTCTCTACTATTTTGTTGCCAAAGTACCCTTTGGGTCTAGTGTGTAAGGTGCTTCTAAATTGTGGGGTCTGGAGATGTTGGTTATTTATTCTCTTTTCTGCTAACTTAAGCTGCCCACCCTCAGACAAAATCTCTTGTTTTGATTTTGTTATCTAGAGCTCCTTCCACACCATTCTTCTTCACAGTTTTCCCGCAGCCGATTACTCTGAACCCTGGTATGTCTGTGACTCTGCCCATCGTTTTCCGGCCCAGTGAAAAGGTAAAGCAGCAACATCACAACTGCTCTCAGTGCTCAGGCTGCATTCCGGGGGAGGGCAGTGGGCCTCTGCCTTTCTTGTGCTTTCTGATTTGTTTTCACTTGAATGCATGAGTCCTTGGGGAAATTCTAGCATAGAAGGAGTGGGCAGAATGACCTTCCTGTTCTCTCCATATCTTCATTACCTGAGGGAGCCCTAATCCCTGAGTTCTCTGCAGAGTTTTCCAGTAGTTATGAGAGAAATCCTCACAAAAAGTATTATTCCAGTTTTTCATGTACTACTTCTGTCTTTCAACACAGTAAGATAAAGTGTTTAAACTATCCACACCTGGTTTGATCCCAAGGAAACACATCTGGGTTGTTTTAGTGCAGAACCTTGGGTTGAGGGGCTCATTTTCTGCCTTCCTACATGAGATTCCAAAGCCTCTACATTCAAGGGCTACCAGTTTTCTAAAGGGATGTCAGGGGACTCCCTTTTGGATGGAGGGTGTTTCTGGAAGCTTTATTTTAAACAGCAATGATTCTTTTTATCCAGACCTTTTTCTTATTTTTCAGGTTGTTTGTACTGCCTGTCTTGGCTCTGAGTGTTGATCTCTGGCTCTTGTCGATAGCTGTATGTCTTTGATGTGTATCTCTGTCCTAGCCATAGAGCATGGTCATTGGAGAAATTCCCAGTACCCTGCTCTCTTAGTATCATGATTTTCTGATGACTGTTCAGTGTTCCCTTTATGAAATAAGCTGCTGGCCTTGTTCCATTTTCAGTGAATAGTTTGTCTGCAGCACATCAATCGCTAAAGCAGAAGGCTGCCTTTCTTAGAGAGAGCAAGGACTGTGTGTGCTGCAGTGTCCAAGGTCTCTCCTTACCTGTATAAGTGTTACTCAGGAGGCCTGACAAATGGGAAGCATAGAAAACACATATCTTTCAATTCCTTCTATCTTGGCTTGTTAGCAGATCTCCTGAGGCTATTTGTACACAGTGGTGTCAATGCTGCATCTTTCAGTTGTGTGTTATCTGCTTGGATCTCTAGCTGACAAAGCATTTAATCAAAGATTGATACTTCTGTGCTCATGGAGCTCAAAGAAAGGCTGTACATGCTTCAGTTCAGCTGAATTGGGATCTTGAAAATACTGAAAGAAATCCATCTGCATTGAAACAATGAAGGTGTTTCAGGTGAAACTAATGTGGCCTTCAACTGCTCTCCATGAGGGTGTCTGTGTGTTCCCTGACAGAGGAGTATGCCTGAGTACCTTCCACATTGCCTGCCTTTTCTGAGTGATTCACATGCTCTCTGTCCTGCACAGAGGCCTCCACTGGTGCCTCTGTTGCCAACATTTTTTTCCCCACCACTTGCAGTGGTGAAGGTGACAGATATCCATGGGTGGGAGCTGCAGCACCTGCAAGGTGGAATCCATTTAACTGCTATCTCTCTTTGCTTTTCTGTGCAGAGGGATTATGAAGACAACATCTTCTTTATGAAAGCTGAGGGTGAGTTCTCTGTCACCCTGCATGCTATGCTTCCACGCTTCTGTCTGTCCATCCCAGCCGCTGTCCAGTTGCCTGTCTGTGCTATCCATGATGCTACGGAGGCGGCGTTTCCTGTGTGCAACGTTGGGTGAGTGAGAGGTGGCTAAGCAGACACTCTTTCTGTTTTGTCAGGTATTTTGCCACTTTCTTGGACTATCCAGTGAATGCAGCTCATTCCAGTGGTTATTAGTTCTGTTGGCTGCTTTAACAGGACGCAAAACACTGCCGTCCCTAAGGTCTTGGCAGAAAAGGCAGCAGAATGGTAGTACAGGTCACTGTGGGCACATCTTGGCATCTCACATCTGTTTGTTGCCAGTGTATGCTGAGAACCATTCACACACAGGAACAGGTGGGGACAAGCACATTGTCCCACTGAGAACATCCCACATTCACTGGAAAGGCCTGGGCTTCCATTTAACTGAAGGCAACCTGCCCAGCATGAACAGGGAGAGATGAGTTACCAGCTGGAAACATTTTAGTCATTTGGGAGCAAGGATGCTCCCAGTTAGCAAGATTTGTCCTATTTTGATGAGGAAGGACAGTACTGTAGAAAGGAATGCAGTGAAGTTCCCAGGCAAGGAGGAGATGTACTTCCAACCAAGGGATTCCAAGCATTTCAAGTGTTTCAGTCTCCACCTGGAGAAATAATTTGTTACAAGTGAGAGGCCCAGGATGTTGGAGGGTAAGGATGGTAAGCAGCACATAGCTTAGATCAATAAAATAGAAAAAGCTGATGGTATATCATGTTCTTTGCAGAAATCAAACAAGCAAAGGGGGTTTTGGAAAACTGAACAAGGTATTAGGGAAATGGCTCAATCCTCTTTTCTCACTTGAGCATATAACAGAGGAACAAATAGTAATTTAAATTAAGTAGCTGCAAGTCTAGATACAGGAAAAGCAAATACTTAATTGTGGAACTGATTTGCTTGCTATCACCTTATGGTCATTAATAAAGTTCTTAGCTGTAATAACTAAAATTCATTGAAGTGTGAACAGAGCATTTGCAGAGACTAGACACAAATTTCTTCACAGTATCACATATTTGTCCACCTGCATTTGGGATTCTTCCATTCTGCACTGGTTTCTTCACATCCTAACTGACTAACCTATTGGGAAATGCCCATCCTATGCATGATTGCACAGGCAGCAAATGATCCAGTGATCTGCTTAAAATGTATCTCCATTTCCTAGTGATCTTGTTAGCATCTTTACCTGGGAGACACCAAGGCCTTTCTTCATGGATCCTAAGAGTGGCACACTGAACCCAGGTGCTCAGTGCATGGTCAAGGTGGTCTTCAAGCCCGAGGTGGCTGGGGTGCATTATGCAACAGCAACATGCTGGTTTGGAGGTGAAGTGAAACAAAAGAGGACAATCAAGCTAAAAGCCCTGGGTGAGTCTTTCTTGCATTTAACACTCAAAGAAATGTGTATTACCCCAAACTCCGGAATAGCATTCCACAGGGATATATGGAGGGCCTGCTCTCTGAGGCTCTGCCACATTTGGCTCAACCCAGTGATGAGCAAGGGAAGCCTACACTTCCCAGGGCAAAGGATGTTGGCCCTTTGGAAGTGGCCTGTGGAATTCTCTAATGTACTTTTGCCAATTTGGAAGTGTTATCTGAAGAGACAGAGGGTCCAATATGCTCTGTGGCATGCTTTGTCCAAACCAGCAATTCCAAGGCCTGTTTAAGTTGACAGAAGGGAACAAATGAGAGGAATTCACTGGAAAAGGCCTCCACAAACTCATGGCTTTGTCTGCACTCAGTGTCTCTTTTCTGTCCCTGCTAGACAGAGAAGCAGAGGGAAATTTCTAAAGCTTTCTGGATGCAAGCTAAAATAAGCAATGATTTCATTAGCAAGTCCATGCCTGAAGTGACTTGTATGGCCACTAACAAACAAAAAATGTGATTCTGAGTTAAGTAAATGAGGGCTAGAAGGGAGTTTATTTGGTTCAAAGCAGGGCCAACTTTGAAGGCAGATCTAGCTTCCGAGTTAGCTGAGGTTCTTCAGAGGCTTGTCCAGTTGAATGTTGAATATTCAAGAGTGGAGGTTCCCCCTGTTTTTCCTAATCCAGTATACTATTCTCTTTAACAGCCAAATACCCCTGCCTGAGTGTGAGCGTGACAGGAACGAGTTCTGAAGGTATACAGCTTGGAAACTTTCAGGATGTCCTGTGTTTTGGATCAGTACCAGTGGGGACAACTGTGGAGAAGTCTGTGGAAATCTTCAACATGTCTGTGGTATGGGGAGAGGGAGATTGACTTCTTGTGAGAAGCTTCCAAGCTGACACATTTCTCTGGGATATGTGGTCTTGTCTATCTCCCTTAGTGCTGTGAAAATAACCTAAGTGTGAATGTGAATGAAGCAGAGGTGATAAGCCTTCCCCTACCAACCATGCCATTCGCCCTTGCCTTCCAGCTACAGTGCTAGCAACTTAGCCATTTGCAGTGTGGTGTTGGTTTCCCCCTGCTTCCCTTCTGTGCTTGGTCCAGATCACCATGTCCTTTGCATCCTGCAGCTCTTCTGCCCGCTCTGGACAACTCCATCAATCCTGTGTGGCAGTTGTGTCAGTCTCAAATTGTTGTGTGTGTGTCCCAGGCAACTGATGGATCTTCCACTGCCCTCTGTGGAATGCAGCCCAGTGAATTGTTCAATTGTGAATTGAAAAGTCAAATGGATTTGAGCACCTTGTTACCTGTGCCAGCCCATCCCAGCCTCTTAAGTGATGGATCTACTCAGAGGCTGCTGACATGGATGACAGCAGTGCTGACTCCTCCACAGGCCCTGCAGCTTGGGAGTTGAAAAAACACACTCATATTTGTACTGTTATTGTTCACACTGCAGTGGTGCTCAGCATTGCCAGGCAAGGATCAGGACAGCTTTTTTAAGGGTCTTGAGTAAGGTGTCAGAGCACCAGCTTTGTTTTTTTGGGAAAAGAAGACCCATAAACAAGGTGGAACTGTGGATAGAGGGAAATAAGTTACCTGCCTGCATGTTCCCCTGGTCGCAGCAGTCATTTACGCTATTTTGGCCCCTAGGGGACACCTTGAGCCATCTTTCCACCTACCAGGAGGAGCACTCTAACCCCAGAGATCACTGGGAGTTTTGCTGCAGCCTGCTGATTTCTGAGCACGTTGAGGGAGCTTGTTGCCACCGTTCTCCCTCAGAACAAGATGGCAGAGGTTTGATGCACAGCGGTTCTGTGGTGGCCTTGGTGTTCTTGGTGGTGTTCAGCACGGCTGAAAACTACAGTTCTTACCTGATTAGTGTCCTTCATTCAGAGCCATCCTGGTTCATGTTGGCTCCTTTGTTAACCTGTTTCTTTTCTACTTGTAGGTTGATGCACCATGTAGAATAGAACGAGCAAAAGACCCTCTGCTTCGTGATTACGTTTTCTCCTGTGATGTGTCCCATGGTGTTGTCCCTGCCAAAGGGAAACTGGTCTTGTGCATACGGTTCCAGCCCCAAATAGTAGGAGAGCACAGTACTGACTATTTCACTATCATATCTGCTGGAGACCACTTGGAGACTGTTCTGAAAGTGGTTGGCTCATGTAAAGGTATCAAAGCCTTTCCCATTTCTCCCTGTCAGCTTCTTACCACTGGAGGGAAAAGGTTAGTGCTTGGGGAAGGACTAGGAACTATCATAGCCTGCAGTCACAGACTAAACTGCTGCTGGGATCTGGCTGTCCCTGGTGTATCGTTTGGGATTTATACTTGCTTGACTGTTTTAAATGAATGTCCAACTGTTTGCTAGGACTAGTGGGTTTGCTGAAGAGTTGAATCTATTTGAGAATATCAGTTAAGTGCAGCAGTATCTTGTGACATGTTGGAAGAAACAGCTGTGACAGGTTCAGGATCTTATCTTGCATGTTGTGCTAGGTCCTTCCGTGTCCCTTCACCAGTATTCTGTGGATTTTGACTGGATCAGTCTTGGAGAAAGTTTGGTGCGGACACTGAAAATCAGCAACGCGTCAGATGTCCCGGCCTATTATCAGTTTGATATTGATTGCAAAGGGAGTGTCTTCTCCTTGGATCGCCCCTGCGGAGTCTTGGAGGGCACAACAACACTAACACTGAAGGTGGTCTTTCAGCCTACTCACCCGATGAATTATCACCGCAGAGTCGCGTGCCTTGTCCACCACCAGGTATGGGAGGCAAAGGGTAGTTTCATTGCTGTGATGCTTTAGAGGCATCTTCCAGTGTAATCCAACAGGACTGGCCTGTCTCACTTAGTAGTCACTCCAAATTTCTTCCCACTGCATTTTCATTGATAGCTATTGTAGAATCGTTAAGATTGGAAAAGATCATTGAGTCCAACTATTAACCCAGCACTGTCAAGTCCACCACTAACCATGTCCCCAAGTGCCACATCTACATGTCTTTTAAACACCTCCAGGGATGATGATTCAACTACATCCTTGGGCAGCCTGGGGTGACAACAATTTTGGTGAAGAAATTTTTCCCATTATCCAATCTAACCATTGCCCAAACACAACTGGAGGTCATTTCCTCTTGTCCTATCACTTCTTACCTGGGAGAAGAAACCAGCCCCACCTAGCTACACCCTCCTTTCAGATAGTTGTAGACAGCAATAAAATTCCCCTTGAGCCTTCTTTTTTCCAGGCTAAACACCCCCACCTCCCTCTCATTCCTCATAAGTCTTGTGCTCCAGACCCCTCACCAGCTTCATTGCCCTTCTCTGGACACACTTCAGCCACTCAGTGTTTCTCTTGTACTGAGGGGCACAAAACTGAACATAGTAGTCAAGACACAATCTCACAAGTGCTGAGTACAGGGGGACAATCACTGCCCTGGTCCCGCTGGCCACACTACTTTTGATACAAGCCAGGATGCCCTTGGCCTTCTTGGCCACCCCGGCACACGCTGGCTCATGTTCAGCTGTTGTCAGCTGTCACCTAACAGGTGCTTTTCTGATGAGCAGCTTTCCAACCACTCTGCCCCAAGCTTGTAATGCTGCCTGGGGATTATTGTGACCCAAGTGCAGGACCTGGACCCTTGTTAAGTAGAATCCCTATGGTGCAGGTTCCTACCAGCAATAGGATGTGGACAGTCAATAATGCCTGTGGATAGGGTGAGGTGCATCCTCTGTGGCTCTTGTCCATTTAGGTCTCTCTCCTAACTTTAGCTGCATACCTGTGCACTGAGTGCCTTCAATTTTCACTCCAGTTTCAAGAAAGTTCTTGTCTCACACTGAGACATAAAGTAAATGGCAGCCTAAAACTGCAGATGCTAAGCCTTGCCCAGCATGGTTTTGGAATTGAGATGCTGGTATGGTGAAATTCTCAAAGCAATCACAGGACAGTTTATTCCTTATTATCCTGCCTTGTGTTTTCCCAGGAACCCATGTATGTGGACTTTTTTGGTACTTGCCATTCAGACACGGCTAAGCCAACCACCCTTCAGAAAAGACACCTCTCCTGGTACCGAACCAACATGGTGAGGGGACTGACCTTCTACCCCCCTGATATCCTGAGTGTGATGCTGAAGGATGGGAAGTTGCAGATGGATGAAAAGGGAGCCCTCATGTTGCCTCCTGAGGTATGAGCTGCCATCCCAGGAATCTAAGACCCTTTCAGCTCTTCTCTATATATGCTGCGTACCTGTTGTACATAAGACAGATCTAGAAGGGCTTGCAAGTGTCAAACTGATTTCTTTAGTATTTCTGCTGTTGTGTTCCCAGCACACACCAACACTGTCTTTGTCAGCTGGCTTTTACCCTAGCTCAGCCACAAAGCTTCGTTCTGGCTTTAACTCAATCATGGGGTCATTTTTTGCTTCATCTTTAGTTTCAGATTGAGGCTTACAAACAGAAGCCTCCTTGAAGCCTAGACTTGGAGCTGTCCTAGGAACTCTTACTGAAGTGCATCTTGCATGCCCTCTTGCTCATGAAGGCAATCAGTACCTGGTGTCTCCCACAGGCACACTTTCCCTACTTACACTGAGGTATTTCTATCCTGTAGATTTCTGAGGAGCAACCGCCCAAGGAATACCTTGAACCCAGTGGCATGACTGAATATTTCTACGATGGTGTAAGCAGCAACCCAGCCTTGTTTCCTGCTCATGTTAGTGTCAGCCCTAGGGAGTATGATTTTGGATGCTGCATGCCACCACACAAGCCAGAATCTCTTTCTCTCTGTGTGACCAACCACACCAAAGGAAATATCATTGTTGCCTGGACTCCAAGCCATGGCAGTGCCTTCCAAGTGCAGCCTGAAATCTGTGAGATGTCGCCCTTGAAGTCTTCAACCTTCTATGTCTTTTGCAGGCCCACTCAGGTCAACAGTCTTTATGCAGCAGAGCTGGAAGGTTTTGCTGTCTACAAGGTTAGTAGGAATTACTAAGACCAGAGATGACCTAGCAAGCAACTGTTTTCAGAATAAAGTATTCAGGGGGAGTTAACATTCAGTTTAAACCCTTAATTTTGAATGTGAAAAACTAGCACCTCTATTAACTCTTTTGGCCAATGCTTTGATACACTGTTGGGTTAAAGTTTCTCTTTCACCTGTGTCTTGGCAGAGAAATGACAGAACAAGTCACAGCTCATGCACGTGCACAGGTACACTTACCCCTAGGGAACATTAAGCATGGTACACCTCACTGAAGGAGGAATTACTATGAATTATTGCACTATCAGTGTAGGTGTGAGCCTGCACAAGAATGGTTATTGTGGCCTGGGTAATGGGCAAGAACTTGGTCTTTGTGTCTGGCCCTCCACAAGTAAAGCTGCTGAGGGCACTGTCTCTCTTCTCCCAAGTGACGTGGGATTCACATTACACAAGTCTGCAGTTACAGGAGATTTAGCACCCAGAAATGTCCTGGTTAAGTGAAACTTAGTATTTGCCAGTCTCTCTCTGTTTGTTTCTCATCTGGCACTGGTCAGTCCTTCTTCCCTGAAAATGTCAGTTCCTTAGCCCCAGGGATGTCATTGAACAAGCAGGTGCTTGAGGTAGTATGTGCACTTGGTCTCTTCCAACTCGATTAATCTGTGATTCTGTGACGGCACCTTGCCACACTCCCTTCCTGCACACACTGTGCTGTCCCTTGTGTGTCTGCAGGTGATGAGACACTACACCAACATTGAGAATGATGCCACCATCTGTCCGTCGTGGTGCCTGACTGTGAGGCTGAGAGCACACACATATGAAGCAGAACAGGAGCACTTCTTTCCACAGTACATCCTGGATGTCCCCAAAGTGTGTAACTGGTTGACCTTTGAATCTTTGCAGAGACACTGAGTGTTTGCCTCTGAATTCTTTACTTTGTCTCCCATTGCACTGAGATGTCTTTGGTGGTTTCTGATGGTGTGGAGGCTCCTGCTGTGGTACAAAATTCGTATGCTGTTTCTCCTGCATTAGCTTTCCAGCCTCCACCATGTCAGCTGTACTGACCATCTCATTAGCTCTGAGAGAAAAGCTGTTGGGATCACCTTCCTCTCTGTTTAGGTGGACATAGGCACTAACAAGGGTGTTCAGTCCCCTCCCAGGAGACTCAAAAACTGCAGGCACTTGGGCAAACAGAATCCTCACTTACGAAAGAGAAGTGGTTGTAAGATAGAGGGGAAGGTTCTCTCTCTCTTCCTGATGTTTCTGTAGCACAGTAAGGTATTTTCCCTATGAGGTAAAGTGAGATCTGATCCCAAGAAGTAAGAATAGTCTTGAGAACCTCTTATGAAATCTCCTCAGCTAATCTAGGCCATGCAGCCTTTATTTGATGTGCATGAAGTGGAGCAAATTCTAGCCTGCTGGAATTCTTCATCCAGGATGTCATTATCCATGCAGAAACTGCAGGCACCAGCAAGCAGCTCACTTACTGGATGGGCATAAAGCATGGCATGATGGTAGATAGCTTCACCAGTCCCATGAGCCCACAAGGGCGGGCCACTGTGGAAAGGGAAAAGACCATCATTTGTGTACCTTTGGGTGGCTTAATTTCTTTCCTTGAAAAGAAGCAGTTAGAAAGTTCTCCATAGACTCAGGATAGTGCTTATTGGAACCTGGAATTGAGTATAGTGAAAACTTTTTATTTAGGCTGGTCTTTAAACCCAGTGAAAGCAACCCTTCTTGCTTATCTCCACCAGACTTTTCCTCCTGTGGTTCGTGACACTGATACCTACTGCAGCATGCTGTTGTCCAACACGAGCACCTCTTTGATAACCTTCAGTGTGAACCAAACTGCCTGTCCCTCTGTTTTGGTCAAGCCCAGCTCAGGACACGTCATTCCAGGAGGCCACCAGATTTTCTGTCTCTCCACTCACCCAGTTAACACAATCTTGCAGCAGCATGTCCTGCCTTTGGAGCTGAACTCTTATCCTGCATACACCAAGGTAAGGAGAGGGCAGTGGAAGATGGTGAGCAAAGTTTTCTTCCCTTGTAGTCTTCCCTTTGTACAGTGACTTGCGCTGTGATGCTTATCGCATCTGCTAATGCTTGGTTTGGATTTTTCTCTTTGGAAATAGGAATGAAAGAATATTTTCAATATTTAATATAGAGTCAACATTGCAGAAAGAAGGCCTTTGTGGTTCCAAACATCCTGTACCCCTTGTTCCTTGCATTTCCATCTCTTGGAATACACTGTATTATGCTAAGGGCCCGACTTGACAGCACAGCCTAAAGCCCTTCCCCTCCTTATTAAGATCCAGTTTGTTCTTGCTTTTCTCTTGGAAGAAGCAACATCTTTGCAAGGTTCCTCCAGAAGTAGATGAGACTTCTAGCTAATGGTTGTTGCTTTTAATTCCACAGGAGATTGTTCTCCAGAGTTGTGGGCAGTCCCTTCATTTGCTCTTAGAAGGTGATGGAATTCTCTACTTCAAGCCTCTTCATATAGGGACCTCCTCTACACGAATGTACACCATTAAAAACTGCACAAGGCTACCCATGGTTTTCACATGGAAGATCCATCAGTCAGACAGTAAGATGCTGTCTGTCAGCCCCGCTGCAGGGATCCTCCAGCCCTATGAAGCCATGGTAAGTTCAAATTCTACCAAAGTTGTAGTTTGCTCTCTATAACACAACCTCAGCCTGGCTTTGAATATCTGGATGTTCATCCAGTGTGAATCTTTGACACAGATGGAGGTGGTGGGTCTGTAGAGAACTAGGTTAGTATAATGGAGGAAGGGACCATGCATTAAATGCAATTGTTGAGGTGTTTGGGTTTATCTCTGGACTGGAGCTCCTGTGAGCACTCTTCCCTCTTGTGATTGCAGGCTCAAGCATGGACTTTTACTCCTGACAAGGCAACCAAGTATGTGCTGCGAGCTATGGTGTTTGTGAGGTGGAAAAGCTCAGACCCCGTGTCTCCCAAAGATGTCCATTATGTCTTACGGGTCATTGGAGAAGGGGCACGGGGCACCATCAGGGTAAGGAACAGGGGCCCACTGAGTAGTGCCTGACTGTGAGGGGGGAGTAGTCCCCCCCAGAGTAGGGGGGACTAGGGTGGGATGGGGGTCTTGGACTTTCCCTTTTTGCACAATCTGTACTGGAGGCAGCCAATAAGGATTCACAGCAAAATTCCCAGACACTGTTTTCAGTGTAAATGACAGTACTCATTCTAGTGGCCTAATGGTAACATGTTGTAAATGTCCTGCCAGTTCAAATACGACCTTAAAAAATCCTCTGGGATTGCTCTGTTCCAGACTAAACCAAGCAAGCCATTTGGCACCTTGGGAATCATGGTTCTCTCCTCTCATTCTCCATTTGTTTTGCTGTTAGTCTGATTTCTAAGTGTAGTGGACCTTTTAAAGTGGTATAGCCAGTACACCTCCACCTGGCTGTCCTCCTGTTATCTGCAGGTCTGTGCAGCCACTTTCATTTTTGGTCAGGTTTCTTAATGAACCAGAAGTAAATAAAATACTTTGTAAGTCATTGCCCCATGTCAATCATGTTGATTGATGGGTGATAATGTCTTCGAGGGACTTAGTCAGTATAAATTGTATGTGAGTGCACAACTAGCCAAAAGAGAGGGGGACTCTTCAAGCAGTCACAAAAGGGCCAGCAAATATCTCTCAGCCTTGACCCAAGTGCAGCTGGCCAGATAGTATTCTCACAGCCCTGAATATGCTACATCCTACCCAGCAAACAGCCTAAAAAACAGTAGGAGAAAGCATTTGAAGGAGGGATTAAGAAAGCATTTAAAGGAGGGATTAAGTCCCCACAAGGTTTTATTGTGCTCCAACTACCTGAAAGGAGTTTGTAGCAAAGTGGGTGTTGGTCTCTTTTCCTGAGTAATAAGCGATAAGGCAAGAGTAAATGACTTAAAATTGTACCAGGGGAGGTTTAGATTGGATACTTGGAAAAATTTCTTCAGGAAAGGTGTTGTCACTCATTGGAATGGGCTGCCCAATGAAGTGGTTGAGTCATCATTCCTGGAAGTATTTAAAAGACATGTAGATGTGGTACTCAGGGACATAGTTTAGTGGTGGCATTGGTAGTGTGAGGTCGGTGGTTGGACTCAGTGATCGTAGAGATCTTTTCTAACCTTAACAATTCTGTCTCCCAGGGCATGCCAGGTCCTACACAAAGCAGGGAGTCCTTTGCACTGCACTGCACGTGCCAAGGGATCAGCCTGTGGTGAGATAAGCAGTGGCTACACTCAACCACTATGCCTGGCATGTTAAAGTGACCTCAGCATGGCGGTTTTGTATTCCAGGCACAAAAGGAGCATCTGGACCTTGGAAATGTTCTGGTTGGTGATGAAAAAAGCTACAGCATTGTACTGCTAAATGATGGGATCTGTACTCTGCATTACATCCTCAGTGTGGAACAACTCATCACAGGGCCCTGTGACCCTGAGGCAGTCCGCAGTGATCCACTGGGTACTGTAAAGGAATTAGCATGGGACAGGACCTTAGTTTTCCCCTCTTTTTTCCAAAACCAATCTAGAATTAACTTGGAGGTTGGACTGCTTGCTGGCTGGCTTGCGCTGATTCTCTCATAGCTTAAGTTGTCTGCCCGTTTGCATAGGACGTGAATTTTCTATCTTGCTGGAAAAAGCATAATCCAGACTCTGGCAATTGAAGTTAGACCAATCTGGACCTTGAAATAAGATACAATTTCCCAGCAGAGGAGGAAGTTAAATAAAGGACCTTACCAGAAGGAATGTTGGAGCTCAGCTCTTGGCTGCCTTTCTAGAGGACCTCTGGCTGGGAAGTTGTTCTTTGCTGGCCAGAGGCAATCTGGGTACTCCCCGTGAGCTGCCTACAGTTGTAGTCTGAGAATCCCAAGTTCAGCACCTGAAGCTAATCCTAACTATTAGGCAAGGGGTGGCAGCAGCTAGAGTGCAGGTAGACTTAGTGATCTGTGTGCCACAACATGTGTGGTGTAAGACACAGTAATGCCAAGGGCTCATACCACCTCTTGTATCCTACAGCTCTAGAGCTGGAATACTCCAGAGGAACAATCCCTGCAAGATCAAAAGCTTTTGTCCGAATGAAAGTAAGGCTAGCCCGTCGGCTGCGTTACATCTGGTCAATCAAATATGCTATTTGCACACGCAGAGGTGAGATGGATGTTTTGGGATGTTCAGAGATGAGGGACAGTGTTTGTAAAAGAAGAGACTAGCAAGACAAGGAGTTTTCAGCTTGGAAGGTGAAAAGTGTAATGTCATATGAATGAAAGGGAAAGACAAGATATAAATAACTTCATGATTTTTCAATGTGAAAACAAGGGGCAATTAATAAAAAGATTAAGCTGTAGGCTTAAATCAAAAAAGGTTTTTTTCAATAGCGCAAAACTAAATTGTGTAAATACACTGTTGAAAAGGATCACATTCATAGTCTTTTGGTGATGTCTAAATGCAGAAGTCAAGGTACAACTACAAGTCAGTGGTTTAGGGGTTTTGAAACGCTGCCAAACAAAAGACTATGTACAGGCCCATTCTTTCTTTCTTTGTTCTTGGTAGGGCCTCTTTCCTCTTCACTGCAGTCAAAATGACCCAGGCAGCAGCCCCTTAATTGTGCGTGGCTACTTTTTGGTGTTTCTTTCTCTCCCAAGCTGCAGATCTTGCAAGCAAAAAAGAGAAGCAGCAGCCGCTCTGCTGCATTGTAGCAACAGGTGTCTACCCGACTTTGCGCATCACAGATGCTTGTACAATAGGGATTGCCAACAGTAACAGCAAGTTGCACATCTGGAAGCTCTTCTCCTTGGACACATTGAATGAATTCTTGGACCGAGACCCAACTCCTGGCGAGCTCACCTACAAATTTCCCATAAGGCACAGGTGAGATGAGGAAATGGCTCAGAGGATCTTTGAGTCCCTTGCATGAGCCAGATAGAGATGCTGTGGCTTATTGGCATGTGTTGTAGCTCCTTGCTGCGTGGCACCCTGTTATTCCGTCCTAAGTGCTGCAGGCAATTGCTCACCTCCACTTCTCTGCTTAAGCTCCCTTGAAAGGAGCCACAGAAATAGAGAATAATTTAATTGCAATAGGCCTTCAAAAGTCTCTGGTGTAACCCCTTGCTCAAAGCTGGAACATATAAGTCATGTTGCCCAGGGCCTTATTCAGTTCAGTGCTGAATATCTGTGAGAATGGAGAAACCACAGCTTGTCTGAACTCCTGTTTAACCATTTGCGTGGTAAAAACCTTTGTCTTAATATCTCATCAGAATTACTTGTATTGCAACTTGTGCAGTTGCCATCCCTCAGCCTTTGCTTTATAAGGCTGAACAAATCCAGGTCTCTTTGTCCATCCTTGTAGTAGTATGGTTCGGATTGGAAGGGACCTTAAAGATTGCCTAGTTCCAACCCTTCTGCTGTAGGCAGGGATGCCTTCCACTAGACCAAGTTGCTCAGAGCCCCATCTGGCCTGGCCAATGTGCTCCAGCTCTCAGCCATTTTAGTGGCCCTCCATTGGGCCTGCTCCAGTATGTCCGTGACTTCCTTATACTGGGGAGCTAGAAAGAGACTTCAGGATAATCAGGACTCTCTTATGTCACTCACGCTCATTAGACGTACATAAAAGATTTTGAAAAGAAAATCAGAAAGTCTGCTTTATGCCCAGTATCCTTTCTCTCAAAAGGGCCAAGAACATAAGGTCAGACAAGAATTATAAGGAAGACAGCCAGTGTGGAATGACCTTTCCCCTGTCATGCCCTGATGACCCTTCCTCCTGTTTCAGTTTAATATCTTCTTTCTCTCCTGTGACCAGCACGTGCTTGATCCCTCCAGTGTATACCCCACTCCTGCTGGATTTTGACTTTGGGTCTGCCTCAGTAGGCTCAGAGCCTACCATTGTAATGCTTCTGCTGGAGAACAAGGGTGTGGTACCTGTGGACTGGTAAGCAGTGCTCACTGGAGCTCAGCCTTCTTTTTGGGGGTCTGGAAGTTCTCAAAGAGTTGTGGGAAATTTTCAGATTAATAGGGTGGCTTTTGTAGGTACAGCTGCAGCTGACATCTGTTGATGAGTCTAGGTGGGGAAGCAATCAGGGAGATGCAGATCAGACCTGATGAAATGTGGCCACCAGCTAGGCTAAGCCCATTTGGATTGAATATGCTGACCGTAGGCCTGGGGAAGTTGCATATCCTTGTTGCTGACCAGCTGATTGGTTCCCCAGGGCCTTCTTGTTTCCTTCTGATCAGAAGATGGACATGGAGCGCTGGGCAGAAGATGCTGACTTTACCCCCCAGGAGCTGGACCAGATGAGAATTCAGGATAACCAGCTCTTCAGTGTTTCCCCAAAGTCAGGAACACTTCTTCCAGGGCAGGAGAAATCTGTCCAGCTCTCACACAGGTGATGACAAGCACCTTGTTTTCAGAGCTTCATGCTGTATACCAGAACAACACATGCCATCAGTCCTCTGAGTTTCCATGCCAGATTTTCCTTCCTCATCATATGTTCCTCAGCAGAGGCTAGGCAAATAAAAAGTTCCTGAGCATGTCCAGTTTCTGGACCCCACAGAGCTTGTCTTCCTCAGGAGAATGTTTTAATGTCCTTTAACACTGCAGAGCAAAAGACATTTAGTGTGACACACTGGGGACACTGGTGTGCCTTGACCTGACAGTTGAGGAGATGAACAAGATGCTGCACTTCCTGTGTTTTTGATTGTGATATTCTTTTTTTTTTTTTTTT